>OY856413.1:136500000-136825000 GCA_963693085.1 Alisma plantago-aquatica | reverse complement strand
GTATTTCCTATTTTGTTTATATCTCTCCCCAAAATTGAATTTTGAATATTACTCTTAGCAATAGCTTTAAATACAACTCTTTTTTTATGTTTTCTCATTCATTCAACCCTTTTTTGTACTACAATTAACTCATTTGCTTGTAGGTGAGTTGATTGCCACTTTACAGGTTAAACTCTAGGTATTTCTTCCAGTGAAATTGTTGTGCAAATGGCACATATCAACGGATACTATACATTCTATTTACTCATTCTCATTTTGATATGCATGTCAAACTGTACTTTATGATGTTGCAACACCCTTATCTATCTTACGTTATCATCTCTTTGTTCACAAGAATATCATATAGTTTACTTCCATTTTTGCATAAATATTCAATTTTTTGCTTGAGGTACCATTTTATGTATTTGCATTGCATTACGAGTACATTTTGGTAATTTCTTATGTGTTTTATCATGAACTTTCCTACTTGATATTTACTACTTTCTAGTGTAGGTTTAAATGTGGCTTACGACATTGTTGCACCATTTTGGCCATTTTCCCAAACTTGATCCATTTGCCTAAAAGTGTGTTCTTGATTAATCTCTAGTGTAATGGACTAAAATTAAATTGTGTAACCTTTCATGAATGCAACTCACCCTATTTCACATATTAATTTGATTGATATGCTTGCATGATTTATTTCATACATGTGTCTCCTTTATGTCTAACTGAATTGAGTGGTATGATGAAATAAGAGCAAGCACAAGATGCTTAGGGCTTATCATGGTTAGTGAAAAAGAACTGGTTGATGCAATTGCTCACTTCATTATGATTTGTCCATGATTGTGAATTTGTGGAACTAGTGTGCATGTAGGAACCTTTTTTTTTAATTCACTACTAATGACCCCTCTATGACTCAAAATTTCTTCCATTATTTTCTTATCTCCATCCCATGAAAAGATGCCAAATAGAACATAAAAGTCCTTGATCACCTTTCAAAATGAGATGACCATATCTTTAACCTCCACTTCTTCCAACCACCATGAGCAATCAATTCATATGGGGCATGGAAAAAGAAATAAAAAGAAATAAGGAATGGATCTACGAAATAACCTCTCAACAAAAAGAAAATATGGGTGTTCTATGTAATAGCACCTCAAATCCCTTCCAAAACCACTTATTATCTTTTCATTCCTACATGGGTGAGGGAAAATCAACCCTAGCTCGCATACCCAACAAAAACAAAGTGGGTCAATAAGTATGGATTTAACTTAGATAAATGCATGCATATGAAATCCATTTACCAAACAAGCTTGAGCCGAATCTTAAAACATGATATGGTCCACCCATAGCCTTGTTGTATACTATGTTACTTACACAAGTTGTGAATCTCTATATTTGAAATCTAGGATATTTATGCTTTGTTTGTAGTCAAACCACGAAGGTATAAAGGAGAGAAATGAAATGCTTGTATCTGCACAAGGGTAAAGCATGTTTCATGTGGGTGAGTATTGCCATCGTTTCTACTTGAACTGAATTTAGGAGAGATTGAGCTCATGCATACTTGAGGACAAGAAAGTTTTAAGGTTGGAAAGGTGGTGCAAACCTAATTTGAGGCTTCGTATAGTTTGATCTTGCTATCTAATCATATGTAAATGTGATATAATGCATGCTATTTCCCTTAAGGTACTTGAACCACACATTGGATGGAAGGGAGAGATGTATTAAGATATTATAGTTTCTACACCCTTAGATGAATCTTAGATCAACCCCTAACCTACCCCATGTTGTAAATAATTGATCATAAGAAAGGAGCATCATGAAGAAGAACTTTGGAGCTAAAATGCACTATAAAAGCCACAAAGCGGTCATGGTATATGACCACAGTTGCGGTACAGATCTCCATAACATAGGGAAAATTCAAGGAATTGAAGAGATACAAGCAGATATCCAACATCACTGTGTCAACCAATAAGTACGTGGTGTGCAAGATCTACCATAGCTGTTCCACTCACTACAACTTTGGTGTGGAGCTCTCAAGTTGACCATAATGGAAAAAATGAACAAGTCCTCCTTGTAAGCCCCTCACCTTGCTTAAAGTGGTGAACAAGATTAATTACCATAATTGAGTTCTTTAAACCATAATCTAACCTTCTGTATGATTTGGAATCATAAGACAAGCTTGAGTTTTATATTTGGTCCAATTTGGACATTGTTTGGGCAAGTTATGCAATATTATGCATATTTTGTCCTTTTCTGTAATTTAACCAAATGGGAGGGTTTTCGTGCAATTTATCACATGCATTATTTGGTTTGATGGTGATTCTCTTCAATGGAGAATTAGGGTTACCCCTTCATGGATGAGCTAACCTTTAGGAGCCGTCAACTGATGGTCCCCCTATTTGGTTAACATCCAATGGTCAAAAATAGGTGTTGACAATCGGTGGTCATCATACAAGGTCCTAGGTTGATGGTTTTGCTGGTTTGGTTCTTTTGGATTGGTGGTTCACTTAAAAGCCGGATCAAATGATGGTTCAACTAACTATTGACCTAGACTTGAACAAACGATGGTCACCACCCCTCAACAGCCGGTGGTGGACCTGGGAGGTCATCATCTAGTGGTCTAGCAGACTACAACAGCCGGTGGAGCTTCTTCTTGCATGTCCATGGAAGCTTTAGGCCATGGACATATGGAGATCTGCTAGGATACCCCATGCTTCTTCTCTCCCTTATCCTTAAGTTTTATATACCTATCCTTAAGCTCCCAAAGAAACTTTTGGTCTCTATCACTTCCCTCCTACTAAGAACTTTGTCCCCTCTATGTTTTTCCATGGAGGAACTATCAAAGGAAGAAGAAGGTGCCGAACTTCTTGGTGGAAGCACATACGATTTCATTTTGCTTCCTTTAGGGTTTCTAAAGCTCCCTTTTGGTGATCTTGACCTAAACTAGTAAGTATCTCCTTGTTTCTTCTATTTCTATTGCTTTTCTTCTTCCTCCTACCTTCCTCTAGGTTGGAACCATGGATTTCCATGGCAAAAGTTGTTCTAGAACTCAAGAACCCATTAACTTGCTTCTTCTACTATGGTTTTGCTTCTTTTGTGGATAAAGGTGTTACTTGGCCGATTTTAGAACTTTCCTAGAGATTTTCCTGCTTTCCTTACTCAATTTTCTTGCTTTTTGGTATCTAACCTTCTCCCTAGAGGTGATTTTTATAACCCTCTTCACTTATATTGCTTACTATAAGCTTGTTAGCTCATTTGCTTGCTTTAAAATGAATCTATGTTTGCTTCGAATTTCAATTTTAATAGTGTTCCCTATTTTGTTTCTAGTTCTATATGATCATGTAACCATGTGCACGTTCTTCCTATGGTAGAATATGACTTAGGTCAGGTTGGTATGACAACTGATGGTGCTAAGAACCTATCAAAAGATGGTCCATATTAGGTTTCTAGGTTGCTTTCTTCTCTAACACATGGCTCGATGGTGTTGTCATTGCAACAACTGGGTTTGTTGTCTTCATGACAATCGATGGTGGTGACAAAGGGTGAAAACTTGTGGTGTCAACTGATGGTCACACCTTGGTCAGGTTTTGGCTTTGTTGGAAACTTAATGATTAATGGTTTGGTGCCCTAATGATGGTATCAACCAATGGTGACATTAGTTACACAACCGATGGTGAAAAATGATAGTAGTGCTGACCCTATCAATCGATGGTGACACATTGTGTCACAACCAATGTAGGAATAAGTAATAAACCCATTGGTGGGTCAAGGTTACTATTTTTGTTCATTCAAAACATGAAACTAATGGTTCCTTAAGTCAATTGGTTCAAGGATTTGACATATACTCCAAATGATGGTTTTGAATGCTGAACTTGATTCAATGGTTTAGATTGGATGCTTCGACATCCAATGGTTTAGAATGAATCTTATTGTATAATACATTAGTTCTAATAATGAGAATTTGATGGCACAACATCCTTGAACTTGTAATCTTACCTTTTCCATGATATGATTATATTTGATAAATCACCATAATAAGTGGATGTGTAACCGCAACGTGATATACCTTGTTCAACCTAACCCTAAAGTAACTAAATGATAGTGATTAGTTATAATCAGCCCTCTTGAATGATTAATTTGACAATGTATTACACTCTTCTTGTGATTGAAACCTCAATGTAGTACTAATTGAATATCATAGTGCCTTGCCATGTTAAAATCTATGGGACAATTTATGTGTTGATGATATTTTGAGCATTGTTTAAGGCATAGAATGGTAATGTTGATCTTACATGAATTGATGTGATCGTCCTAGTGACCTTTGGGCATGTTTGATCCCTGATTGAGGTGAAATACTCTTCATGTTCCAATAAGGGTTGAAACCCTGGAACTTATGATAAGAAATGGATACCTTGAAAAGGTATGATGATGAATGTGGTCCATAAATTGCAATGAATGATAGCATGTGGTAATGTGGTTAAAATTTATACCTCAAATGTTTTATGTTTTTTTGAAGTTGCAACACTTATACTCTTGTTAGAGATAAATTAAGTTTAGAATGTCCATTTGAATGATGAAGCCTTAATTCACTCAATTGGCAACAACTAAGTAAGTGAAACCCTAATCATGTAGTGCCATGTGCCAAAGAACCATCTTTAGTGTTAGAACTTGTTGGATCATGAAATGAATATTCTTAACGGAAACTCGGAGCGCATATTGTTGGGTATGTGGGCTACTCGCTTACCCGATCCCAAGTGTATAGGGAGGATGACTGTGGTCATACCTAAACCTCACTTTGAGAATGACTATGGTTGTGTCTTGGTGTTTATATATGAGATGAAACTGAGGATAGTTGTGGTTTTGCCTCAGATGGTAGGGTTTGCATACGCACCTCCTATCACTAGTGTCGTGGCCTGTACCAAGGATGGACTAGGATGTTAGCAACTTGACCTACTGTGTTGTTGTGGTGGACTCATACTGACTGAGGGCAGAGAAGTTCTTAGCAATCTGATTCTACTAGATCTTGTATGTCACTAATTTTGACATAGTAGTGCTCAGTTGGGACTTGAGTGGTATTCCTCAAATCCCTCAGGTCAATATAATAAAAGATGTAATACAAGCCATGTAGTATACTTGCTAGGGTTGAATATGTTTCACATTAGTTGATTAACCCTTATCTTGTCTTTATACTTCACAGTGCTTAGAAGATACTATCTTATGATATCTGAGTAATTATACTTCTTGTCAAGTTTATTTGCTTAACTTTCTTAGTATGCTTAAAATGTTCAATCTGCTTAATTGCTTATTCAATACTCCATCTTCTCAATCTACTTACTACTAATTAACCTGTTGAAATCAATATCTGTCGGAGATAGTTATATCTCGTGCTAGGACATGGGTCTCACTCATGGATCACCACATCTTTTTAGGTGGTCAGGGGAAATATGGTTGAGGTCATGTTATGGAAGAGGAGTAGCTTGGTGATCAGTAATCTCAGAAGGTTGGACATGTATAGATGTTAGTAGTAGAGTCCTAGTGTCGTCCCTATACTCTCAGGTCAAGGTAAAGGAAGTGTTTTATGGATGATGTACTTGTATTGACATGAGTTTTCGGTAGTATATCAGTGTTGTAAATATATGGCATGTACATGTGGAATATCTTTTGTATACAAGATGTGGATGAGGCCAATGGATACTGATGTAAATATCTATTATGGTATATGAAAATGGAACATATGGACCTTTATGTAAATATTTCAGAGCTTGTTTATAATGTTAAAATTGGTTTTAATTCTTTAATTGGTTCTGGCTATATGATATAGATAGTAGTTAATCATGTTTGTGTTTTGAGTAATCTCATTTAGCATGATGAGTTGGTATCACACTCTTCCCCCAAAAATGACTTGGGAACCCACCACAAATGTACTACCCAAACCACCCAACACCATAGTTCCCTTGATCATTCACCACATCACCTCTCCCATTCCTCTCCGCCTAAAATGGAAATCATGGCCAACTTCTCAAGTTCACTTTTTCCACTGAATTTTCTATTATACCTCCACTTAACCTTATGTTTCCAAAATCACAATTTATGTAACTTGGTGGCAATTGGGATCAAGGCTAAGGACATATTTCTACTTGTAGAACATTCATTGAGCCAACTACCACTACTACAAAAAATTCTTTTTACAATGAGAGATAGACAACAGTTCTGATGATTATGTTGTAGTTAGCATGCTTATCACAACAAGCCCATTTTTGTGTTGTATATTGTATATTTTATACAACACAAGTCATTTACAACATGCCAAACCTGTTGTAGTATAGGAGGATACTACAACAACTGCTAAAGTGTTGTAATAGGTTGTAGTATCACAACATATTCAAAACCGTTGTAAAAGATGTTATTTACACAACATATTTTGACCTGTTGTAATAGTCACATGTTGTAATAGACCATCATTACACAATGCAGACTCACCCGTTGTAGTATGTATTAATTATACAACAGGCCTTTACATGTTGTATTTGGTACAAGTTGTAATAGACCACCATAATACAACATATTAAAACTCGTTGTTATATCCCAACATGAGACAACAGACTCCAACCTGTTGTTATATATTATAATTACACAACATGTTGTAACATGTTGTAATATCCACACATAAAACATCGTTGTAATAGACCTCCATTACACAATGTAAACTAAACCATTGTAATATACTATAATTACACAACATGATATCACCTGTTGTAATACCTACATATTGTAAAAGACCATAGTTAAACAACACATCATATTCACATAATTATCTGAAATTTTCAATTATTCGTGTATAATATATATATATATATATGTGTGTGTGTGTGTGTGTGTGTGTGTATGTTAATTCTATAGTTTTAAACATCACTATATAATTTTGATATTGTATCCATTAATTTTAAAGACTTCTATCTGCATTTATATTTCATTAATACATAATATTTATAAATGCAGATAGAAGTATTTCAAATTAATGGATACAATATTAAAATTATATAGTGATGTTTAAAACTATAGAAATAATATATATATATATATATATATATATATAGACACACACACATATATGTGTGTGTATTTTATGTGCACGAGCATGTCTTATATACTATCATATTAGTTTTTATTTTAGTATTTTCTTATTTTTATTGCTATATTAGTTTTCTTTTTTTCTAAGTTTACAATTAAATGCATGTATATATTTTCTTTATTTTTATAATTTTAAACTTATTATATAATTTTAGTACTATATTCATTAATTTTAAATACTTTTATGTAAATTTATAAATATTATGTATTAATAAATATAATATTCTATTAATATTTTTATTATCTTCAGTTATTATTTCAGATATATGGCTAATTTCATATAAGTTAATGCAGATGATATTTATTTAGCAATTTAACATATATATGTATATATATCATAATAAAAAAATATACATGGTATCATAATAAAAAAATTTAAAAAAGAAAAACATCGGCCCACCCAACGGGTAGCTGGGGGAGCGGTGCCACGTGGCAGTCCCAAGATGAAGATGCCAGTCAAACCGGCGTCTTCATCGTGGGACTGCCATGTGGCGCCACGCCCCCAGCTACCGGTTGGGCGGGGCCGAATTTTCTATTTTTGAGCCAATAGGGGTGAAGACGTCATTCAGTTCGGTATCTTCGACCCTTTCTCTCTCCCAAACTCGTCTATTCGAGTAAATTTGTTCTAAACTTGTTTATTTTGGTCATTATTTACTGCTAACCCGTCTATTTTGATTTTTTTCCTCTTTTCCTCCGCGCTTTTTTCCCCCACGCTTCCTCTTTTCCTCCGTGCGCGCAGTTTCCCCCAAAACTGTGATCAGTAGTTTCACCGTAACCCCTCGTTGCAACCCAAACCCCCTGCCCACAAACTGCACCCCCCCCCCCGCGTCCCAGAGCACCGCAGCTAGAGATCGACGACGACTGGAAAGCACCGCGTCCCAGAGCGCCGCAGCTGGAGATCGGCAATGACTGGAAAGCGTCGCGTCCCAGAGCCGACGTTCCCAGGGGCCAGCGATCTTCACTTGAGCTCACCGCTAGACGACCGGAAAGCGTCGATGCCCTCTGCGTGTTGCACCCACCTCGAGCTCCCTTCAATCCAAGGTAACCTCTACTTACATGGAGACGATCCTTCGTTCTCTACGAGGCTGTGCGGAAGCCAAACAAACCTGGATGCTCCTAATACCCACGGATGCTACCGATTTCTTTGACCTTGATACAACCTCAAATCCTTGAACGAAATTGAGGGTTGGATATATTTTTTCCCCAGTAACTTGCTGGCTTCTAAGGAAGGACAATACCTCTTTTATCTTGGAAAATAGGTCCAGATCGCCAGCTGTCATGACGGTCAGTTGTGAGCTGAAGAAGCCTCTATCAGGCTCGTATTTCACAACAAAGCTAACCCCCAACATCTTCGAGCTACACAACAAATCAACACAACTGACATCCCTCCAAATACTATCTTGACGCAGGTTGATAGAACTATATCCAGTAGTGAGAACATCAAAAGTACCAGTCTAGCTCTTAGAGACATTGAAGGTCAGTGGCTAGGAGGTGCTGCCAAGGTCATGAGGGGATTGGATTCAATGGGGGGAGAGATCCTCGCTATCCCAAAAAATATATGGTATGCTAAGAACAATAATACCCCACAAGGAATCATCATCAACAACTCAAGCAATGCAGTTCACTGGATAAACAACACTATAGAATACCCAGTTTAAATACCAACTACTAGTGCGTGTGATCCATAACCTTCAGAGAGACATATCCATCTAAGAGGTCATTCACCTGATGCGGAACCAAAATAGACTGACCAACCAACTTTCCAAGCATTGCCTCAAGAAACCATATCTACATTCAACCTAGATCTCATGTCCCTCCTTCCTGCTTACTAGTTATCTAGATGATTTGCTAAACTTTCCTTTGATGTTTAAGGCCTACCCAAGCTGTTTCTCATCCCAAGTGGAAACGGTGTAATCAATCTAGAGATGAGATTGTTCAAAGAAAATATAACATAATGCATTTGTATAAGAAGGATTATGATAACATAATTTGAGATTAACAATTATGGAAAATGCATATCTTAAATCCATGTCAACAATTGTATTTTCTTGGAGTGTTTTGAGGAAATAGGGTGACCCATGCTACATAATCAAATTATATCAATAGGAAGTTATAACCAATCAATATTACTAATACACTAATTTAAAATTGTTTGAAAAATAGACAAACTTGGTAGGGTAGGAGGAAAATGACGTAGCACAGAGACAAAGTTTTTCATGATTTATTAGACAAAGTGATAGGGATCGAAAGAAAATGAAAGAGAGTCTGTTTTTTTTTTATGTACCACATCATTCCCATAAAATTAGAGTGAGGAAAAGCAAAAGGAAGGATTGATGGTCAGATATCAATAATTGAATCTACCCCACTGTTATTTGTGCTACAAAAATGATTTTTTTTGTTTACACCAACCCTATTGGTAACTGACAAGCTTATGAGTTGATTTGGGCATCCTACAGCAAGCTGCTAGAAAATGTTGGTTATTTAGGTGTGCTTTCCCATAAAACTGTAGCTTCTCCCCTGGTCTGTGATTTCTTTGGTTGAGCTATCTTTCCTTGTATGTTTTGATTTGAAGATGGATGGGGTAGGGAAGTTGTTGTCGTTGTATTTCTTTGGTGGTGTTGGTTGACTCTGGATTTTTTAGTAGTCTGTTTCTTTCCTTCTTTATGAGTTGTGGTTGAAGGCTGAAGAAGTGTTGGTTGTTTATGTGCTCATGTGCTTGTGCTCCCCTCTCACTTTCTGTGATGGTTGAGTCTGGGTGATTTTGGCTGTCATGTTTATCTTTGGAGGCAGTAGGTTTGTGATGCCCTGGTTCTGCAGGCTGCCTTTTTCTTTTCTAGATGAGGCTGAAGGCTGTTCGGCAGTTGGTGCCTTTGTTCGTATGCTCCCCACTAGCTTTGGTGATGGTTTTTGAGTTTGGTTGCTGGGGGATGGTTTTGCTCTGCGTTTTTGAGTCTATTTTCTATCCTTTTCTTGTGGGTTCCTTGAAGCTTCAAGCCTTTGTAGGTTTGAGGCTCCTTTCTCTGGTTTTTTGCGGCATGGGCTCATAATTTGCATGTTATGATGTAATGATAGAAAGATAGTTTCTTTTTGTTGATTCTTGTTTTGGGAATCAACAAGTTTTGTACAGTTACAAAACAAAAAAAATGAAAAAAGCAACAGGAGTTTTGATCGACCAAAAAAAAGAGAATTACATATAATAGCTCAAAACAAAATATGGTTGGGGTTGGACATGACCTGACGAGAAAAGGAGACGTAACTCTAGGCAATGTAAATATCAAAACTATTCAACATTTAACAATATTCAAGATTTGAAATGGTTGTGGAAATTTTCAAGAGGAAATATCAGGATAAGAAACAAATTGGGTTCACCACTTGACATGATTATATGAATACAACTTAAGAGGGATAAAGTAACTGAATAATGGAATTGATATATGGTACTTTTGATGCAAACAAGATTCTAGTGTAGTTCACAATCAAGTTTCATAGAGACCCAAAGTGTCAATAGAAACATAAGGTACTCTAATATGATTATTGCCTTGAATATCTCTTTATTATGTGTGATTTGGTTCAGGTTCATCCATGTTATCTTTATTCATATCTTGGGTTCTATGATTACTCCATGGTGATTGGTTGGCTCGTATCAAGTCATTGTATTTATAAATCATATGATACTAAATATATTAGTATCAACATTATATCACATACTAATATATGTCACACATGTTTATACATATACATAGGCTATAATCATATATACTTGTGTTATGAAGAGGGTATTAGTATATTAGAGCATATTTGTCATATATGTATGGATACAAAATAATACTATAAGAATGGGATTATGTCTCATTCATCTCATCATTACCGTGTTCATCTTTTAATATACCTATTCACATTCATTCTTCCTGAATCAGGTGTCTCACTTTATTATATTGATTAATAAGGAAATTCTTCAATTTAAAGGTCAAGTATCAAGGAGTATATTCTTTGAAAATGAATTAAATTAGTTTAGAATTTCCCTAGACTTTTCTTTAGGTCCTATGCATTTTAATACTAAATATCAATAACCCAGGGTCATGCACATACACCTATATATTAGATCGGGCTAATGTGAATTAGAGGTTGATGCAGACCTCGCTTCATGATATGCATATCTGACTATAGTTTTTTTAATGTTGAGGAACCCCTCCTAGGCATGGCCACATTAAACCCACCCAGAAAGGTAAATTGTGGGACCAAACATGTGGTGGAAAGTCAACCCTATGCCACACCCAGTAGCATGAATTTTTGTCACAAGGTTAGCCCCTAGCTGATGTTTCAGTAGGAGAATGTTTTCCTAAGATTTGTCCCCTGAGGGATTTGAACCCATGACCTCCTAGTTAACAGATCACTCTATTTTCCAGTTAAGATACCATTGGCTTGCATCACTGACTATAGTTTGTTAATTTAGTTGTTTATTTAGTATCTAATTCTTGTGACTGGGATTATGATGTGGTTATTGGACGGAAAAAGGAACCAATTAGACAAAGAAGTTTCATGGATATACCTCTATATGTCCGCGGTTGATTCTGAGAATCTGGGAGTCCATAGTTTATGTTTTTGGGTCACCATGAGGATTCAGGTTCATCTGGGATCAATACTAACATAAGTGATTGTTTCCCTCCTTGCTAATAATAGCAGGAAATATCTACTTCAAGCTTGGAGTTTTGGGAATAACACAAGTTGGACTTTAATGCCAGAAGTGGAGGAAAGTTGTGAGTTTGGGTCTTGTATGGAAGAACCTTTGGATGTGTCTAGGTTGTCAGGTGTGTAGAAACACATTAGCACTGCTAGCCCATTGTGATAGGGCTCTGAGCTCATCGAAGAGTGTAGTTACTGGAGAAAGTGAGCAACTTGAGGCATGCTACCAGAGGTCACTTCATTGTCAAGAATAAGTGTGGAAAAGTTTGTGGAGGAAGGAAAAGCTATTGGGATGGTCATCTAGTTGCATGAAGGACTAGTTAGAGGGGAGTTGTCTTAATTAGGCATGTGGAGATGGATCTCGTCATTACGAGGATTGAAGATTTATATACTGATATCTAAGTTAGGTTTTAGATTTTTAAAGTTGTTTTGGTTCCTTATGCATTTCCTATTTGTCCTTTGACAATGTGCGCCCAATGAGAGATCATCCAATGTTGGCAAGACTAGGTCATTGATATACATGGCATTGGATAGCAGGGTAGTAATTAAGGTTGAAATATGGCTATCGAGGAAGAATAAGGGCTTGTAAAGCTAACCTTATTAAGAAACAAGTACAAATAGAAGAGGGGATGGGGAAAAATCTCTATGTTATCCTAGTAAATACCGTCGTGCATGTGGAAAAGATGACCTTGTTGTGTGTATGGGTTAAGGATAGTCAATGCATGTTTGACCAGGTGATTATTTGTCTTTTTTCATTTTAGCTTAGTAAATCACATTTAATGCAAGAATTCATATCTCCCAAGTTATTGGTCTATTATCCTTATGTTTCTTTATTTGTATTAAAATAATTTTGAAAACACTAACTCCCCTATTATGATTCATAGGTGGATTGTAAGTTTAGTCTCCAAGGTAATTCAAATATTAATAACTACTAAGAAAAAATGTATCTTGATGTGCTTTGAATGTTAATAATTGATAATTATGGTCAACACTTCATATGTGGGTCTCAAATGGGATGAATTGATAAATATGAGGCATAATTTCACTTTTGTTCCCAAAGTCCAAGATAATTTAGTAAAGTTCAAAAATAAATGGAAATTGTGAAATAGTAATTTTCAAATTTAGAGAATTACATATAATGGTGTGAAAGAAATGTTAGAGTCCATGAGGACAAATATAGAACTGATGAGGTTCTTTGGAAGTGTATCTTACAGAACTTTATGGCCTTTTGGAGTGATTGTGGATGAGTTGCCTCATCTTGGCTTTCTACAGTTGGACCTCTCTGGTCTTGGTTGTTGTTGTTGGGTTCTACCTCTTTCCTGTTCTGAGCAGGTTTGGTTTTTGAATGTTTGCTGCTGATATGCCTGCTCTTTCTTTTATCTCTGCTAGGGTGGTTGGCTATTTGTTGGCATGTTGCTGCTGGTTTGATCTTCTTTTGTTGGCTGCTGATGTTCTGATGTTGAAGAGTTGTTAGTTGTGGCCTCTGGTGTTTTTTAAGTTGTTGGTTATCCTTCACTTCTCGTCCTGTTGTTGTTTTTGGTTGTGTATCTGCTGGATGTGCTCGAAGTTGCTGGTTATCCTTCATTTGATGATGGTTTTGATGGTTGAGGCCATCCTTTGTGGATGTCGAAGTTACCCTCTCTCTCCTTTTAGATGTGGTCTCCTTTCATATCTTCTGTTGCTATCTGTGGGTTTGGTTGAGATGAATGTTGTCTATCCTCTTCGTGGAAGTTCCCTTCCCTTGTGAAGGTTGTTTTGGCAGATGGTGCCTCTGATCAGTATGTTCTTGGTGGTTGTGCTTTCTTTGGTTTTGCTATCTTGCCTTGTCTGTTTTGATTTGAAGATGGATGGGGCAGGGAAGTTGTTGTCGTTGTACTGCTTAGGTGGTGTTGGTTGATTCTGGAGTGTTTAGTAGTCTGTTTCTTTCCTTCTTGATGAGTTGTGGTTGAAGGCTGAAGAAGTGTTGGTTGTTTATGTGCTCATGTTCTTGTGCTCCCCTCTCACTTTCTGTGATGGTTGAGTCTGGGTGATTTTGTCTGTCATGTTTATCTTTGGAGGCAGTAGGTTCATGCTGCCCTAGTTCTGCAGGCTGCCTTTTTCTTTTCTAGATGAGGCTGAAGGTTGTTCGGTAGTTGGTGCCTTTATTCGTATGCTCCCCACTTGCTTTGGTGATGGTTTTTGAGGTTGGTTGCTGGGGGATGGTTTTACTCTGCATTTATGAGTCTATTTTCTATCCTTTTCTTGTGGGTTCCTTGAAGCTTCAAGCCTTTGTAGGTTTGAGGCTTCTTTCTCTGGTTTTTTGAGGCATGGGCTCATAGTTTGCATGTTCTGATGTAATGATAGAAAGATAGCTTCTTTTTGTTGATTCTTGTTTTGGGAATCAATAAGTTTTGTACAGTTACAAAACAAAAAAAATGAAAATAGCAACAGGAGTCACTACCATCAATATAACAAAGTGTTAATCAACCATCCATCACAAAAGAGACCATAAAGTTTCAGTTGGACAATGGACGTGGGGGTATAGATGTCGATTTTGTTTTGATATTGTGCTAGAGATTGATTTCCATCATGAACGACTTCTAACATCTTCCCCCTCGAATGGCATGACCTTTCATCCCACTAGATAGTTTTACCATTTCATTCTAGACATTTTGGATACTTTCACACTCATAAAGAACAAGCTTTAGAAGATATTAGGTTGTAACAGTATGTATTGTTCTATCAGGTATGCACATCTATGTAATTAAATATATTTATTTTGTGTCTATCACTTTATATATTTTTAGAGTGTTGAGAAAATAAAGAGATTTACTAGGCTCATGTCAGTTTGAAGATTATAGCATTTGAGATGCATGAAGAATAGATATAGACTTAATGAATTGATGTTATATTGAATGCATTAAAGTGGAATAGTTTTATTTTCTTACTATTTTACAGAATATGAAAGTATATGGTTTTTCTGTTGATTTAGTTATGGCAACCTCTTTATGATTAGTTTGTTTGTTGTTGGTTTAAGTGCAAAGATTTGTTTAAGGTAGTGTTGATACAGTTAGATGGCAAATGGATTGTGGGTTATACAATTTGTTTATCCTAAATTTTACTAGGACCATGACCATCTAGTGGCCTCCTATCCTATGTATGGTCTATGATTCTTATCTGGTTTTACCTAAGTATGGTGTAGGGCTCCCTTTATTGGAGGGTTGTTTGCAACTATGCCTTGTTTGCAACTATGCTTTCCCTACAAGAACTATCCACATATTTGTACTCACCCCTTTTATCATTGTGCAACAATGGATCGAAAGTGGATGTCTTCAAATCGCTTATCTGAAGAGTATGAAAAAGGAGTGGATGAATTTGTAAGGTGTGCAATTGAACATGCAGGAAATGATATTAGACTTCTTTGTCCTTGCACAAAGTGTGATTTCGGTAAGCGGATTAACAAAGACGCATTGCGTCATCACTTATTTCGAGACGGCATTGATACGACTTACACACGATGGATACATCATGGCGAGAGGGAAGATTTTCATATTGTAGATCAGAGTGAACAATTTGAGGGAGGCGAAGGAGACACATTGCAGGACATGGCTTACAATGTAGAAGAAAAGATACGAGACTGTCCTAAAATGTTTGAAAGGTTAATGACTGACTCTGAAACACCATTATACAATGTCTGTGTCAAGTTCACCAAATTATCTATTATTTTAAAGTTATATCACCTAAAGGCGAGCAATGGTTGGTCTGATAAAAGTTTTACGACCTTGCTGCATCTCTTGAAAGATATGCTTCCCGAGGATAATGTGCTTCCTCATCGCACTTACGAGGCAAAGAAAGTTCTTTCATCCATGGGCCTTGATTATGAAAAGATACATGCATGCTCCGATGATTGCATTTTGTATCGAAATGATCATGCTTTGAAGGACAGTTGTCCAATCTATGGAGAACCACGATACAAGAAGGATGGAAGCCCTAGTAAGGTGTTGTGGTATTTACCAATAATACCGAGATTTAGGCGCTTGTTCAATAATGTTGATGATGCAAAGAAGTTGGTTTGACATGTTGAGGATAGAAAAAGAGATGGTTTTCTTAGACACCCTGTAGATTCTCCGCAATGGTTGACAATCGATAATATATTTCCAGAATTTGGTGGTAATCCTAGAAACTTAAGACTGACACTTTCTGTAGATGGAATGAATCTCCATAATTCTGGAAGTCATAGTACATGGCCTGTAATTTTGGTTATATATAATCTTGATCTAGATGTATGCATGAAATGCAAGTATATGCTTTTGACTTTGTTGATTTCAGGACCAAAGCAGCCAGGAAACGATATTGATGTTTACTTGGCTCCACTTGTTGAAGATTTAAAGATTTTGTGGGACAAGGGTGTTGAGTTGTATGATGCATACTGCAAAGAGAATTTTAATATGAGGTTGATGCTATTTTTTATAATTAATTATTACCCGGGATATGGAAATCTATCTGGGTACAGTATCAAAGGATATCTTGGTTGCCCTATCTGTGAAGACGAGACCTCATTCTGCCAACTGAAACATGGGAAGAAAATTGTTTATCTCGGCCATCACAGGTTCTTGCCTAAGGATCATCAGTATCGTAGAGTGAAGAAAGCTTTTAACGGAAAACTAGAACTACGAAGAGCTCCACGACCATTAACCAGACAAGAAATCTTCACTAAGGTGAAACAGTTGAAAGTAAAGTTTGGAAAAAAGAATAAATCTCCAACTCTCAAAGGTCTCTACAAGAAGAGGTCTATATTCTTTGATCTTCCTTATTTGAAGTCTTTATATGTGAGGCATTGTTTATATGTGATGCACATAGAGAAGAACATATGTGATAGTCTGGTTGGAACATTACTTAATATCCCATGGAAGACAAAAGATGGCCTCAAGGCAAGATTGGACATGGTTGACATGGGTATTCAAGATAGATTGGCTCCACAAATGAGGGGAAGTCGGACCTACTTGCCCCCAGCATGTTACACACTTTCAAAGTCTAAGAAAGCTGTATTTTGCGGGTTCCTAAAAGGAGTTAAGGTTCCAGAGGGATATTCTTAAAACATGAGTAGATTTGTGGATATGAAAGATTTGAAACTGTTGGGCTTGAAATCACATGATTGCCACATCTTAATGCAACAGTTTTTGCCATTGGCTATCCGTTCCATTTTGCCTAAGCGGGTTAGAAATGCAATCACTAAACTTTGTATGTTCTTCAATGCTTTATGCTCAAAAGTCATTGACCCTGAGACATTGGACTCATTGAAAAATCATATCATCATCACTTTGTTTCAGCTTGAGATGTACTTCCCTCCTTCATTCTTTGATGTAATGGTTCATTTGACTGTGCACTTGGTTAGAGAGGTCAAACTATGTGGTCTGGTATTTTTACGCTGGATGTATCCGTTCAAGCGATATATGAAGCTATTAAAGGGGTATGTGAAGAATAGATATCGACCCGAGGGTTGTATGGTGGAAAGCTACATAGTAGAAGAGGCTATTGAATTTTGTGTCCAACATTTATCCAATGTTGAAGCCATTGGTCTTCCTAAATCATGGCATGTTAGAAAAATTGATGGACAAGGCTGTACAGGATGCAAGTTTGCACGACTTTCCACTAATGAATTACACACAGCGCATGTGTATGTCCTTCGTAATACTACCGAGGTTGAACCATATGTTAAAGAACACATTGATTATTTACAAACTCGTTACCGATCTAAGAATGAAAAGGATATAATGAACTTACACATCTGTTGTTTCTCCGAATGGTCAAAGAATCGTATTAGTGAATAGATTGAGAATTCACCAAATTCTGTTTCAAAGACCTTGAAATGGTTATCTGTGGGGCCTAAATCAACCGTGTTGTCGTTTGCTAGTTATTTTATAAATGGATACACTTTCTATACAAAATGTCAAGATGACAAAAGCACGATGCAAAATAGTGGGGTGTCTTTGGTATCCGAAGCTTTGCACATTGCTAGTGCTAAAGAAAAAAATCCAGTCTGGTGTGACATGTCCTAATATGGTGTGATCCAAGATATATATGAGTTGGACTACAACACATTTCGAATTCCTATTTTTCATTGCAAGTGGGCTGAAAATGATAAGGGTGTACACACAGAAGATGGATTGATCATAGTGAACCTAGATAGGGAGGGATGTAAACGCGATCCATTTATAATGGCATTACAGGAAAAACAAGTTTTCTATGTGATAGACACAGTTAACAAGGGCTGGTTTGTAGTCTTATCTCACAGAAGAAGGCCCCATGAAGGAGATGATGATGACGATGACATCGTTTTAGAAGACGAAACTTCTTTGTCTTCAATCATTCCATCTATGTCTGTAAATGATGATCTTGTTGTTGAAGAAGAAGAGATATGTGCTCGAGAAGATCATAATGATGGGACATTTGTTGATGATGTTAGTGTGCATAAAAATAAAAAACAGCGTACACATAAGTGAGAGTAAGTATTGGCATTTTCTTGATGTGCACTAATATCTTTCTGTAATGAATGTAAATATGTCTTAAATTTTGTAAGATTTTATTATGTTGTTTTATATGCAGTTTGCTAATATTTTTGTGTACCAAATTTTGTTGTACATGTCTTCCAATGAAGACGACTCAATGACCACAACGATTAGTAGGGTCCTTACCACAATGCCTAAAGTTTCGAGAAAGAGATGTAAAGGACAAAAAATTCAATTGGAATGGAATTCAGAAGGACAACCAATTGGGAAAACCCAAAACATTTTCAGCAGCTATATTGGAGTCTCATCCCAAGAGTGAGTTCCAATCAACATCGATACTTGGAATGATGTGGGAGAAGGTCTCAAGGACCTTATTTGGGAAGAGATTGAGGTGAGTATGTAGACGTTAATATTTTTTGTATATTTTTTTAATGAAAATATTATATTATATTTTATGTGTATGTGATTTTGTTATTTGTAGGGTGTTTTTTCGATTGGATCTGTCAGAAAGCAGTGGGTATTACAAAGAGCCAATGATAGATGGAGGGAATTCAAATCTCCGTTATCAAGAAAATTCATGAGGGATGAAGATGGAAACATATGCAAAAACCCACCCAAAGAATATGATTTTATATCTGCAGATCAATGGGAGGATTTTGTCATGAGTCGATTGACTGAAGAATTTAAGGTGATAATATAAACTAGTGTACTTTTGTTGTTTTTCTTGTAAGACATTTAAATATATTTTCATATTTATTGTTCGTAAAAATAACCAGAGAAGAAGTAAGGCTGGAAGAGAATTATTGTCAAAGAATGAGTATCGACCTAGAATTTCTCGTAAGGGATATGTTGGCCTAGAGAAAGAACTTGTAAGATTTGATTCATTTTAAAGCGATTTGTGAAATTTTATGTAGAGGTATAAAAGTATTGTGGTTTTATCATATTATAAACAGATCAGTGAGAATAGTTTAGATCCAGTTATTTCAAAGATTTCTAGAGCAGAATTATGGAAAATAGCTAGAATGGACAAAACTGGTGTTGTTACTAGTGAAAAGGTCAAGGAAGTGGTGTACAAGATTGTAAGTTTAATTTTTTATCTCGTTGATTTTTCATCACAATATATAGTTTTTATTATTTTTACATATGTATGTTTTATATTTTGCAAGGATGCTCTATCTCAGGAAGTTTCTGAGGGACTCATTAGTGAGAAAGGATGTAATGATGTGTTAATAATGGCATTGGGAAAAAAAGATCACCCAGGACATGCAAGAGCAACCGGACTAGGAATAACAATTATAAAATATTGTCAAAGTGTGGCTCGAACAGATGATCAACCATCACATATGCTGTTACAAATGCAACAGACCATTAAAGCTTTGTCCATGAAGATCAAGTATCTTGAAGGGAAGAATACGGGCAAGGATCTCGACAATGTTGGGGATACAGACCAATACCCTACTTCCAAATCTAATTGTTCACTTGCACTATTCTCACATCTACCTGAGGTAATAAACAAGTCTATTATGTAGTAAATGTTAGAAATAGTCATTTCTCATGTTGACAATATCTATATTTGATTTTTGTAGGGCTATCACAAGTGTATTTTGATGTTGGATAATCCATTACGTTCAGTAGCTGATGGAAGGGTGTATATATCTCATACAAATGAGCCAATTATCCTTCACAATGTGGCATTGGATCCAAAACACAAAAAAGTGATAATTGATACCCCGTTGATTCCTGAAGAAAGTGTGCCAATACCTTTAGATATGGCTGAAGTTTATCAAGTTTGTCAAGGCATAGGCACCTACCTTCCTTGGCGTGCAGAATTGATCAAATTAAATATGAAGGTATATGCGATAACTTGACAATGTTTTTATTAATTTATTGAAATGAATCATGTATATTAATAAACTATATTTTTTATTTTTATAATCATATGCAAGGAATCCCAAGACTCATTGTCTCAAAGAAAAGTGAGGGAATCAATAAGCACACAAACAGGAAATTCAAAAACTAGAAAAAATTGTGATGAAGTCTCAAGTCCCGTCAAGCCAACATGCAAAAAGCCTCCAACGAAGGTGAAATTGTTGATGGTGTATGTGGAAGATGATGAGAATCGTAACATCTCTCTTCAAATGTCTGAAGATGTAGTAGGTTACACACATGAGCTAATTATCACATCGGAATTGGTTAAAATATGTCGTGATAAAGACCAACTAGAAGCCTCGCACATATCAGTGTACATAAAGTAAGTTTCTATACGAGTAATATGTGTTTCTATACAAGTTTCTATACAAGTACAAAGACTAATTATGTGTTTCTATACAAGTACAAAGACTAATTATGTGTTTTTTTGTAGGCATTTGTTCAACAAAGTGACATCCGGAAATATATTTAATATATTTGGATTTCTATGTCCACATTTTATAGATCTGTTATACAATGATAAAGTGGAGACTTGGGCACAGTACATAGCAGATCAGTTCATTAGAGGGAAGAAACAAAGATTAGAATTGTTCTTTATACCTTATAATGTGGGGTACGCATACATTTTATCGATTTTCTGTTATTTGTTTACTTTAAATGTTGCTTAAAAATACATTAATCTTAAAATGTAATACTCATGTATGCGTAGGGGACATTGGATACTTTGCGTCTTCGACCCTATGTGGGGTAAGTGCCACTATCTTGATCCGTTACGAGAAAAATTATGTGGGAACGTGGAAAAACTCATGGAGTTGTAAGTACTTCATAAAACAATTTCAATTACATAATACATGTATTGAAAGTTCCATATATAGTTACTAATGCATAGAATTCTTGATATGAATTTGAATAGGACTCATAAAGTTTATCAAAAGAAAGATGTGCAATATAGGAAGAATTTGAAATGGGAAATTATCAAGGTAATTTAACATTTTGATCTAGAAAAATATTGTGTTCTGATTCACCAATAGAAGTGTTCTAGTTTCTTCATATTCTACTACTTGATTTGATATGGTGTTATTTTTACAAATTCTCTTATTTTTACATATATCGATTACATCTTCTTCGGGTCAATATCATCAAGTGCATCCAAGGGCAATTGTTAATTGTTGTATGTGATATCCTTAGGTGTTTCTTCCTTCACTTCATAGGATGACCATGAAATTATCAAGTGTCATGTCACTTCTTTATGTTTTTTTCTGGTATCACAATTGTTTTGGTATTGCATCACTATTCAGTTCATACTTATATTGTGGCCATACTCCATATTATAGTTT
Organism: Alisma plantago-aquatica; assembly: GCA_963693085.1. Classification (NCBI taxonomy): domain Eukaryota; kingdom Viridiplantae; phylum Streptophyta; class Magnoliopsida; order Alismatales; family Alismataceae; genus Alisma; species Alisma plantago-aquatica. The sequence goes on along the minus strand of OY856413.1, from coordinate 136,803,450 downwards.
ATGTCAAATACAACTTACTAGACCTTTTCTCATAATGTTTCACCTATTATATGATATTACCTGTAGGCTATGCTTTTCTCAGCTAGATAGGTTTAATTTCTCACACCAATGTTTACAATCATGCCCCCTCAATTACACCAATGGAGTGGATACATTTCTTTTTCTCAGCTCCACGACGGGTGCGGCACAATGGAGGCACCTATTCACGGGCATGTCTGCCAAGATGGAGTTTGTGGATATTGCCTATATACTCTAATAATAAGCCCAACAAGCCACACAGGATTTAGGTGAATATAGATGGGTGTGTAGTTGATAGTGTGTTGTTCCTCCATTGAGAATGCTTATAATTTGTCATTAGCTCCTAGCTCCTTGGTTTCAGTTTTCACTTTTCACATCTCACATGATATTCCCATGAGAAGAGAATTCTTAATAGCACTATGTGGTTTAGACATCCTTTTCTGGTCTTTACTTATTTTGACGTGATAAAAAGTGCAGGCAACACATGCAAATTACATACTCAATATTATTCTACATTTTCTGATTAACATCATTTTTAGGTCAATAATGTGCATAGCATCAGTTTTGATTTACTCATCACCATCAACTGACTTGATGTTCAATTAGCATCATTTTCTAATACTGCCCCTTCTCCATGTTCCTTTCTCCCTGTTTTGTGATCGCACTCTTTATCAATACTGAATATTAATACATTATATTATTTGTACTTAATCTGGTAGGATATAGTTGGGATGCAAAGTGTAATCTTACAGTGTAAATAGATATTGCAAGTTCATACTTCATCATCCGGCTACACTGAACCAAGATTCAACGTATCACTCATTCTGCTAGCTTGTATGATAAGTGATACATATTGTATAAGTATTTGCTAGCTTGTTTACTTCATTAATAGAAAAGTAATTATTTTCACAAAAAAGCTAGTTGATAAGGCTGGGTCTAGCAAATGTTTTTTTTTGTGTGCATAATAATGAATAAGCCATAAGCACATAGTTATCAGTTCATCTCAACTGATATCAGAACCACACATCACCGATAAATGTGGATTTCTATAGTATGCAATGATGTGTGTACATGGTTTTTTAATTTTATGTTTCATACAAGTAGCTTTAGCAGGAAAAGTTTCTCATATCATTAAAAACTATGGCTGCTTTCAATTTGACATCATCATTAGCCTTCAATTTGAAGAACTTGCTAGGCTACCATTTCAACAAAAATAGGATTGACATCATTCCATTAAAATGGCATGTTCAATTGAAGGCCCACAGTTCCGTGTGATTTACCAATGATTCAACCTTGGCTAGATAAAAGATGAAGGCAGCAACTCTATTGAAGGTTTTCTGTCTGACAATACATGGTTTCCACGAGTTCTGCTGGCTGCTTTGTCCTTTGGTTTTCCTTCCTTTCTAATATCAAGTTTCCAATGATATTAAAAGGGGTCTTCTTTCTTTTGATTACCATTTTTTTTACTTCAGAGGGCTAGGCCATGCCTTTGCATTTATAAGGAAAGGCTTATATTTTAGTTTTACAAATAGGGGTACACCGATAACGATCCCCTGGAATGACCTGTAGTTTTTCCCCTATGATCACAATAAGTAGAAGGTTAAGTAAGCACCTCAGGCAGATCTCAAGTTATTTTTCTTCGTAAAGCTGATCTTGAATTATTAAGTAGTGGCTTGAAACTCATATATGTTTGCAGAAGATGAACATTTAAACATCTGAAGTAATTAGTGAACATTATCTATACCAGTTCCAGAGTTATAATCTACATATTCTCTGAGAACATCACCACCAAGGACTTGCCAGCAGAATATATTTTATACACATAATCTGAAGCGGAAGCTAGGCAATCTGTAGATTTTCCCCCTATCTTACAATCTACAGTTTTACAATCTATCGGATTGGTTGAGAATAATATCACTAGGTACTACTAGCTGAATATGATTCGTACACATATAGTCTGCAGCAGATGTTAAGCAATTAATCTGCTATTGCTAGCCCCTTTATCAGGAAACTATATAAGTCCATTTGAAGCCCGGGAAGCTAGAAATATCATGCGTTGTGACTAATCTAAGATCTGTTCTATTGGTTTTTTATTATTTACCAAGCACTGCACCATTTTCGTTATGATACTGGAACCACTGGCTACTGACATCGCAGGGCTCGTCCGTCCTCTCTTTCGCACCGACGTTAGGCAAGCACTTGCAAGGCTGCGAGAGGAGCCCCATTCCGGGGTCAGCTTCCAGGCAGAGAGCAGAGGGACTTTATCTCTCATGTCTCCTTCTTTGGTCGCCATATCTACCGGAATACTTGTCCAAACCTTCAAAGGACCTCCACTTCTAGGATCTTCTTTCCTCTTCCCTTTCTTCTCTAGAGTTTACCTTGCAGTTCAGGCCCAATCTTAAGAGTGTCCTTCCCTGTTGTTGCTTCTACTGTCTGATGTGAGTAAATCTACTCCACTCTACTGTTGCTTGTCATTGCCTATGCCCATAAGTGCATAGGGTTCTCTCCGTTTTCTGCTGTTATTGTCTTCTCTTCTCATGTTTGCAGTTGTACCACTGTCGAAAGACCTTCAGTATTTCATCAGCAAAGGGACCCCTTTACACTTTACAGTGCTCAACCACCTTTTTATGTGATTCTTATCTTTTCTAGGATATGCGCATGAGGAACGGTCGCTGGGGGTACTGAAGGACATGATTGTATCTATAATATGGATTATGTTGTCAAGTTGTCTATTGAATGCGGCACTTTATCTAACTTTGCGTCATCTCTATGACACACTATAGCCTAGGCCATCCTTCTGTTGAGTAGGTGTGAGTTCTGTTGCTCGATTAAAACTCCATGTCATTTGAGTGGAGTGGTGTCAGCTTGAAAAGCAGACTCGTGTTGTCTGCCCAAGTAAATCTTGGTTAGGTTGTTTGTCTTTGTTGGTTCATCTCATGTGTGGGGACCTTGCAAGGTCCCAAGTCTATCTGGATACATGTATTTCATTACTTTTTCTTGATTAAATCTCTAGGGAAACCTAGCTATATCTCTTAAAAGGTGGATCGCAGGTGTTCGATATTGTGAAACTTATTTTGAAAAAACTCGATTTTATGTTGCCCATTCATCCATTATGCACTGACGATGCATTCGAATTTGTTCAGCAGAATCTTGATACATTTGCCGCACCAATGGAACTCTCTATCAGACGTTGTGCCTACACTCAAACAGCAGAACAATATTGTCGGCGAAAAAACCATCACTTGCTATTGCCAAGAACCATAATGTAGCACTTCCATGTTCCAAAACACCTTTGGCCCAAAGCCCTCGTATAGCATGTTCCTTAATTAAATGCCTTTGTATTCATTGATGGCTTAGAGCACAGAGATGCTGATGTCATTTACAATTGCTTGCGTGCTTATGCTGCTTTTACACATACCTTTTATTAAGTTTTCTGGCTATTTATACCTTTCCATCCTCTTATTTGCTAACAAGTTCTCACAATCATTTGGATAACAAATTAATATTTATTTTGTATAGTGTCCAAAGAAGTCGAACAATACAGATTGCGAGTATTATGTGCTGAAGTATATGAAAGACATCTTTGATGCGAGAAATAGAAATATTCCTGAATGTGTAAGCTACTTAACATTATATTCTTTTAGTTTGTTCAAATTTCTAAATAAATTGAAAATATCACAATATGTTGATATATTTGTCATATGATTACAGTATTATTCGAAGTATATTGGTCGTTGCTTCAACCAAGAATAAATCGATGAGGTCCGAAATGAGTGGGTGACATGTGTTCTTGAGCACACATAAGATTATGTCACATGTGGGGGAGACATTTGTTCTTTACCATAGACCAATGTGTGAAAATTTTTTAGTTAGTTTTCAGTTCGATTCTAGAGTGGATACTCATTACTTTGTATTATTGAATCATTGTATAGATGATTTAATATTAATTAAATTTAGTACAAGTTTCTTTCAAGGTTTGATGGAAATTTTGTTCAACTATGTGTTTGTTTATGAAATGAAAAAGTATAATTGCATATTTATTATAATTGATTAATAATATGTTTAATTTGATCAATACAATTGGTTCGATATATGACCTTTCAAACTCTAATCAAAGACAACAGTTAATAATATGTTGTAAAATGTATGATTCTACAACAAACAACACATGTTGTGTTATCCATACCTATTACAACAGGTTTGTCAGGAAAAAATACACCTATTACAACAGGTGTTTCTAGTGAACTACAACATGCATAACCTGTTGTATAAATTGTGTATATTACAACAGACACACACCATGTTGCCTAAACAATCTTACTACAACGGTTAAATGTATGGAAAGACAACATACTCCAACTATTGTATAAATATGTATATTACAACAGGTGCACTGCATGTTGTAATAGACCTACCTATTACAACGAGTGTGTTTAGTGAAAGACAACATGCTTTGACTGTTGTATAATATATATTACAACGGGTGAACCGCATGTTGTAAAAAATACCCCTATTACAATGGGTGTGTTTCGTGAAAGACAACGTCGTTCAACTGTTGTATAATATATATTACAACAGGTTCACCACATGTTGTGTAAAATACCCATATTACAACAGGCCATTCCTTAAAAGACAACATGTTTCAACTGTTGTATAAAATACATCTATTACAACATGCGATCACATGTTGTGTAAAGCACCCCCCATAAGACCACGCGATCTAATACAACGGTTAACACCTTATGTAAATTGAGAAAAGGAACTGTTGTAAAAAGCATTTTCTGTAGTAGTGTACTCTCTCCCACCCACTCCCACCTCATTTCCACCTTCTTCCACCTCAAAACCCAATCTTTCTACAGTTTAGACCAGTTACACCCACCATTCCATGCTTTGCAACCACCAAGGAGGGCGAAGGATGTGCATCAACAACTAGATCTAAAGAAGGAAGAGTATTCACCAAGAATCCATGGAGTTTTACTCTTCTACTTCTTCTTCGTTCCCCCACTTTTGTATTATGAGTAGATAAGGCCCTAGGTAGGCTATTTGGGGTTGAATATGTGACTTTCATACCATGTTGGATGAAAAATATATAAAAACAATATCACTTTGTTTGGTTATGATTATCTCCTACTTCCATTTCAAGATCCCTGGATTACCTTGTGATTTGTTCTAAGTAAAATCACTAATATGAATCTATTTTGTTATTTGCTACTAGGTCCAACTAGTGGATCTATAGCTAGCTACCCATCTTCTAACACATCTATCCACTCTCCTATTTCTAAGTGTGATATATTAGTATCGAATTTGGATATAATTTTTGCTATTGGTTCGGAGTTATTTGAAGGATAATGGGAGGTGGCATGAGGTATAAAAACTTCCTCTACACCCTCCATTACTACCCTTGACCCCCAATTTCCATTAGTGCTTCCATCCTAGAAAACCAATGCTTGTTGGATCTTAGTTGTATTACACCTAAAACCTAGTCAAATGAGCCTTGTAAGGCTAGATAGGGTATGAAAGGGACTAATTCCCATATACACACCCTATTGCATCCATGGTAGATTAGTAGTTTAGGGAAAATATCAATCATATAACTTGATTGTTGGGTTGGATAATACAAATGAATGAGTGATGATTGTATGTTATGAACCCAACCTAGGTGATAGTCACATTACACCAAACGACCTACACTTCCACTCATTGATCAAAATGCTAATTTTCTCTCTTGCCTAGCCAATGTTAATCTTGTTAGACTCCATACATGCTTATTTAGTTACTTACTTTTTTATGATATCTATACCTTGCTAGATTAGTTAGCATTTTCTTGTGATTTCTTGTGCCCTTGGTTAGTCAGTTGCTAGTGTAGGTTCTCTTTTTCCTAGTTAAGCAAGTTGCCATCTCTAGTGTTGTATTTAGGAGTTCTTTATTGGTTTATTCTTTAGTGTTAGCCCTTTCTTTCTTGACTTAGCATAATTTCTCTTTTCTTGCTTAGTTTCCTTGCCTAGCTAGACCTAACTTCATAGGGTTAAAGTGGTTCTGCATATTGCCTTTTCATAAATGCTTTCTTACACTAGTGTAACTCTCAAAACTAATATTAAACATTCAATCGTAGACCCCATGATAGGAACCTAGAAAAAACAAACTAAGCTCTAATTCCCCTCTCTCCCTTGGGTTTGACCCCAATACTTTCCATTTATGTACTATTCTTGAGCCCATGAGTTTTTAGATTTGTTTAAGAGTCTGTTCAAACTAAGCTTTATAAATATTAAAAGATCCAGGTGTGTTCCTAAGGCGCATCTATCCACATCAATTAGTTGGGTGTAATGTGGATGAATCACTACTCACATGTGTCAAACTCTCATAGGAGAGAGAAGTGTATAGGGAAGCATTTCCAAAAGGACTAAGAGAGAAAAACATATGTAATTGCTCAGTATAATTAATAATGGGACACAACATGCCGCAAAGATGTTTGTCAAGTGTCAAGTTTCAAACCCTATATCCAATCAAAGTATTTCTTCACCTAATATTACATTGAATATACATATCATTAGTTATGATGTATATTATAAACCCTAAAATTATTGAATTCTTATAACCGTCAAATTAGGTTACCAAATCTAAGAAAACACATAGGATTTATTTTTTAACTCTAATGAGTATTTATTTGTGCTTTATAGAGTTCTGAGCAATTTGTTATGAATTAATCAAGTGAAGTCGATATACTAGATTATAAAACAAAAATCAATTTGACAATCACAGGTATGCCCCATATCATATTATCATGTCATTTTATGTTCCACACTAAATGAGTAATTTTTGCACAAAGATCCAAACTTTTTGTGATCAGATAATTTAGAAGGCATAAAAGATTGAAAAGGTGATGAGAAGTGTGACAAAAATGAATCAAAACAAGGTAAAATTTGTAAAATATCATTCGATCATATTCCACAAAGACAAAACACAAGGAACACTAAAAATAATAGCTTGAGGATCTAAAGTAGGGAACCCAACTCAATAGTTCTTAAAACCAGAGTACCAAAGACAATCAATAACTAGTTCTTATGGTCAGGCATACTAAGAGATCCCAGGAAAGGTGGTTGTGAGCCAACTACATGCGAGGAGTATACCTCCCTACATGACCAACAAGGAACATACTAAATAGCTTTTTCATAAACTAGAAAATAAGAGAAGAAACCACAAACCAAGATCTGATTTTACTCATGAAAAACTAAAGCTAGATAATGATGCATAGATTAGGAAGAACCAATAAGCAAAAGACTAAAATCGAGTTGTGAATTGCGTGTAGGTATAAAAAATTGGAAAAGAGGCAAAATACATTCACACCTCAGTTAAGGAAATCAAAATGAGTAGCAACTTGCTAGAGGTTCCTAGAACCAGACCGTGCCTTCATGATGAGACATGAACTTAATAATGGTGGTGGAAAACTCCAACTATTAAGAACAAGACACTAGAGTTGGGGAATCAGATGGGTGACTAAACGAACACACTCGAAGCATTTGAAACAGTCTCGTGGGATGTGAAAATGATTTTAGAGGGTATACTTGTAGATATGAAGTTGTTGTTTGGTCAGGAATCCCAAATGGGAAGGGAAACAAGGAGTGGAGAAACTCCCTTGTTGTTCAGAGAGTGGGGTCACCAAACCAAAGAGAACTGGGATTTTCAAATTCCTCTTGGTGCAAGGATTGTGAACGAGAGAAAATATCAGGGCAAGATAGGGATAGAAGGGAAGAGAGATATTGAGAATCACTAGAGATGATATACACATATCAAGCAATCTCCTACTCAGGGTAGGATACAAAATCAAGATCACTGGCTATATACATGTCATTGGTCTAGAGCTAGACTTCTTATGGAGGGTCGACCATCGATGCTTGATTCCAGGTCGGGCAATGGTGGACATAATGGATTACTTTTCATTGGATCAATGGAAAGTCAGAGTGAGGGGAAAATAATTGAAAATATAGTATATTTATGAAAATTGCATTGTTCCCGCTAGTTGGTTGGTGGGACCACAATCTCCTACATCGGTTCACATGATATGTAGATCAATCTTTTCATGAAAATTATGGATATGGATCAAAATCGAACGCATTACCATTTGGTTAAGAAAACCTAAATGTAAGCTAGTTCTAAATAAAAATATGGAATTGAATGCAAAAATAAAATGAAAGTGCAACTGAAACTAGGACGAATACACATTCATCAGTAGGGATACCCTCTCCTACAATACTTGATCTTATTATGTGTAGATCTACACTTCAACTTGATCAATGGGACTTTAGATATATGAAACATTCATGGCATCAATGCAAGTAGAGAAGGCTTTAGCATATCTCACCTTTATTATGTCGATGAAAGGATTTGATTTTATTGATCTACACCACATGAATCTATCATAATAGGTATTTTGACCAGTTTCTATGAGAGTGCTTCCAATAAATAAATTAATTATACTAAGTTAGAGGTGCTTTTCATAAATAAACATATTCTTCATCCCTCATTACTATCTAGGATACCCTCAAGATGAAACAAGTAGAAAAGCATGACAAATACCTTACTCTACCCACTATGATAGTAAGATCAAAGAAAGAAGTTTAAAAGGTTCTCAAGGAAATGTGTCAGATTAATTGAAGGGTTGGGAAGCAAAGTACCTTATCTAGGTAGGCAAGGAGATCTTTCTGAAATATGTTATCCAAGAAGTTCCTTCCTATATGTTGAGCATAGTCCATATACCAAGAAACATAACAGGAGGTTTCAATAGAATAATGACAAATTTCTTGTGGGGAATCACAACTAACAAAAGGAAGATCTAATGGGTGGATTAAATTGTGTACACCAATGGTGGAGGGAGAGGGGGCTTGGTTTTAGAAATCTATAGGTTTTTAATGATGCTCTCCTTGAAAAACGTGCTTGCAGACTCCATCCCCAACTACTATCTCTAGTCAGTCAAATGATGGGCTCAAGATACTACAAAATTGGGAATTTTTAAATTGGTTTCATATGTTTCAATCCTATCTACTCGTGGAGAGGCATTAGGGATCGTTGTTAAAAGAGGGACTAAGATGCGAAGTTTGAATTTGGGAGGATACTAATGTATAGGAGGACCCTTGGCTCCCAAAGATAAAAATATTGTGCTCTAAATCTATGAATACAAAATATATGTAGAACATTAGAATGGTAGGGTTAGTGACTTAATTTATAAATCACGTCATTTTAGAGCCTGATTGAACAGGATGCTAGTTTCACTAATGAAGACAAAGTGTCTATTCTTAATATACTCCTACTAAAAGAGAGTGACAATGATATGTATTGGATCCTATCCAAGTATGGTACCTTGTCTAGGGAATTATCTCACTAATTAGGGTTCAACAACATGACCCCAAGATGGATACAACAATAAGAAAAAGATCAAGGTAAATAAGACATTCTAGGTAGACTAAAGACCCCACAAAAGTCAAGACATTTCCTTTGGTGGGTTTGTAGTTATCACCACCTACCACAAGGAACCTAAAGAAAAGGAACATAATAAAAGGTGATCTATGTCCAATATGCAAAATAACTATTGAGGATGCCTTCCACTACCTATTTGACCGTGACTATTCTACAGAGATATGGGAGAACATGCAAATGCAAAATATAGTGATATCTATGCCTAGAACTTCAGATATGATTGCTCTATCTTAGTTAAAAGTAGCCAACAAGTCTATGAGATCAAACCATTCTACATCTACTACTTGACAGCTTGGAAAGCAAGGAATATGCACATTCATGGTGATGGCCATATGATGGTGGGTATAATAAATGTGAGTTTCCTGAAATGGGAAGAAGCGCACAATGCTTCCAAGTTCAAGGATATAGGGAGGAAAAGCTCCCATAGGAGAACAAAAAATGCTTATTGAATGCCACTTAAATATAGAACCATTGAAGTCAACTTTGATACATCTATAGTTAATAAAAACAAAGTTATCTAAAAAATCTTGCACAACCTATAGAAATGGAAGGCTCGATAAATATGGGGATCTTCATGTTCTTGTGTGGATAAAGTAATGACATCTTGTTAAGTATTCTTAAAAGTAAAATTCATATAATATAATACAATATATAGGCCATATTATGTAGGCCCATTTATAGTCTATCCAGGTCTAGAAGTCTATAGAGTAATGTCCACCTTCTCCTATATAAAGGAGAGGGGTTTTTTGTATCTAATATGGTCAACGCATTGTTACTACATTATCCATATTATTTGCCTTCTATACGGTATCCTAGCATCAATCCTAACCCTATAGAGAAAGTGTGTTACATCTTTTTCCAATGGGCAACCACTGAGTCTTGGATCCTCTTAGCAGGTCCATATCCATCACCCGCTTTGTAGGGACATCTCTTTCACCCTCTACATTGGAAGGGCCATCTTCACCTCCATTATCGACTCCAGATCATATTCATCATATCATCATCTTTTTCATCATCTAGAATACCCCATGCAACCTTCTTACCCTTGTTTGTCTTCCCAATGTTCATATTCCCCGAGTTTGTCTTCCATAAGTAAGATGTAACCATACAACCTTCACCCTTCTTGTCTCAACATCACCAATAAAGGTACATCTCATTGGCTGGAAGTTCCCTCATATATCATCAACTCCATTGTAATCTTTTCCATGGTAGAAGTGATCTTCACTATCTTAAATTTTTCTCTACTTTTCCATGCATAAAGTCAAATGTCTCCAAGGTCTGCCTCTAACTCTGAAATTCATCCATGGAGATAAGATCAAATTCCTAGGACATTTATACATTTGTGTTGTCTAGATCTAAGGTTCAAAACTATCCTTATGGTAGGTTACAATCCTTTTAAGTACCCTACACAATGTGTATCTTCATTCATAGTGAAAATCATTGCCAACACACAATGTAGGCATCCAACATTGTGTGTCACCAAAAGTTTTTCTAAATCTGCTTCAGACAACATGTCGTGTTGGTGTATAATGCAACATGCCACCATTAGGGTTTCAACTCACTCACCAACAGTAATGGGAGACATGATGTGTGTCATTGCTAAAGTTCTAATCTTCCATCAGTGGTTGCCAAGGTGTGTCATGTAGTCAACATGGTCTATTGTTTCTATGGTTCCAAACATCAAGTAGTGGCTGACACAAATTGTCATATGTCAATGTCCCACATTAGTTCTCCATGCATGTTCAAACAAGTCTTGTCTATCCATCCATACAACATGTCAAATGTCAAACTCTCCCCGTAAAGTCTTTTCAAGATGTGTCATACATCCCATACAGTGTGCCCAATCTAAAAAAGATTGACCTTTAGTGGTTATTTAATTGTATATCTTGTTCAACCTAGTCCATATAAGAGGGGGATATGTCCTTGCATCCCTTACTCTTTTCAACCTAGGGGCCAATTACATTTTCTTTTACGGGTCACAAAAAGAAAAATTTAGGTTCTTCTCTAGATCTTGTAATTAGGACTTGTACTATATTGAATATAGTTATCAGTTCTTATACTATAGCTTGCTGGAAAACACAACCTCTCTCCAGAACCAACATGAAGTCCTATACTCACATGTATGATGAAGTTCACTCTTAGGTACAAGATCTACCTCTCTCATGTGTAAGGACTCATCCCTTTCAAGCATAAAGTTAAGCCTTATTAAGTGTGAGGTCAAATTCTCTCAAGCCTATCATGCAGCTAAAATGTAGAACTTCTCTGAAAAATCCTTCTCTAGCCATTTCTTCCCTCTCCAACTAATGTCCCCTACTTATATTTAAGTCTTGCTACTGAGAACTTTCTCTTTGTTTATGTCCACCCAACTAGTTTTGCGGTCTCTTCATGGTTAGTTTGTAGGGGAGAAATAGAGGAGATGAACAGAGAAGAATGAGGAGAAGAGATGAGGCGCATAGTTCAAATCATAGAAAATGGAAGAGGAAGAAGAGCATTGTCTACATATGGAGTTTGGTGTACTTCATGTATTGTCAAGATCTCACTGTGTAGTTCGAGGAGAATGTACATCCTCACAAATCAGATAGAGAGTTGACAAGCATTGATATATCATTCAAAAATCATTATTGCATTGTCGTCAGATGAAAAAGATGATTCCTTTGATGAAATGGATGTCATTGGCTCTTCACATCAGACAAATATGTTTTTTTATTGGCTAGACATGGTCATTCTTCTCTAGAAACACTTCAGTCTTATAACATCAGGTCATTTTGGACTATTTTCAAATATAGTTGCCTACGGGTCTAACACACCTTTCTTTTGTGGAAGATCATTCAATAGGCTATGTCAGCATTGTTTCCTCCTATTCATCCATCCCTTGTCAAGCACATTGATTTTATGCAAACAAGATAGTCTTCCTATCGCATAAATTTGTTAAGTCTACCACATTGTGGTTTCCTTCTAGAAACTACTTCAATGAAAATAGAAATTATGTTGGTGACTTAGATGATCTTTACCAATCATTCATCATACTCCAAGATACAAGATCCAACCCAGTCAAAGCTCTAGATGTCTCAAGGATCTAGTGCTTATCAATCTCAAAATGATCTTCATAATAAAAGATGCCAAAGTTTGGTAGAGAACCTGACATTCTAAGTCAAGGACTATCATGTTATAGTCACTACTTTATTATATGTCTTATTTTATTGTCATCCAAGATGGTCATATGATTCTCTCATGCACCAGCTTGAAAGGATGTTAGAAGTAAAAGTCATATCATATAATATATGGACTGGAGTCTGCATGAACATTTATAGCCTAGTTAGGACTAGAAGTAGTTTGAGTCATACCCACCTTCTCCTATATAAAGGAAAGGGGTTCTCTTGTAAACAATATAGCGAACACTATGTTAATAGATCTTCAACAATGTTTCCCTTCTATAGTGTTGTAATAGCTCAAACATTTGGTGTCTAATATTTATGTGTGTAATCTGAATTTTACTAGGAGTCATTTAAAAGCTGAAAGGGGAAGTGTTGGGTGAAGGACCTATCACACAAATATTTAGAATCATAACATGTTTGAGTTCCAACTTTTATCGAATTCTTTTTTTATTGTGTTTCCAAAGAGCGAAATTGTCCAACTCATTCTCTTTCTAAGTTGGATCTCGGATTAGGAAGGGATATTGTATGTGTCAAGGATTTATCCAAAATCTTATTTCAAATCCTATGATATGTTTATTTTAGGGTAATGAAAGTTGATCTCATATATATATATATATATATATATATATATATATAGAGAGAGAGAGAGAGAGAGAGGTCTTGCAGAGCCTTTGAATAAGTCCAAACAGGAATGGAAAGAATCACTTCTCTCACTGAGGACTGGGTAGAAGAGCGATTTAGCAAACCAAAGCAAATCGAACATTTTAGATTATATATATATATATATATATATATATATATATATATATATATATATATATATATATATGTGTGTGTGTGTGTGTGTGTGTGTGTGTGTGTGTGTATGTATATATATAAACACACACACACACATATAGAGAGAGAGATTCTTTTGTTATTCCCCAGTTAACATAACTTAGTTACTCTATGATTCTAGTTATAATTTCAGAATTCTAGTTATAGTTCGACATTGTGGTTGCAATTTTTCACTGTTGCCTTCAGTTTGGCAGTGATTTGAAGGACCATAAAAATTATTTTAACTATTGTTGGTGAAAAAAATAGATATGTTTATCATTAATTTTTTCCATTATAATATTGTCATGTATTTATAATTTGGTGCTTTTATGTGACATAACGAATAAATGGTAACAAAATCTTATTATCCACATGACTAAGTAATTTATCCACTATATATTACATACATGTATGTATGTATATATATATATTTATATATATATATATATATATATATCAAAGCATTATATTCAAAAATTTTAGGCATTAACATAAATTGACAATGTCAAAATGTTTGAGAAATAAAACTAGAGAGTATTATCTGTATGTGAAGTTTTATACAACAATTTTAAATTTAGTTAAAAATCTTAAACATAATGTAATTTATAATTTGTAGAATAAATTGTCAAGGAAATCTATACATAATTTGTATAAAAGGTTGTCTTAATGTAATATGTATATGATTACCAGTTTTATCATTAAACAAAGAATTGTAAAGACTCTAAAAGACTTTTGGTCCCTCATCTTATATGAGCTATCACCCCTTGATCATTTATATTGACACAAAATTTTGATTGCATTTTATGACTTATTTACACATCTATGACGTTATTGGCCAGTCTATTTGGAGATCTAGAAAACATTGTCATTATCTCTTGTTGTGGAAATTGTTTTATCAAAGACAACCAATGAAATTGGCTAATATAGTAGAACTTACAAATTTTACTTGATTCAAGAATATGGATGCTTATGATTCTATCTATATGTTCTAGATAATGTAAATGCCTTTAATTGACCATGTTAATACGCGTGCCATGCTATTTCATCACCAAATTGTCACAAAATCCATTTCTTGGTATATTTTACTTTCTATAAACTAAGTCATATAAATACTAAAAAAATTGTATGTCATAAAATTCTGTAATATTTTTACAAAACAAGACAAGGAACATAAAAAATTACAATATATTTAATGAAATATTTTATCAAATGGTATATCTCCTGTATATAATTATCTACATTATACCATAGTTTTGTGAACTACTTTTTGTTCAATGTTGTTAGTTAGACAAATATATAGATTCCTTATCACAAAAATTAAAATATTATACAAAAAGTATATATATTTCCATTCTCAATAACACTAGTATATATACATTTGAAATATTCTTTGGTTAGATAGTCACTAATAGGGTATTTTTATTCAAGTCCCATATTTTACTATATAGTAATTGATATTATTAGTTAATTGTCATATTAATTTCTTTTTCATTACTTCTCTACTACTCAATAGTTATTTACAGTATTCTAGAGACCATATAAAATCTTGATACCATGCTTAAATGTGTAAACCGATTACTAAGTCAAATGCATATTGGCATGGTGGTCCATGGTTGATGTTAACAATGAATGGGATTTGGATATCATTCGAGCCCAGATACACAACCTTCCTAGTATACAATTCCTTATAGTCCTCCTCCCATCTTTGGTAGATCAAAAAAATCATAGTGAGGGAGGGTTGAGTTAGATGATTCACCATCCAATTTTGTACTCAATGGACGCATGTTTTTCCTTATATGAATGATGTATTGAATGCATATAGAATTTATTAAAGTCAATACCAATTGTTCACATGTATTGCCAGCCAATTCATGTTCGTATGATGAACAACATCCTAGTGCAATATATTCATGAAATGCTATAGGTTTTATGTATAAAATCTAATAAATATACTACACAACTCTAATACCTCTTTCTTAATATGCCCATATTGGCTTCTTGGTAGAAAAGGGATGGAAATACACTTCTTTTGAGTTCTAAGGACAAATTAATCTGTTCATATAAATTAGGGATAAAAATCCTACAACCTATGAACCTCAAACAAATAAGAGAAATAAAATAACAAATTAATAGTGGTTCTTGAAGTGTAATATTCTGGAACTACAAATGATAAAAATAACAACCATTGAATATTGACTCTATAAAATAATGATGAATTAGATACATCTATCCACATTCTAGTCACGTCTCAAATGTTATACACTCACAATATTAATAATTCAAAACTCTATCATTGTTGCTCAAATCTCAGTCTCTTATTTTAAAAAAAATACATAAGCATGTGTATTGATAATGTGTATAGGGGATGAGGTGTGTGTCAACAATTAACCTATAGAAGACCTATTAGCTTGAAAAGCTAAACTGATATTAATATGCTTCAAATAAATTTCATGTACAATGGACTACTTTATTTTAAGAAGTGTCAGCTCAATTTTAAATTTTGACCCAATCCAATACTTTCATTTGATATTTGGGACATTATACGTGTTCAAAATCTTGACCATGTACTTAGTATTTCTATCAATATGGTGGGGTATTATACAATAAAGAATATATATGTTAAAACATGATAATTTTATATAGATGTGGAATATAATTTAAACTGAATTTCTAAGCTAACCAAAACACATTAAAATATTGTTGCCCTTTTAAACCTAGAAACCATATTGATGAGTTCATAATGCAAAAATAATAGCAACCATAAATAAAAAATATCAGAATTAAATGTGAAAAACGGTCACTATGTATGGGAGGTACATTGAAAAACAAAGTGAGGAAAACTAAACTATTTAAAAAGAACAATACATGTGTTCTTATGATCTTTTTACCTTAGGGAATAACAATCAAATAAGATAATGAGACTACCAAATAAACCAAAGTGTCAGATACAAGTTAACTTTTAATCACACAACATATGAAATACTTATAACTTCTTCTTTTCCTTTATTCTGATTTATTTATTTGTCAGCATGTCATACAACAACGTAAAAAAACTACATAATTATTACATATCATGCATGAGAATTGGAGCTCTGCCAATGAAATTTTGGCCTATCACATGTCTATAACTATTTTGTTTATTTTTGTGTAAGAGATTTGATACCTACATAGCTGGAGTTGAACTTGGTTCAGACATCTAAGCCTTAGGAGCAATCTCTTATCAAGTAGGTACATTTATTGATTATTACATAGGTCAATGCATATGACATTTTTGTTTTATAGAAATCACAATTTTTTACAAAATATCATTACAAACATGGTGGGAGTCAAACTCAGTTCACAAAAATATCCTTTGAGAGAACTTTACTAACCAACAAAGTATTTTCATTGTTTACCACTTCAAGAAAATGAATATATGTAATGTGCAAGTTTGCTTTTGTTCAAAGAATATGTTTATTTCTTTAGAATTGAGGATGGAGAGGGTCTAGAGCCTCAACAACCCCCAAGATCCGCCCCTTCCTCTAGTTCCTAGTCTCTATGTTGATGCTTGTGTTTGGCTAAATGTAGCTAATGGTGAGCTTACAACCCGATATGCATGCTTTTAGGGCTGCCTTCACAAGGATCTTTCATTACAAGGAAATATGAAGCTCCAAACTTCCTGAGTGCATAAAACATTCATATGTGTTATGCAACATAAGTCTCTCTTGAAAAACTCTAAGAAGTGATGTCTCCACTTTGTTGTCTCATTGATGCCCAATCTATGGCAATGGGGATGATATATACAATTACCAACAGCCTTAGCAACTTCCCAAACACTAGGCATGTATTACTACATTTAAACCTATGACATCCCATGCAAAACCTTGAGGATGATGCATGGCTCATCAAATAATACACACTACAAATTAGCACCTTGAACCTCTATCCTTCAAGTTGTGTGATTGGTTGATACCTATGGTGGGTGCGCAATGACTACACACACTCAGGGAAGCTACCACCATGGTAGATTCACATTGTCTATAAGAAGCTTCTAAAATCTTGCACTTGCTTCTTATTCTTGTGTCATTACTATTTTGATTCCTAGGTAGTGTAATACAGTAGTCAACTCTTTGACCAAATCAGCCATAGAATCTTATAGTGTTGCCTCTTTTACTTCAACCATGCCGTCTTGGCTCACTCATAGCATCAAGTTATGTGTGACATAATTCTGGCCTTCACTAGAGAGTATGGTGAATAACACATAATCTCTAAATTGGTTGCAAAAAGGGATTTACTGTAGAACCAAATTTCGTGATGTCAAATACCATTGCATAAATACATTTCTTTCTCACTTGTCCTTTCTCTTTATATTACAGTAATTGTTCCAAATTCTTGGTGAAAAGTTCATACTCCTAGATGGAAGTTGCATTTGAAGTGTAGTAGTGTACGATTATCTTTAGATTATTTCCTCTCTCCTTATGTTTAGTATTAGTTTGATTCCTTTATAAGTAAAAATTATCTCAGATTTATATATATATATCCCAGCAATTTACATGTAGTTTAATGTTTTTAAAAAAAAGATAATAGTAGTGTGATATACAGCGTATCTATTATTTGCTATTGTATATAAATACTACATAAGTTGCGGACTAAAAATAAATACAATATGCATACCTCAAGTTGTTTCTTTTGAAGTTGACCTAACAATGGCTTTTACCGTGCACGTCAGGACTCAGGTGTGTGTTAACAAGTTACAAAAAAAAGTAAGTTTAGAGCCGATGGGATCGTCGATCTTATTTGTGGATACTGCAGCCATTTGTCAGAAGAACACGTTGACACGCTAATCGCCAGTTGACTTAGCCCAATATCTTACGTGTCTCCGTGCCCAAGCAAGTTGGTTCATCCACTTTTTCCTTAATGGTTAATTTGGTTGGGTGTAGTGGGGTGTACTTTAGTGAGTTCACAATGTAAAAGTGTACATCAAATACGTACTTTGTTGTCCGACTACATCCTACTAAACTGGTCCTAAAATATCGACGAACGACATCATGCATACAGGTGGCCCGAAAAGTCAGGATTTTAATCCTCATAAATCAGCTAGGCCCCAAGACACGTGAGACGGAGACCACACGGTTGAAGGTGAAGCCACTGATGTCTTCCTTATCTGTAGGCTGAATCGAAATCGAGCCATGGTCAACGACCTGCATGGTCAGCTCAACCAAGTAAGAGTCGTTTGGACACTTCGATTAGTGGATCACTGGAGTTTATCAGTTTATGCGACGCATGGCATGGCGCTATCATTTCCTCAAAATGAAGGCTCCCCAAAATGAAGGCGGGATTTGCTGGACCATCAAAAGGAATCTACATAACCTGGCGCTGACTTCTCGACATTCAATGGGATGTGCGTGCGTCATGTGATGTATAATTAGCAAATTGACACCGAATAAACCGTCAAAAGATCTCAACCCCACAGGACCTGCCAACAAACCCTAATCAATGCCAGCTTAACTTGGTCCCAGGGTTCGAACAGTATGACTGATGGTAGCTCCGTGCCAATCAAGAAAGAAATTGTTTGGCAGTACTCTGCTTCCAATATTTCATCCACCGACACACTGGTCCATCTCTTCATTGCATCCACTTGGACATTATTATCTCACAGACATTACGAAGAAGTGGATGTGCCTCACAGGGAACCTTTTATGTTGCAACAAATGCACGATATGATGCCTTATTGGCTGTGGCCTTGACAGTTTCAAACTATGACAAAGTCAAAATAAAATTTGAAAAGATGGCAAACATCCTCAACGTATCATTACAAAATGTCTTGTCTTATGGTTAAATGACGTGAAGAACAGAGCAACACTACTACTGCCGGACGACGTTTGCCCACTCACCTCTTGTGTCAGCGTGTTACCTGTTATGTTTTTGTTGTATTTCAAAACTAAAGACAATGATTTAGTCCCATATTGGAAAATTCAACCTTCGCTCCTCCTTACACATGGATTCTTATCAATAGGATATTTTGTGGAGCACAATGGAATCTTACGTGGTGGGACAACTCAAATAGATTTGAGCCGGCCCGTTCCCGATATGATTCAATCAGACACGTCAATGCACGTCGCATCCCGCGCACAGGAGGTGCAAATCCCACCTTTCGGGTCTCCTTACTCCAAATTAAGTATCAAACATAGCATTTGCTCTGTCTGATGTAAAACTAAAAACTGATTCTATCAATTGGGAAAGGGATAATCAAATTTTTGTCATGTCATTTTAAGTATCATTTCTAAAAAAATTTTGTCATGTCATTTTAACTCTTACCTTAAACTTGCATCTAAAATTTGGAAAAATCTTAACAGAAAGTAAGTTCTTCAAGAAGCTTCTACTCAAAAATTTACTATTGCAATATTTTCTAATTTTCGTATGACTGAAGATAAACTGACCACAACTCAAGTTCATAATTTTCAAATAATGATTGATGATCTAAAGAATAAGAATGTCATCTGCCTAAATCTTTCATTGTCGGTACTTTAATTAAAATTTTTAAAAATTCTTGGAAATATTACAAGAATAATTTAAAACATACAAGAAAGACAATGTCACTTGATGTTGTGATTATACATATTCGGGTAGAAGATCAAAATCAATCTAGAGAGAGATCTGATTTAACAAAAGAATTGTCTTCTACTACTAGTTTTGTTAACAATAAAGTTAAACAGAATAAGAATTCTTTTGATAAATCTAAAAATAAGTGGAAGATTAACAAATGAAAATAAAATAAAATAAAAATAAAAATAAAGGCAGTAAAGACATTAAGAAAAGGAATATATTTTATTATGTTTGTGGTAAACCTGGTCACACCTCTTCTTAATGTAGGCATAGGGAGAAGCAAGCGATCCAGGATTCTAAGGAACCAACAACAAATCTTGTGACAAAGAACGTATTTGTGGCATTCATCAGCCTAGTCAGCATGAGATTATTTTAGCATCATGATTGGACCATCGACTCCGGGGCTAGTCACCACATTAGTGGAAATAGAGATGCCATTGTGACCTACTCAAAAGTTGGTGAGAATGAGCATCAGGTTGTCATGGAAAACCTAAGTGCTTGTCATGTGGCCAGAAAGGGCAATGTAATGATCAAGATGACTTCTGAAAAAATCTTATTGATCAATGATGTGTTGTATATTCTAGACATTAGTGTTAATTTGATCTCGATCTCTCAACTTGTTAAGTTTGGGGTCAATGTGTCTTTTGAAGCAAGCAAGGTCATTCTTTCTAAGACATGGGACTACTTGGGTATGGATTATTGTTCAAATGGCATTTGTCATCTAAATGTACCAAACTCTTTTGCTAATGAAATTTTCCCTTCTACTTATATTGTTGACTTCTTTGATGTGTGACACAACAAATTTGGACATGTTAATTTTAAATATGTATAATGTATGAAATCTTTAGGTTTTCTAAAGGTTATGCATCATGTTGTTGATTTAAGAAACAAATATCAAGTATGTGCTGAAACTAAATCTATAAAGAAACGGTGTCCTCAAATTACATAGAGAATCTAAATTGCTGGATTTAATTCACACAAATCTTAGTGATTTAAAAGGAAATTATCTAGAGGTGGGAAAAGATTCTATCATATTTCTAGATGATTTTTAGCATTGTACCAGGTTATACTTATTATATTCAAAGATGAAGCTTTTGAAGATGTTTGTTAATTATTAACACAAAAGTATAAAACTAACTTAATAAGAAAATGAAATGTCTCCGCTCAAATAGGGATGTGAATATGCTTTTTTCTCCTTTTAATGATTATTGTGTAACCCACGGTATTATAATACACTCCTCCATATTTGCCTAAATTAAATGGGATCAAAGTAAAAATAGAACTCTAAAAGAGATAATGACTTCTAATTTAATGGATTCAGGAGCACCCAATAACTTGTGGGGTGAAGCGATTTGATCATCGTGTTTTTTTCAAAATCATATTCCTAGTAGGAAGATGAATAAGACCCCATATGAATTATGGAAAAGATATCATCCTAATTTTAAATATCCTAAATCATGGGGGTGTTTGACTAACGTCTTACTAACTGAGCCTAAGAAACAAAAATTAAGATCTAGAACTCTAGATGGTGTTTTAATAGGCTATGCTCAAAATAGTATGACATATAGATTCTTAGTTCTTAAAAGTAGCAACAATGTTGTAGAACCTAATACTATTGTTGAATCTGAAAATACTAAATATTTTGAGCATGTATTTCCTATGAAAACCCCTATGGAAAAAGTATTTAATCCTTCAATTCAAATTTTAGAGAATATACCAAATATATCTAATATTAATGATGTTTTAGAACTTGATGATGTAGAACCTAGAAGATCCGCTAGGATAAGGAAGGAAAAAAATCTTAGTGATGACTTCTATTTTTTTTATTATAGATAATGACCATCAACCTTACAATGACTCTATTAATTCATCTGATTCCTCCTTATGGAAGGAAGCAATTAATAGTGAGATTATATCTATATTATCTAATCACACATGGGAGCTAGTGGATCTTCCACCAGGTATTAAATCCATAGGATATAAATGGATATTTAAAATAAAAGAAAAAATGATGGGACTATAGATAAATAAGAAGCTCTATTAGTTGCCAAGGGATATAAACAACAAAAAGATATTGAATATTTTGATACTTTTTCTCCTGTAATTAGAATTTCTGCATTCAAAATTTTAATTTCTTTGGCATCTATTAATAAATTAAGTATACATCAAATGGATGTCAAAACTACTTTCTTGAATGGAGATTTAGATGAAAAAATGCATATGGATCAACTAGAAGGTCATTTTGTTTTAGGAATATAACATATGGTATGCATACTAATGGAATCTCTCTATGGCTTGAAATAAATGCCTAAACAATGTCATGAGAAATTTGATAAAGTCATTGTATCATATGGGTTCCATATAAATGAAGGGAACAAGTGTATATATTCTAAAGTTAATAATGAAGGTTGTTTTATTATATGTCTTTATGTAGATGATATTCTTATTTTTGGCAGTCATGTTGATATTATAAATAGTACAAAAGGGTCCTTGGCTTCTAGTTTTGACATGAAATATATGGGAGAAATAGATGTAATATTAGGAATTAAACTCCTTAAAAATAATGATTGCATCATGACCTCTCAAGAACATTATGTTGAGAAAATCCTACAAAAATCAATGTTTGATTGTAAGCCAGTTAGCACACCTTTTAATTCTAATTGTGATCTTAATAAAAATAAAAGTACTAGTGTTTAGTAAGTCAAATATGCGCAAGTAATTGGAAGCCTGATGTATTGAATGAATTGTACTTGTCCAGATCTAGCATATGCAATGAGGGGAATAAGTAGATGTACTCAAAATCCTAACAAGGATCATTAGGATTCTCTACATAGGCTTGTAAGATACCTAAAAGGCATAATTAATCATGGATTGATTTTTCGTGGATCTCCAACTGTGCTAGAAGGATATTGTGGTGTAATTGGATTTCTAATTCATATGAATTGAAATCTACAAGTGGCTACATCTTCACCATGGGTGGAGGTGAAGTGTCTCAGAAATCCACCAAGAAAACATGTATAGCTCGTTCCGCAATAGAATCTATGTTTATTTCATTTGAAAATGTTGGAACTGAAGCCGAATGGCTAAGACATGTTCTAATAGATCTTTCCATTTGGGAGAAACCTTCTCCACCGGTGTTTATACACTGTAATAATCAAGCTACCATAACAAGAGTTAAAATCAAAGTTTATAATGGGAAGATTTGACATATTTGTCTATGTCATAATATTGTGAGGCACCTTATAAGTGATCAGATAATCTTGATAGATTATACAAAGTCAGAATTTTTCTTGGTTGATCCTATGACAAAGCCATTAAGTCAAAGACTAGTGAGAAATAGATCGAGGAGAATGAGATTATACCCATATCAAAAGTCAAAGTGATTGATGCCCAACCTTCATGAATAATGATTCTGAGAAGGAGGTTCAATGGGAAAAACTAATTCACTAGAAAATTCAATGAATTGCAATATTTTGTATCTCATTCTTATGATGTAAATCAATTTGCAATGATTATTTAAATATATTTTTCATAATTAATTTCATAGGCATTGATGGTTTTGTATATAACTGCAATATATACTTGATGAAAGTCCAACTATATGAGTGTGGAGTGGAGCCACTCCTGTTGAGATTTGGGGTACATCTCTAGAGTGCTCATGAATATTCTCAATAGGTCTACTGACTTAACACGCCAAACTGTAAGAATGGTAATTGATTCTATGAATTTCATATGACTAATAAGATTTAATCAGATAAAAATGAAAATGGTCTTAGAATGTAGTTCTATCAATCTTCTATGGTTACTCATATTTATTCAATTTTTTCTTCAAAGAACCTAGTTCTACTAAACCTTATGCATGACATTTGTTTAAGTTCTTCTAGTGAGCTCTTAATTGAAGTTTTAATGTTTTGTTTTTGAAATAGTGGAGGATTGTTGTAACCTTTTTGTAATTAAAACCAAAAGGCAATCTTTCATCCCACATTGGGTTATTTAGAATCTTCCATCCTCCTTATATATGTGTTATCTTATCCATATGATATTTGAGGAGCATAATGGGATATGATCTCCGCACGCACGCGCATGGTGGGGTAGCCCTATTTGATTTGTGTTAGCCTATTCCAAAAATCACTTATTCAGGTGCATCGACACAAGTCGCATTCTGTGCATAGGGGGATGCAAATCCCACCTTCCTGGCCTTCTTGTGTGGGAATGACCCTGACTTGGTTTTATTCTTTAGTTTACTAAACCATTTTTAACATGTGTTCATCTTTTCGATGTTGCACATGTTCATTTGGGTAGTTTCAATCCGCGACTAGTTTACAACCAAAACACATCTTTTGAAGTGTTCTTTGGTTTATTAGTTAATAGTGTCTCTACCATCATTCTAAACTATCGAAAAAATTCTCTATTTTTCCTTCTTTTCTCTCCATCTCTTGTCTGGTCCCTGGAATAAAAATTGATTCATTTTGCCCATCTTTTTTATTGTGTATGCACACTTCACACCGACAACCATTGTTGGATCCTGGGAGAGTAGCCCATGTCTTCACCTACTGCACTAACATTTTTTGTCAAGAGTCATGAAATACTCTTAAGGACAATGCAAACCTGCATACCTCAACATCATCATGATTTGGTACAATCTTTCAAATTTACTACTTATGCATGTTTTATACCCCCTTATGGATAACATTACACCTATCAATTTTGGGATATGACACTGAGGTCCTCACTTCAGAATTACCCTTTTTCTCTAAAAGGGACTTAAAAATGAATGTACAAGGCATAATACCCGAAACATCTCTCTATACGGGTCAACAAAGTGTTGTTATATTTTAGAGTAGTGATGCACATCATCCTTTTCATACCTCTTTTTATATCCTATTTATTGGAACTATCAACTATAGTTTAGTACGAAAAGAGAGAGGGACAGAGAAATGGGAGGAAAAATAATAGAAAAAAGAGAGAGAAACTTAATTTCCATATAAATTCTACTTTGAAATGAATTTTTTGATGATATAAAATCATAACATTCCTTACAAAAAGTACACTCAAACAAAACTCGGGTCAACATGTGAGAAAATAATAATAAATATAAAAATGAGTATCACATATTGGGAATCGTACCAATTTTAGAGTAACACACTAATTCAAAAATCAGTATCGCATATTGTTTTTAGTTATAGTACTCATTTTTGATGTCATCATATTTCAAAATAAGTACAAAAATGAGTATTGAATCACATTTTTAATACAATACTCATTTTTTGAGAAACATACTAACTCAAAAATGAGTATTGCATTTTGTAATTTTGGTATAGTAATCATTTTTGACATCATTGTAGTTTAAAATAAGTATTGTGCTTCATTTTATGGTGGTGATACTCATTTATAATAAGTAGAATGCCACATGTGAGATTTTACATAATTTCAATATTGTTTATTCTAAAATAAGTGTTGTATATATGTTTTACGGATAACACACACTTTGTGCATATATATAGTTATATTCATTTTTCATATTATTTTTATATAATTTGTTTTTTTGAATATATGTCGATATTAATCATGTTGAATTGTATTTCTTGTAAAGAATCTAACGAATTTTGTTTTATTAAAAAAATATTACGAATTAAAGGTTATAAGTAAAATATGTCTCTCTCTTTTTTCTCTATCTTGTTCTTTTTCTCCCACTTCCCTCCCATCAAAAGTTATTACTTTGCTTTTGTAAATTCCAATTGAATCCTACTGTAAAGGAGGTTAGGAGTGGATTGTCCCTCATTCGCCTGAACTATTTGGGAAGGTGTGACTGGGATTAAGGTATAAAATTGAGTATGATGTGGGTGATGGTTATCATTTTCTATATTTAAGGGAAAATGATTGGTGTAATTCCACTTATCCATGGTTCCATACCTCTACAATAGGGGAAGCGCAATTCTATTGACATGGAAAGAGAGACAGGAGAGAGAATTGGGCAACTTTGTTTTATTTATAACTTTCCATCTTTCACGATTTTTTAAATAAAATAGAAGAGTTAGACTCTTTGCAAAAAGTACATTCTAATAAGACTTTAATTGATATACTTTTGAGAAATATAATAAATAATATAAAAATGAGTATTGTGTATTATAGCTAATACTCATTTTTTGAATAACACACTAACTTTAAAATTAGTATTTCATGTCTATTGTTTGGTATATTACTATTTTTTGATGTCATTATATTTTAAAATAAGAGGGGAAATGAGATTTATGTTATACTTGTGGGAACAACACACATTTTATAAACAACACACTAACTTAAAAATGAGTATTGCATGTTGTCTTTGGTATAATACTCATTTTCGTTGTGTAATTAAATAATCACTACAACCTCAAAAGAACGACATGCACCACTTAAATTTTTGGATAAGTGTTGTAACACAAAAAAATGAATAACATTCCTAAAATATAATGCAACACTAATGTTGATACTCAATTTAAAATATAATGCCATAAAATGAGAGTTGTATCTTAAGAATGAAGGTAGTACTCATTTATTTCTAAGTGCATTACATAGAAAATAAGTACTATCCCCAATATATAATATTCATTTTGATAGTCCATATTATTTTTAAAATATATAGTCTTGTTGTAATTAATGTCTCTTTTATAAGGATTGTAATGATTTTTATTTTGTTCAAGAATCCATTACGGATTGAAAATTATAAATGAAATAAATTTCTCTCTCCTCTTTTATCTTTCTCTTTCCTACCACTCGACACTTGATCCATGTCTTCAACAACTATTTTTGGATTCAAAAAATAGGTGTATGTGGGGTGACAGGAGGTGGTGTGTGTATCACTGCTCGTATTTAAGCATGTTCATGCATGTGATAATTATAATCAGTGGTGGAGAGATAGACACAGGCCATTTCTAATAGTGTGATCGAGCATCGTTATTTGTTGGGGCACGTGCTAGCATGAGGCACAAGAGGTTGTAGCTTTTGCTCCCATCTAGATGATCATGCATAATCATAAGCCCATTAACAATTGACCGATTCATTCCCTTGGAAGTTGTCTCACTTGTGTCTCATCCCCATTGGCGTTGTTTATGTAAACCATTGTGCATGGGTGTTGGAGTTGCTTTGCAACACCCAGCTCACACACTGCTCCTTGGTGGTTACTTTCTGTGCACACCCTCATCCCGGTAAGGAGGATATTGTATGTGTTATAGTTACACTTAACTATGTGCTCCATGTGGACATAGATGTTGGTTACATGTGCACACATTGAAGTTCTTCTAGGTCCTGAGCTAGCTTGTGGGATGGGCCCTAGTCAAACTAGTCTTGGTGTTGGCCTTGAGTTGACCTAGACTTGATCCAAGCTAAGTCAAGCTTAGTCCAGTTGGATGGATCTGAGTTAAGTTGCATGTGAGTTGTCCTTGATCTGACCTGAGCTAACTACAACTCTTTGAATTTAAGCCTATCTTCCTACGAGTTGGCATGTGCTCCCTTTAGCTTACTTCTCGATTGAGGAGCTAGAGGGGGTCACAATTCCTCACCCACCAAAATATGCCACCATCCTCAAAGGAAGCAACTCCACATAAACCTTCATACTCCCATAAAGTTTTGTCTAGCACCCAATGTTGTGTCTTGATCACAAGAAGATTCACTCTGTAGTCAGTATATAGACCCATTTGATGAGGAAAAACACCTTCTACACTTGTGATGTCCTTTAACTTTAGGGTTTAGAATCTGCTCCACCTTGCAAACTTCTAACTATTAGAGGGGCTCTCTTGAAGATAAGGTGTTTTGTATTGACACTGTCTTTGTGATAGTCCTTCAACTTGGACACATGGGACACTACATTTAACTTTAGGTGGTCGGGTAGATCAAGCTTGTAGGGAACAACCAACATGATTCATTATGCAAAAGGGGCCATCATAGACGACACAAAACTCTATGCACCACCTATTTGTTAATCTACTTCCTCACCTGGGGTGTTATCTATAGCCACACCTTTTACTGAAAACTGCACTCTTTATCCAACTAATGTTAAACCTCCTTTTTCTTCATTCACTATTAAGACTTTCATAGAATTTCACAATACTCATCAGTATTGACCTAATTCACATGCTCAAAAGGTTTGGATGAGGGAGATCCCTCATGGCTCTGGACTTTGATGTGCTCTATTGGCATAAGGGGATGCCTCTCCATATCCACCTAAATGAAATTAGGCTAGTTTTTAATGTAGTGTGAGTGTTGTAGAAGAATTTTGTGATATCAAGTAAATCCATCCAATTCTCTTGACAGTAAAGCACTTAGTGTGGAAAATAATAATATAATAGTTCATTTATCTTCTATATTTGGCTGCCAGTTTGCAGATGATGGTAGTTTCTAAGCTAAGGTTCATGCCCATTTTTTCAAACAACTATATCTGCTATCTTCCCTTAAAACAAGTGTCTCAATCACTCATAATGGAATTGGGAAAGAACCAATAATTTTCTACTTCAGATGAAGAGAGTTTTGACCATCCCCACAGACCACTTCTTGGGAACTTCCTAGAAGCATGCATGCTTAGAAATTATATCCAAGACATTAATGACGGACTATTTTTCTAGCACTTGCAGGAGGCCACTGATGAAGTTCATTGAAAAAGAATCTTGAGGCCACTCTAGGATCGGTAAATTCTACATCAACCCATATTATTGTTACTTTTTTTACTCATTAGAAAAGAATAAATGTGCATATGTATTTCTCAATTGCATTCTCCATCTTGGGCCAAAAAGTAACTTCTACCGAACAGTTCTTACATGTGGCCAATGCTTGGGTGTCCCACCCATAATGAATAGTGAGTCTCCATTTAATGTTTCTAATGAAGTCCTCCAATCTTTGGGACATAGGGGTGCCTCTCCATAAAAAATAGAACTCGTTATTCTTCTCCAAACCTTTTGACAAAGTCATCTCTTACTTGGCATAATACGTAATTTAGAGTTAATGTAAGACAAAAAAATAAATTATAAACTTAACAAACATTGACCTAAAATAAACAATTATATTGTCTAATGTCCATGGCATTTCATGTAGTCTATAAGGTAAATTAAAATAAATGTATAATATCGAGGTCTTGTTTGCAAACATATTTACCATTCAACTTTGAACATTATATGGTTTAATTTGTTTTGCACTCATAATTTACCTTGCCTTTGTTACCCTTTAAATAAGGTGAAGATAATTTTTAATTATTTTAATTATCTAAGTAACACTTATGGTGGTGAAGTTAGCAGGGTCTATCCATCTATTTTGATGAGTGATAACAACATTTGCTTAATTTTAATATTAGAAATTACTCAAGTATTCCTTATTAGAACCACTATTAAGCTCACGTTGTCCTTAAGTTAAATTACAATCCTAGTGAATAAAATGGACAAGACCATCATTAATCTATATCCGAGCTAAACATTTTGAGAGGTTTTTATGGGTAGCTCCAATAAGGGTCTATTTGGTAGGATGCATGACATAAGTGATCTACTTAATTTCAACCAATTCCAGCTTAAAGATTATTTGGTAGGGTGTACTATTGTGTAGTTGCTTGAATTGGATTTGCACCCGAGTACCTATTTCAGCCAAAAATCCAGGAATATGTACTGCACCCAGAACCAGTGTAGTCGGGTGCAATTCATCTTTTATACATGTACATCCGTACAATGACATCATGTATGGTAGTGGGCCCTACACACCCATCACTCACGCGATATGCTGACATCCCTGGTCGGCTGTAGATGGTTACTTTCTCGTGTACAGATCTTGCTGAACAAGTTATAAACAATAATTATTACATGTCATAGTAGCAAACACATTGATGCAATGCAAGCATTTCCAGGATATACCAAATGAATCAGATTAAATTCCTTGATGTAAGTGTAGTTCTAAATATATACATTTGATCGTTGTTCTTTTGGAAACAACAAATTCACTCTTATTACACCCTACCAAATAGGGCCTAAGTCGCATACATCCAAACTTCATCTTCTTACACTCTACTTCTTAATTAGGCTTAGGGTCTCATGGTAGATCATGCCATTCTAGCGTTTCCCACTAAAGGGTTTCTATACTACTCAACTTCCTTGTGGTGATGACTTGGATCCCAAAACTACCGATAAATTCTGAAAGCTTATCATTTGGTTTATCTAACTTAATAATGAAATAAAGTTTTCCAAGAAATTTTTATGATGAAAATTCAAAATTTCTACAAAAATTGATCTGAGAACCACATTAGTCACCTTCCACAAAAAAGCATAGATACTATTATTGTATCACCATTTCATTCCACATAAGGGGTCTAGTTCTTCTAATACCTAAAAGGGAATATGACTGCATCTTTAATATCATAAGAGGGATAAGGGTTTCTTATTATGCATGATCAACATCTTTAATATCATAAGTGGGATAAGGGTTTCTTATTATGCATGATCAACATCTATAAAATTGTAATAAGGCATGACATCCACCATTCTCCATGTCACTCTTAATCATAATTCACACTCCCTCATCTCAAGACCTAACGAAGTCATAAGATTACTTAACGTCATAGGAAGAGAATTAGGGTTTTACCATAACTAGTTGGTTCACAACCATGATTCCTTTACAAGATAAGGTAACCTATATAGTTAACCTAATCATCCCAATCACTAGATAAAATAAGTACACTATTGAAGATGAGAAAGGTGAAAACTAGGGATATCTACTAAAACTTATAACTACCATCAAATAGTTATCATGTATGAGGCATAACAAGATCAATGACGATGGTAGCCACCACTTAGAAAAATTTGGGTAGAGCTATGTTGAGATAGTCCATGTTGAAGGAAAGGAATACCTGACCACAACTTCTCTAGTTCAAATTATCACCTAACATCAAGGAAAGCATCTCAACTCTAAAAATTAATAAAATTTTGTGGTTGTTATACATTCATGCCTTAATACAAAAATTGGATGTATGTGAGGCATGTTATAAACACAACAAAGGAAAGGGGTCCAAGGTGAGAACTAGGGTTAAGATTATCTATGAGTGTTCAAATCAATATACAATTTGTATGGCTCAATCTAACCTCCTAGATAATAGTATATAGAAATAAAACACTACAAGAGTTGATTCCTATGTGGAGACATCTCTACCACCATAAAAATGGTAAGGGTGATAAGGGATTTTGAAATCCTAACCCTCAATTACTGAACTAGTGTGGGGAGGGGTAGTGACCAATTTAAATAGGGATTGGAACTCTAATTTCTATTCACTATAGAGAAATATGTATAGGAATAATACCTAATTAGGGAACAATTAGGAAAACGTTAAACTGTCGTCACTGAGTTCTCAGGCTCCAATACCATATTCTAAAGATAGGGAACTATCATAGGATCCACTCTTTGTGAATAGAGAAATAAAACAATCCCAGTCAAAAAATGGAGGAGAGGAGGAATTTCATTATTTCCCAAATGCTATACATATCACAGAGCATAAAATTTATAAACATTAAAAACAAAATATATTACAAAGTATATGATTATAAAATTATTCCTCACCAATAAGGTGCTTGTACAAGTATAAAGAGGGGTACATCTACATGTTCACAAGGCTAGTAGAAGAGAGAAACTTGGATATACCAAGATATCCTCAAGTTCTAAAATCATGAGTATGGTCTTTCTACATCCTTGTCTTCTAATGTACCTATAACTGGGTGGAAAGGAATGTCAACCAAAACATTAGAAACAAGTTAAAGGTCATCAAGGTTGAGTATGTACATATAATAAACACTTGGGAAACATATTGAGCTTAAGAGTAAAAGAGATGTTCCCATAAGGAGTGGGCTACAAACAACTAGGCAAGTTCAAATAATTATGTCAAAAATAAATGAGGCACACTAAATTCAGAGTACAAGCATTAAAGTAAGGTGTCTTTCCCTATCAATTAATAAAAATCTAAATTTAAAATAATAAACTTTTCATTAATGCCAATGTTTATTAAATCTACCTAAAATAGGACTTAAACCATCAGATCACGACCTAAAAGGCAAGAGTGGAAAAGTACACCTTGGGAGGAATAAACGTGCCCTTTGTAAATATGATTGTACCTAAGTGACACTATTTTATATATTCTAGTCAAACATGTAGCACACATAAATAGAGAGGACAGACTAACATTTTCATCAATTATTCTGAAAAAGATAACCATAGAAGGAGGGGTGCAAAGACCCATTATAATCGAGTAATTGAACAATCACAAGAATTTATACGAATCAAAATCAAGAAATATGAATTCCATGAATCAATTTTCAAGAGTAATTGATAGTTCAAAGAATTCTTCATTAAATGAATTTAGGTTAAGTCAAATAATGCCCAAAATAAATTGGATTATGTACATATCTGATTTCACGACTAACTCTTTTCTAGGGGTCAATAACATGGTTCAACCTTCTCAACCTAAAAGTGGCTTATATAAGTATTAGCCCACAATTTCCTAAGCGTAAATAAGAGTATATATGAACCCAATATTACTGATGAGGATTTCAAAAAATTTATATTTGAATTACCCATATACAGTGTGAAGAATGTGATCAACTACTACTACTGATAATGCCCTTACTAGAAATGGGTAGGTTAAACATGACATGCCTTTATATATTAATATTGGTCATATAGTCATACTCATATATCATTATGTATATGAATACATGTATATTCCACATGGTAATATGAAGATACAATAGATTCATATATATTCCAACTAGAAAGTTATCTAGAATCAAACTTGTCAACTATATAGTCATCTTCGTATATGCTTTTCCTCTCTTTTACCATTTATCTCATAAATCAGACAAAATAGCTAGATAAATTCCCAAGATTCATTTCTATATATCATTACCATACATTCTAAAATTACTTATATAAGTGTCTAGGGTTTTTTATTCATGAAAAAATCACATTCATATAAGTAGATATGCTCGAACAAAACTATTGAAGTTCAGAATAGGTAATAAATCATATAATCAACATTAAAGTGCTTAATAAAATGATTTGTTTAATCAATTTAACAATATTTTATATGTAAAATATTTTATTCATTAAATAGGATCTATACCAATGTATCTTTATGGAATGGTAATATGAAACTAAAAATTGCATATTTATTACTTACTACTAATAATAAACTAATATGCATATACCATTAAATAGTTACTTTGCATGACCACTTATTTAGGTTATGAGAACTTAATATACTAGAATATATTCATAGCTATATATTCCTATTCTAAGGATGGATGACTAAGTAAACTTCATATCCAATTTAGATAATCTGAACCAAGGCTAATCTTCATCATGTTAATTGAATTTGACTATTTAACCCAAATTCTAAAATAATCAGACTATAGGTAATGATAGGCTGACTTACATGTTCATCAATTGGGGATAGCCTTCAATGGTTGATCGATAGTTCAGACTCCTCTTCATGTTACAAGAACTAAAAAGTTGGTCTTGATGGAATGGAAGTTTGTGATATAATATTGCTTCTTCATTCCTTCATTAGCATCATTAGGAAAGTTGGAGTTTATAATGGAAATTCAGAATACGACTGTGGTATTGGGGATGCAAGGAGTCGGGCAAGAGACTTGAAGCTATGAGGCTTCATTTGAGTTTGAAACAACTTACATATATGCATACCTTAAACAAAAAGAAGAAGGATATATCGTGGGGGAGAGGCTTCCCATGGACCTAGATGATAACGGTCCATTTCTAAGGTGTGTGGGGAGAAAGTCAACACCTATCTAGGTCCGAATCATAGGTTTATGTGGCCAAAAATTTGTATGAACTTGCAAGGTTGTTGTTCTATAAGTCAGATCTAGGAGGAGCTTACTTTTACTCCATGAACCTCTTGGCAACCTAGTGAAGGTGAAGCAATATACAAGTTAGTGACAGTTGGTTTAGTCTCTTCCATACAGCAAGGCATAGGGTCATGGGTAGAAGAAGCTGACTAGGTTTTCTTTTCTTCTCTTATAAATGAAAAGACATAGGGAGAGATAAGTTAGTGTAGGTGCTTACTGCATTCAAGGTTGTGGGGCAGTGATGAGAGAGAAGCAAGTTTCAAGGAAGACGAGTGGTGGTGATTTTGGTAAAGTCTAGAGAAGACTAATATGGTACTAATCGGTGGTGTCATGTGCTGCAAGTTGATGTAAGTCGAGGCTCTATAGTCACAGATAGTAATTTTTCATGATCATAAAGCCAGGTGCATAGATGAGAAGTGATAATGGAGGCTAGCTGTGATCTAGAGGTGGTGAAAGGGAGCAGTTCTGTTGTAAGGTTATTAGAAAGAAGTGGAGGATTTAGAGCATCGTTACAGGTAAAAGGGCAATGTAGGTTTGACAGGAAGAAGAAGAAGCAAGTAGAAGAAGAAAAAGAAGAAGAAAAAGAAAAAGAAGAGGGATAGTATGATTTGATGGGTTAGATAGGGTTGTAGAATAAGTAGGGAAAAATAGAAGAAGAATAAATGGAAGAGGAGAGGAAGAGGGGCAATATCAATACATAGGAAAGGGTCATAGTTTCCACTACAACCTTCAGTTGCATGCTTCAATGGTGAATATATGTGTTTCGTCTCTCATCTTAGTCGATACTTTTTTATGTTTGCTTACTTCTTGATTACTTTGCTCTTATTTATGTTCAATGATTGGTCAAAATCAACTAATTAACCCTTTGTTTTAACTTGGGGCATAACTAAATGAAGTGCAAGAGATGGATTCATGAACTTATTTAGTGTATGCTATTAAATGAATCATTCACATAATCTCTTATTTAGTACCATACTTGAAGAACAATTAGAGTCTGGTATTTGGATGTTTGTTAGTGGTGGTGTCAACCTTATGACATCATGGAGGGTATCTTTCTTGCTACATCTTCAGATACTTCTGTTGAGGATGCTATTAGGGGTGGCCTTTTCTTGCGAGTGTCACACCATGGGAAGAGGTTATACACTATCATGAGTTAGTTATCACTATTTCCCCAATCATTGCATTCCCCATTCCTGGGATATCCACTCACCCATGTATCACAACAATTAATGGAAGTGTCTCACATGGTAAGATTCCTTATGTATCCATCTGTAAAGAGGCGGGATCACCCCCTTACTAAAGATTTGAAGAATAAAACATCCATTACAAACACACTCAAAGATATGCTAGAATAAGTGTAACATTTTCAAATTTCAATAAATGGTATTCAAAACAACAAAAGTATAGTAGCGGAATAAAAATATTGACTATATTCAATTTTAATAAAAGATTACAAAAGTACATCATAATATCCCATAAGGGTTTACATGTATGATACAACATAAGGATATAAGTAGAGGGAAATCTAAACCATAACAATTTTGTCTCCAAGCTTTAAATCCTTAAGCTAGTCCAAACTTCATGCCTTATCATCCAAGTCCTTCACCTAGGGTTGGAAGCATACCCCAGCAAGAAGAGAAAATAGATGACATCAGCAAAGGTTGGTATGTGCATACAAAATAGGAAATTGAGGAATATATAAAATAAAGCACATCAAATATAAAAGGCTTCCCCTAGAAAGGATAAGGACCACCCAAATGGGTATCAAGAGAAAAGGAATTGAAATCATATGATAACAAAAGAATACTTTCCATTAATAAAACATAAAGATTGTGCCACACAAGCACATGCAAAGAATAATTAGGGCACACACCCCATATCATCACCCTGCATGCATGTGAGATAAACATAGACCTAGAACAATATAAACACAAAGGCGGCCAAGTCTCATAAACTTGAAACCTGATAGAGAAATAAATATTTCCAATCTCCCAAATATATAAAACATGGGCCAAGAATCACACATCTTGTCCTGGGTATGAGGTTCCTTTCCATCCCAAAAGAGCAGGAAATATCACATCTGCTCGGCAAGAAATAACACATCTTCCATAAAAACTAAAGCAATTACACTACTCTAGTGCTACTGAACTACATATTATGTTAAATGTAGAGGCAAGTAGAAAATATAGTCAGAATATATAAACTAGTCACCACATAAGTGACCAACATATACATGCACCTCATAAGTGGGCAAAAGACATCACATGTCATCTTTTAGAGTTCCATCATGAACAAAGCATAAGATAAGAGTTCAAAAAAATATCCATGATCACATGATCAATATCAAATAAGGTAGTTTACATGAACCACGATTTTCAAAAGAAAAGACATTATGTATAGGCTAATGTCCATAGGACAAAGAGAATGAATAATCATAGGTGAATTGCTCAACATAGAAGAATAGGGGATACATCATACCTCAACTTTAAAGTCTAAACAGTCCAAGTCTATTCTAGATCCAAGCCTAGGCCTCCAAAGAACCTCAAGGGAAGGTGGACATGTCCAATAAGTAAGTTCCTAATCTTAGAGAGGTTGGTTTCTCCAACAAAGCTCCTATCTCGAGCAAGAAGCACATTCTCCACTTTAGAGGTGAAAAACCCTAACAAAAGAACATGGAGATGGGGTGTTTAAGAGATCTAGGTGGGATTTCACCATGGAAGACCAGGGTTCCAACCTGGAAGAAGGTGGAAGGAAGACTAACAACATGAAAATAGGGAAGGAAATTCGAAAGAAATAACCAAAGAGGAGTTTTAGAAATCTTAAATAGAGAAATTTGGAACCCTAGGAGCCTACTTCAATAAGGTAGGCAACTCCTTTTATCTTGGGACAACACCATTATGGAAAAATAGAGTAGGAATGATGCTCTAAGATAGAGGAAATAAAGGAGAGCAAGAGTACTCGAATTGGGAGTTGGGAAGGGGTAGATATGGCTATATAAAGAAAGAGGTCAAGTATGAGGTGTCTATGAGACTTTCTGTGTATCCAATGCTAAGGGTGCCTATGGACATGCAAATCTTTATGGATCAGGAAGAAGTCAAGCATGAGGTATCAAGTAAATTTCCAAATGTCTAATGCTAAGGGTTCTTATGGACATGCAAACTTTTATGGATAAGGAAGAAGACAAGCATGAGGTGTCCATGGAGCTTTTCATGTGTCCTTAGCATTGGGATTTCATGTCAATGCAAGAGGACAGCTCATGCAATCTTATTAAATATCAATTTTCCATTTTTGGACACTTATAGGCCATCCCAACCGACCTCCAATCAAATAAATAACCCCATTGGTTGATAGCTTCTAAAGATAAGCTCATTTATAAAGAGGGTAATCCCTATAATGCCCTTGGAGAGAAACACCTTCAAACCAAGGTGTAACCAGGTGTCCCATGGTTCAAAATATAGAGAATGGTAAGGGAATATCTGAGGATTAAAATTCAGGTGATAATTTGCAAAGAAAATCTCCCAATTAGGTAAATTGTAGAAAAGTCCAAAATGTGCCTAAAATTACATAACTTGCACAAACAACATCCAAATTGGACCAAACTTCATCCACAAGTTATCTTTGATGTGTTGAATATGAATTTGCCATTATTTTCATATTTGGAAGTTTATAGTCACATTATTCATTACTTATGCCTTTTACTCATTTTCTCTCTCTTAAACTTATCCTAATATTTCAAGGTTGTCCAAATTAGATTAAATTTGACAAGTAGGATAATTTTGATATGTAGATTTCGAATTTGAAGTTTGTTTCCACTTTTGGGACTTCTTTTTATGAGATATGTCATATGGCCCATTAACGGTCTATTATCTAAATTATTCACCCAATTAAGTTCTTTATCTTCATATTACCACCAAAATGAGTTATGTGGCATATTTTATGTATCCAGTATAAACCTAAGATTAATGTTAGAATATTAGGTTTTATTAAGGTGATCTATACATGCATTAGCTCATTAAGTTTATACTAAACATCTATTTAGGTCTAACCTTCAACCTTGTTTGACTAAGTCCAAAATGTCAACTTCCATAGTAGGGTCCGAGATCTAGTATGTTGCACCATCCATTTTAGAGGTAAACTATTGTATGCTCATGTACTGTTTATTGTAACTTTCCAAGATGTGGCGTGGTAGCGATCTTCTTTTGATAGGTGGCTGTCCAACCAATTTTTATGTTTAATAGTATTTTGTAGCGTTTTTCCTTTGAGCATATGTTTGAAGATAGGTAAAGCTGGTCTTTGGATTTCTTTGGATTATGATATCAAGAATAAATCCTAGTGGGGAACAGTTATATGATATTTTAGTTTTTAGCGGCAACAAACTAGCACAATGCTTCCTACCAAATAAATTACTATTTTTCTATCACGAAATTTCATTTAAAATTCTGGTACTTTAGAAAAAAACTTTATTATTCTCGATATAGGAAGGAAACGATGTACAATACAAAATAAGGAGGGATGCATCATTTCAGTATTGCATCCTCTGTTATAATGATTCCCATTTATCTACATGAGAACAAAGAACAATCTAGCTAGCTAGCTACGTTGATTCAGCATAGAAGCAAGAAAACATGGTTGCCTCGTCGAACCACATGGGTGGAATAGGCGAGGAGGTCAGGCAGGAGAGAAATGCAGAGCACTGTGGTGACGACGGGCGCGAGTAGTAACTTGTAGCCATGTCGCAGCTGGTTGCAAACTCCGGAGTGGAAGGTGCCATGGCCTGATCCGTATGGGACGGGCTCGAAGCTAGGAGGGTGACGATGTCTTCCAGCAAG
Organism: Alisma plantago-aquatica; assembly: GCA_963693085.1. Classification (NCBI taxonomy): domain Eukaryota; kingdom Viridiplantae; phylum Streptophyta; class Magnoliopsida; order Alismatales; family Alismataceae; genus Alisma; species Alisma plantago-aquatica. The sequence goes on along the minus strand of OY856413.1, from coordinate 136,764,717 downwards.
CAGCTGCCGGCGGTCTGTTGTTCCGTGGCCTCCATCGGTGGGGCTGCATGCGTCGTGCAGCAGCCGTGGACTTCGCCGACCTCTTTCTGCATGCGCATGGTCGACAACGCGGCCGGTTGGTCCGCCTCTATCCCAGCGGCTCTTGGTTTTGTCCTGGAGTGCTGGTCGTCCAGCGTGAAGGTGTAGTAGTGCTGATGTAGGCCCTCGTAGGTGACGAGCAGAAGGGCTGGGTCGTCCGGGGACCTCTCAACTTGCTTCTTTGCGCTGCAATGTGGGTTGGCGCACTTGTAATAACTCCTGCATGACCGACAAGTTGGCATCAAGATGTGTACTAATTAATCTGCACGGACAAACATTAATCAAGCGAGCTAGCTGCTACTTGTACTTCCTGTAGATAGCTAATGATGATGTGGCTGTCATACTGTAGAGTTTTGAAGAAATAAACACGAAAAAGACTACTTTTAAGCATTAAATGACATGAATTAACAGTAGATAATGAGAAAGAAAAGGCAATAATGATGTTGGTTCATAATGTAGTGGTCGCACCAACTCGATGCTTCTTATACCTTGGGTTTGGGCTGTTCTTAATGGACTTTTGCCCGTACTTCCTCCACTTGTACCCGTCGTTTGGTGTCATCGCTTTTGTTCCAGTGTGCCTGACCTTGATGCAGTACTTGTTGATGCTGCTTCCCTTTGGTGACAACAGAGTTGGCGACCTGCAATATTTCAATTGGTTTGGAGCTCGTACTGTTAATAAGGAACGAGAAAAGGAATTGAACGACTAATTATACAGGAGGGGCATATGATTAGCTGGTGCGGCGCGCACACTTACCTATAGATATTGCTCGATCTGGCCGCCATGTCTGTAGCTGCCGCCGGCAGTAAGCGCGCCGACAGAGCACACTCGACGTCATGGACGGTCGGACCGGAGTACGCGGATATCGCCGGCGGCGGCGGCTGTTTAGACCAACAGGCGGTATTGGTGATCTCCGATGTTATTAGCGGTTGCAGGCGCCGCTGGTAAGGGGCTCGTCGCACCAGCTTCTGCTCGTCTTGGTCTCTAGCGATGGCGCCTGCACTACTTGTTTGTTTTTCTCCCGGTAGGAAGAAGACGAACGGGTTGCTGTCGTCGAGGACGTCCATGAAGAGCTCATCGATGAGTACGTTAGATGACAAGTCATCGAGCTGCGCTGCTTCCAGCTGATCATACCGCGGGGTGGCTGTTGAGGACATAGCGGATGAACGCAGGTAGGATGCTCAATGATCGTTGGGTGAGCTAACTTGGAAGATCAACTCGATACCTTCGAACATCAGTCTAGGCCTGTACTTATAATTGGGACGAGCTGTATCTATGACTTCAGTATGGCTTGGCTAGTCTGGGATTTTGACACGGTCCACTCGACTACTCTAAAAGGCAAAAGCCAGCAAAGCTGAACAATTTGCCTGTATACCACTTCCTCGGACTACTTGCATTATCTCATGCATTAGGTAACATCAAAGTCCAGCAAGGGCAGTCTTAACCATTTGGAAAAAAAAAGTCTTAACCCTTTGGAGTTGGGACGTATCTTATCTTTAATTACGTCCATCGCCGGTGACCAAGCCCAGCCGTTTTATTGTCTTTACCCCTCCTATTTTCTAACCACCCGGATGTCTTTTGGCAACCCGTTAAGGCCATCATACCTTAACCCTTTTCAACGCTAATAACCCCACAGTGGCCCCCGTCTGACTTCTGAGAAGAACTCCTGTCTCTGCCATTCGAATGGGCAGGTTCACCCCTTCTGTCACCGTCGGTGGACCAATCTATAAAAGTTTCAATGGGCACGTGACTGTCTCCGCTTAATTATATCCCATCATGTATAGATAAGCATTCCAAGTTTTTGGTCTGAATTAAAGTTTTCACAAGCTCCAGTTGCCAATCTCGATCAGAGCCATGCACTGGCGGATCTCCGACAACAAATATCAAGGGGCCAAAAATACATTAAAAATGCCAATCTATACGACTTAATGTGAATATGCCCCCCCCCCCCCTCCCCGCCGTCCGGCAGTGATGCCTGCCTTCTCAGCGCGAGCTGCTTCCCGCAGGTCGGTTCTCGCCGTCTCGCGGCGCCAGGGTTCTCTGCTCGTGAGCAGGCGCCCCGGTGGTCTCTCCTCTGTTTTGCGGCTCCGGGCCCAGGCGGTCGGCGACTGGAGGTGGCAAGTTATGGGTGGCGGTGGGCTGCTGGTCGAGTGCTTTCCTTCCCGTTTGTGTGTTCGTTTGCAAGGTGCTGGGAGCTTCTGAAGACAGCCGGCGAGTGCAGATAGCCCTTTGGCGCACAGGCAGAGGGAGAGAAACCGGGATACGAACGGTGTGTGGATGCTCTCAACCCCTGTTCTCAGGGGTGACTGGGAGTGGTGGTGGGATTTCCTGGCGTTATCTACCCCCTACTTTCCATCCGCACAATCCCTTTCTCCTCTGGGGTTGTGCCTATGGGGATTTTTACCTTCTTCCCGGCTCTCCTGGTAGTTGCTTCCTAGCTGTTCGTGGAAATGCCTGTGACAACCTGTTTGTTTTGGTTTATGTGGAACGAGTCGAACTCTCTACGTTTCTGGTGGCCTCAAACATGGATTGGATTGTAATCCCTATTGGTGGTATTTCGAACTCCTTCTTCGATATTCTCATGGTCTCTTATAGATTGTTGGCATCCATCCTAGACAGTTGTTGTAGACAACTACAACGAGAGGTGGTTGGCACGGAAATTTACCTATCTCATCTCAATCTGAGTCATGTGCTTTGTTGTTCTATCAAAGGAGTTGTTCCTTGGTACCCTGATGTGGTTTTACTATGTTGTAGATGTCGTATGGCTTTCTAGTAATGTTATTGAGCTGTGTGTTATAAAAAAATGTGAATATATGGTCCTTGTTGTTGGTTATAGGGAAAAGATGCGGTGTCTGTATAGTGCAAGATAAGTATACATCATATTTCATCGAAATTATAATAACCAAAATAATTATGAATTAGATGGAAATTTTGGGTAATATGCAGTGTTATAAAGATAACTGTTGGCCAGTAGCCACCAGATCTCATATTTAGTAACTTGGGTATCCATCTGGAAATGCATCCCCTTTCATCTTTTCTGGATTAAGGGTAGATTTTGCCGATATTTTATTTCATGCATTTGCCTTTACAGCTAGTTCCGTCATGATATTGTTCATATTGCCGGCTTTAACCTAACCACTTGTGGTAGATAAAAGTCGTGAACAAAAAACTTGTAGCTTTCCTTGGTGACTAATGCGGTCGTCCTCACTCCCATTGAGCTGCTCATATCAAGTTATTTGATTGGAAAGGTAGCAACGACACATGTATCATTCTCAGTTGCAGACTTCTATCTTCTAAGCTGATCGGGATTATGTAGTTGAGGTTGGGTTAGTAGGGATTAGTCACAACATATGGATTGGCTTGGTCTGGATCTAGTTTGATTCTTTTTGGCAACTCAGTCTGATTTTGATCGTCTGATCATTGGTCCATATTCATTTGACAAACCAGTCAGGATCTAGTCATGATCCGTAGTCTAATTCTGTTTAGCAATCTAATCAGATATGGTCTTATTCTGATCTGTTTGTAACCTGTAGCTGTTTGTATAATGTAGTTTATAATCCGACTAGGATCGATGTTATATTTCAATGTAGTAGAAAATATGCATTCATAACAACAAAAAGTATATAACTATGATTAATGAAATTCTGAGTACGACATTTTTTTACATGTACATTTTAAAATAAATATTATTTACCCACATATTTACATAATAGATTGGATCTGTGTTGTTGTATCTCTATTATATAGTATATATCTATTTCAATAAATATTGATTTTATTTAATTGTATTGACATAATACATAAAACATGTTTTGTTGTATGAACAAGTGGGTAACAACCAAATGGTGTAAGCAAAAATTATAAGTGAAACCAAACATGTGATATGAAATATTACTGCAAAACTTTTAATACTAGTACATGATGTTACATCAAGAAAATTATAGCCCACGTGTCAACTATGAAATTAAGTAGCATAAGGTTCATTATATCATTTTAGATAGTAATTAATTTGACTTTCACTCTTTATCTTCACCAGCAAAGCCTCCAACAACATCACTCGATACAGTAACTCTATTGTTAGCAACATCATTCCTTGCAAGAACTCCATTGTCAACAACTATTGCATGTGGTTGAGAGCTTCCCGCTTGTCTGGGTTGTTGTTGTAGTCTCGGTGGGTAAGTACGAGGGCTGATCCGCAGGTGCACAAAACTTCATTTATCATTTTAATACACTCCATCTCGCCTTAAACATGCTCATGTTGACGTCAGTCCTCCCTATTAATGTGTGGAACTCACAAAGGACATCAGGCCAAGATTGACTTAGAGAAGGTTGATGCATTCAGCCTAAAAAGTATTGACATCCTAAGACTATGTCGTATGTTGCATCTGACTCATCATACCACTGAAAGTGATTCATTTTATTGGGGAGTAATTGAAGCATAATTTGAAAAAACACTAATACTAGCAGTGTATATGTGTTTGTTAACAAAATTTGTGATTGAATTGAACTACCCATTGAGGACGTATTTCAATCTACTAGAAGGGAACAAACAATACAACTATTAATTTACTCTATGAATAAGAAACCATGTCAGCAACCTATAATTTAATATATATAACACACAAATGAAATATCTTGTAAAATATTACATGGACAAGAACTTAATATTAATTCATAATTGCCATCCACATTAGAAAAAAACACTAGTTTTATACAAATAGAAGGTACATTATTGAGTTTGAAATGTAAAACATACAAACACAATATGATTATAAGTTGAATAGATAACAGATGAATGTTGAAGGGATGGATGGACAATATCTTATGAGTTCTTCTAGAAAGCTTGGCATTCTTCATGAGCTGATGCATCCTCTAAAAGTTGTCCAAGGATCCATCTAGTAGAGAGAAGCATTTGTTTCATCCTCACTGATCCTGAGGAAGGCTTCACACAGTTAACAATGGGCAGACAATGAAGAATCTCTATTGGTTGCTGAATCCAATGAAGATGACAACACGATATATTCTGATCTTATTTGGAACATGGGTCCACATTCAGTTTTCCAAACATAAGCAGACCGCATCATGTTACTATTTTTAATGGATTCAACAATTGGTAAAGGCTCTTCTCATTTGACCATGTGTAATCGTACAAGATTTAATCATGATCAACATGGAGGAAAGAGAAAAGTCAAGCATCTCTCTACTAGAAGGTTTATTTAATCTTCTAAACATTGCAACAACTCACAGTGCATGCCTAGGTCTACAAACCCGCAACCACTCTAAGATGGCGATCAACCACTATGTTGACATGTCTGTGGTGACGGTGAATGTTTGCGCTAATACCAAGTAGGGTCATCCGAGTTGGCTCACCTTAAGGCCTCTTTGTACTCGTCTTATGAGACTCCATAGTCTTCTTTCACCACTTTATTGTCCTATTCCGCGACATCAGCTTTTGGCTAGTCAAACAACATGGGAAAATGACGAATAGGGTGAGAAACATCATCCTTGTTTTCTTTTGCACCTGTGGGCTCTTGACAACACACATTTGTAGGTTGTCTAGGGCGTAAAGATGGAGAATGGGAATGGGAATCCTTGCAAGAACAGGAAATTTTAGACCAGCTTCTTGGAGTGCAGCATCTAGGTGATGAAATAGTTAACATAAAAGTTAAATACAAGTTTGTTTCTATAATGATGATAACAAACAAATGATGAAAATAATTAACAAAAAAGTTAAATACAAAGTTATAATGTAACTTCATCAAAAATAAGAACATGGTCCATCTCACAAATTAAATTTTGTTAATATATAAATATACTATGGAGTCATCAGAGGTGAAAACTAAACATGCCTAAAATGATATTACAAATTAATGTATAATACATTGACATCAACATCAAATTGTTTAATAGATACTAATATTACATGACATTAACAATTTCATAATCATTCTAACAAGTACCCTTTGAACAAAGAAATATCCATAGATGATACACCCTAATGTTGTCGTGCAAATTGTTTACTACGTATTTTATGTAGGGATTCTTGGAACATCATTCATTCCCTTGACCACCAAATCCTACATCTGCATCATTGATGTTTTTAGTATGGTTTTGTGCAACAAATCTTAGTGGGTAAGTTTGACGATTCATAACAAAGTTGCATGGAATTGCTTGGTTAGGAAACTATTGGTTTTCTACTTGGTTAGGAAATTGTTACTCATTTGGCGGATGAAAAGCCCATGTATTTTCCAACATGAAACAAAATCTATCTGAAAATTCTTACAAAAGGTTTTGACATGGTCCATAGACACATAATGCATTCCCGTAATATGGTGAAAGTCATGCAGTGTCTCCCCCCAAACCTCTTGAGTATATATTCCATTGAACCATTTGCCCCCATGTCATATTGGTTTCTCATTACATCAAGTATGACATGATCAGCCTCCCTAGACCATAGACCATATAACCTCCTATCTTCTCCATCCATATTGCCAATTCTATGTATAACACATATCAATTGTAAGGAGCATTACATAAATATGTGGATACAATATGATAATTCAAATGTGAAGACATAGTGTGCAAACAATATATAAAGTAACTTTGACAATGTTGCATTGAAAAAACGTGTACTTATGATATGATAATTCAAACAAGTATACATACTACGGTCAAGTTTCACTAAATAAATTTCATCCGTTTATATCTACTAACAAAATTGACCTATGGCATCATCGGAGGTGGCAAATTCTCAAAGAGGTGACTTGTATCCTCCAATTTATTTAGTTCGACATAAACTTGATCATACATATATTGATACAACTTGTAATCATCTTCAACATCGTGATGGATTGCAACATAGTCCTTCATGTTCATAGCGTGGCTCCATATTGTCTTGCATTCATCATTCAATAAGTTAATCTCATCTTGCAGATATTGCATTGTTGGGGGAAGGTCGTTTTCTTAGTGAAAGTATTTGTACTGGGATTTACCCTATAATATATTTAGTTTGTGTTATTGACAAGGATCCCATAATATACATGTTACTGTATGTATATATTGGGGATATGTTAGAGAACCTATCTTTCCAGATAAATACAATACATTTCTCTAGGTATTTCATTGAGCATGCCGAAGTCATACAACCCCATATCCTTGGTGTTCATATGCAACATGGTAACATTACCACACATATGTTGGGAAATACAAGCACAAAGTATAGAAGTAGAAACACAAATTTTATCTATTTGTATTCCCATAACAGTAAGATCACATCAACTACTATAAAATAGGAAGGATGGTTTTAGAAAATTATACCTGGCCCTGGAACAAGTCCAACAACAAAACTCACTTCTTTGCAACTGCTGACAAGTTACTCTTAGATGGTGGATGTACAGCTCCTAGTCTTAACCACGAACAATGAACAAGACAGCTTTTGTAATGCTCCTGTGATTGGGCCACGGACTACAGGCTACAGTTGTCCTCCTAACAACAGCCAATGGACTCCTACTTCAAGAGTAGTCCACACAGACCAACTAGAACTCATGTCATTCACCAAGAATGAATATGAGGGAGTTGTCCTCCCCATTGGTGTACTAGTCATCAACCTACTCTCCCACAATAACAACTTCTCAATTGTTCTCTCCCGCTGGCCATCCCTCCTTTTCAGGTAGGATTTGCCTAGGCTCTCTTGGTTACCACAACTAGAGAGGACAATAGTTGTTAGTGGAACTGATTCTTAATTGTCTATTTTGTGTCTTGTGAAGCCCCCAGTACCCCTCCTTTTGTAGGCATCATTAGGGTCAGGGTTCCCAGTCTGATTGGGATCGTGTGGGAGTGGAAAGGACTGGAAGAACTTGAACTTTCACAACCTGTGATAGATGAAACAGTCATTTTGCACACCCATACGGTCTTCTGGTGTGTGAAACGGTCGTCTCACACTGCCAAACGGCCATTTGGTAGTTTCCCAATTGCACACGAATTTGGCAATTTTGATTCCAATTAATTTACATGTTAATTTTACTTTCTTTCCAAGTATATGCAATCGAAACTATTTGGAAAACATCTTGTACCTTTGTTCGAACCATCTCACCCAAGCGAGACACCAGTCTCACTCACCTATATGGACGTATGGTGAGTTGAGATGATCCAGTCAGTTCAATCATATTGAACCGGTCGGTTTAAGGGAAGAACTAAGCCAACTCATTCCTTGATCTGTCTGACCACCCAAACGACTGTCTCACCAAAGAGATGCCCGTTTGGATGCCCAAATGGTCATCTCACCCAGTGAGATGGTCGTTTGGCAGACCTAGTCATCCAATCAAACAATCAATTGCATGAATTGAATACCTAAAGACTTTAGTAATCAACCCAATTGTAATCCAAGATCAAACTCCACTTCTAGATGAGTTCCTATGTCTATGACACTATAGGTCCCATATCACGTTGGTAGTGAGTGTATATAACTAGCTTAAGACAACACAAGCAAAGAGTGGTGCCTAGTCACAAATTAGTGCTACCCAAGTGAAATGGAAAGTTGAAGAATAACTTCAACCTACAATCTATGTAAGGTGTTGTAGTGATTGTATAATTCCTTTGTCTCTGATATCCAGGATGAACTCAAGGCATGGAAGGTCATCCTCTCAATGTTCAATCCATGTTTCTTGAACCAAGAGTAGATTGTCTGAGATAATGTGACCTCAATATCATATATTGATTCACATGTGCATGTGCATGCGTTTCTCAGTCTCACTTATCAAGTGGCAAGGATATCATACTGTAGTAGGAGGGACAAATCTCATATCTATCACTCAAAGTCTATCCCCATGTATCAAATTCCCCCAATCATCTCCATTATAACAACCCATGTTTTTGGATTGCATTTGATGATGTCAAAGCATACCCAATGACATGTGACGAGTAAAGTGATTTCAGGTCTAAGAATCACAATCCCCACCTTCACTATGAGAGATGATTGTGACCAAAAAACCATGTGTCACTCTCAAGGTGGGTCTGTTCGATACATTGTTCCCTAACATGTATCTGTGTGCTGGGTTTGATATTGCCATATCATGACTAATGAGATTTATTCATCAACCAACTAACACTGTGATCTTATGTGTTATTGTTGTCTATCAACCTTCCACAATAACAACCGATCAGGGACATAATGAGAATATGTATGTGTACTCTTAAAATCTGTATGATCTCATCCACAAGGTTAGTAACTTGACAACATATGTCATTGAGTAATATAATTATCTAGACATTCACTATGTATCCTCATTATCTCATAACTAAGTGAAATAGATGAATTGGAAGTTTTCCTTTATATATGTTATTATTATTAATCAAATCCTTTATGGTAATTATGCCATCTCAATCATCATATGATTGGCTCTATGGGCATACCTTTCCGACAGACTCCCACTTGTACTTAGATCTAATCACCAATGGATCTCATCCTTAGTGATCTAAACATGTCCAACATGCTTCTACTGAGCTAGTTCCTATTCAACGGGTTAGCAACACTTTGTTTATGGTCTGGTTATTGCATGTTTCTTATATCTTTGTTCTAAGATGAAACCACCGTAGTATTGTATCTAATATTCCTTGCCTAAAAATTAGCTCCATTATTGTTACAACATCTCTACTGAGTCATCAATGGTCATAACATCTATGAATTCATCATATGAACTTTAGATCCATATAGTACCACTCTGTGTTCATAACACAAGTATAATCAACTTCTATTGTAGAGTTAATGGCTATTTTTTTGGTATCCTTCCAACTTATCATCACTTCTCTTTTAAATCAAACATATTTAATTTGTGGTCACTTTTGGCATCTTAGAAGCTTGCATCAATGTAACCATTTACATCCAAATCTTCCTTTTATTACTATCATAATTGACTAGAAATGTTATCCTTAATTACTTCTCAAGTTTTAATTGATATCTTTAATGATTACCAATAACCCTTATTGGATCTAAAATCATCTTGTCATGTCTAATACATATAAGATTATTAGGGATAAGTGTGTTAATAGCTTACATGATAGATCCATGTTGGGTTGGCCCATGGAATCTAATTCATGACATTTCCATTCTTCACAAGAATAGGAATATAGGGTTCATAAGAGACAAATCTGGATTCTCTTCTCACTGAATCCATCCATGTTGAACTCTTTTAACATTTTGCTACTGTATGTGCTCAAACTTCCATTTGTGAAACATTCAAGAACTATCTCATAGGTCTTGATCCTTATCTCATAAGATGTTTCACCTATACCTTCATTGCTAAAAGAGTTTTCCATGTCAGTTCTCAATATTCACAATATTGAGATTTCATTCCTCATCATATGTGGATTATTCATATATGCTCCCACTAAAATCTTTTGTAAACACAAATTTTATCTTTTATCTTGATTCAAGTCAAACTCTTTGACTATCTTATCAAATCAAAAGGTCCAATTTCTGAGTTGCTTGTTTCAATCCTAGATTTAACTTTGTAATTTATATACTTCATTTTCATTCTTGAAGTTATAAAACCCTTCAGGTTGTGTCACATACACATCCTTTGATGTATTCCATTTAAGGAATTCAATTTTATCTTCATATCAAACTATCATAGTCCATTCTAACTACAACAACAAGCATGACAATTGGTAATGGAATTTCTACCATGTCCAACAACTTGAACTTGATTTATTCAACCAATTTGTCCTTTTATGTTATCCATGAAGGTATTGTTCATAAGACCCTATTGCACCCTTTAGGTGTCACTATCAAGGTCCTACGTTATTAAGTTACATGGATTCCATGTAGCTCAAAAAAAGCTTCCAGTTGACTAGTTTGCTCATCATGTATGACCAACCCATCTGAATTGTTGGATTCACAATCCTCCAATCTCGAATGTGTTCTATTAGAAATATTTAGTTTTATATTACATGATAAAACTAAGATTCTACAACAACTTGTGATTCTCATTGTTCTCATTGTACCCTTGTTGTTGACCCCAAACACTTTGAATTCTACTTTTACTCCCACTGATTCTTTAGGAATTTAGTTATCCTATTTAACAAAACAATTTTTGTGATGTCTCCAGATTTTCAAAAACTTAATCTGATGTGTGACGTCCAAATTGAAACCCTCACCTCAACAAGAATCCCAATTTGAACACCCCACACTAGGCTAAGAAGAAGAAAATCATAGGAAGTTAGAAGGAAACAACAGTAGCACATATACATGAACAATAATAAAACCATACAACACATGTTCACTATTCAACATATAATTACCACACGAATTGTTACAACATTTGATATTACATATTGAACATAAAACTTCTACATATACATGTACTATCACTGAACAACAAGATCTTAAGACAACAGGTCCACCTGTACATCGGCTCGCCACACAACTCTCAACTATCCTGGATCTTCAAGAACATATGTCCACAACCTAAACAAAAGATTACATGTGGTACACGTTAGCACAATATTCAAGAATATTGTACTGAGTATGCCTACGTGTCTTTTATATACCTCTCATCATATCTTGGCAATAAGATTAAACTAATACTTGGCAGTTATGAAGAAATATAAGAAAAATCTTATACTTGCACAAAGATGTTCATTAACAAAAGATAACACATATTTTAGGCACATTTTCCATCATATATCTCGTACATCTGCCACCAAGGGCTTTGATGTTTTTAGGCCTTATGATCTACCCCCAAGGAGTTCTTGATCATTACATATCTCACACATCTGCCACCAAGGGATTTGATATTTTTAGGCCTTATGATCTACCCCCAAGGAGTTTTTGATCATTACAATGCACTGTACTACCAAAGAGTTTAGTGCTATCAACTATGGATCAGATATTTTATGTTTCATGTGTTCATATACATAAATATGGAAAATCAAGCATCATATCATTCAAGAACAATCATTTCAACGAACATCATATGCCAAGTATTCTACTACGCATATAACACAAGCATATTGTATAATAAGCCAAGTAAGAGGTAATGGCGTACCTTGATCACTAATATAAGCCTAAACCATATACTCCTAATGCCAACTATATCCTTGGTCAACCCTGATTAAGACAAGACCACATACTATCATCAGGTTCTCATTCTCTTACATCTCATCTTAACCCTAATTACGTTCATTCACATAGCTCATTAGGATATTCCCATGATTATTTCTTGTCTTGGAGCTATCTTACTGATGTTATCTTCCAAATTATGGTTCATTAACTGGATATACCCATGTGTCACATTATTATGTGAACATATTAACTTAGGTTACATTCATGAGTCAAATTAGGATTTTCTCATCATTTTAGGATCATTTAATGTGTAACCTGATTTATATACATAATAACGGTCTCATAATTATATATTATTTTCCAGTTATTGATATAAGCTTACTCTGCAATTTCCAGGGTTTCTTGATCATATTTGTATTTATTGCACGTTAATTAGGGTTATTTGATGTAATAAGCCACATTAAGAAAATTACATGATTTTAAGCACCGACATTAAAATTTATGACATCGGATGAATTCTAAAGATGAGTATAGACTGAGTGACATATTCTCATAATTTCTAGCCATCATTTGTTATTTATAACACATGATATAAGAATTTCACAAATGACATGATATCACTGATATTTAAGCTTCAAAATATTGATATTATGGTTTCATGTGGTTCTACACATTGTTTTGAGAATTTTGATGACTTGTTTGTATTTTTTGATAATCAGGCTAATTTCTATGAATTTTCTAAGATTTAAGCATTTACTAAGATGATTTACCTTATGGGCCAATCATGTGATGCCACGTGTCTATCAGGACCAGCGCAGCTGCTGGCTTTGCTTGGTTCCAGCTTCGCAGCTGGTTCTCTACATCTTGGATCAGTTGGTCCAGGGTTCTCACTCCCCCTTTCTTTCTCCGCTTCCTTGTGATGCGAGTCCCCAACGGGATTCCATCTCACGACCGCCGTGTGCTGTCTGGTCTCCGTGAACCAGACTACCACCGTTGATCCTCTTTTCTCATCAACTCCAGCATGAGACACACTTCTGGCCACCGCCGTCGACTCCACCTTGGCACCTTGCTGCCACAACTTCCTCTGTATTGCACCCTACTTCCGACCTCCAAAAGATTTCCGCCATTAGCTCTCCTCCACGCCTAGGTCTCCAGAATATGTCGCCTCTGGTACTGCTCGTCCACTGATGGCATCTCCTCCAACTCCACAGGACTTGGCATTGAAGCTCGTTCTTCCCCAGGTCAAGGTGGCTCCACCTCAGGATCCTTCACGACCTAAGAGCTTCGGCTGCTCTTATTGGGAGACGTCATTGTGAGGCTGATCTCTGGTGAGAGATCAATGTTGCTTTGCTTCCCAATCATGCTCTGTCCTTGGTAGCATAGATCTTCCTCCTTGCCTCTATATCTCCTCCAGTGTGTGGCACTACCGCTGACAGTTAGCAACCGTGGATGCTCCTCCTCGGCATGTGATCGACAGCCAGACTCTTCTCCTCTTCCTCTGGTTTGCGAGCGTCGTCACTCGAGGATCCTCTTCGCATAACCTGCTTCTTACGTTGGAGAAGCAGTAGAGGTGTGGGAGGTGGATCACGTATCCATTCCAACTGGCTCGAGTTAGGGGTCAATCATTGGGTCTTAACAATGTTGGAATAACTGCCCACTTTGTTTCCCTCCTCAAACCATGAACACGACGTGGGGATCGCTCAAACTATAATGTTTTGATTCACCTTAACTGCTGCAAAGAAGATGGAATTCTCAGCTGTTTGATTACATCCAAGGGTTGTGATAGGACCCTTCAATTGGTCGATCTGTGGAAAAACCTTAAATGGTGCAGGATACTTATATCATTCAAAACTTAGGCCAACATATATTAGCTTATTTCTAATATTATCAAAATACTAATTATTTAAGCAGATTCAAACCTATGCATTTCTTTCTGGGAGCATCAAAACATAATGAAATTTGAAACATAGAATTATCATAGTCCAAGCTACACTATGACCAATTTTGGTTTCAATATATTTGTATATGACCAATCAATTAAATACTTCAACAGACATATATTAAGGGGCATCAAACATACGTTCAACATCAACACCTCCAAACTACATCAAACTTTACCAAAACACTTGGAATTCTCAAATAACTCAACATGAATGAATTCACTATGTCATTGGACATTTAAGGATTCCAAAAGTCCACTCCATAATAATTTTGTTATTGGATTGAGACTAATAGTAATATTCAATAGTCATGGTTGTGGATAAAATTTCTCAAGAAACTACTTTCTCAAGTTATGTTTCAATCCCTTAGATATGTTGGGAACTCCCAAATCATATCATATATGATGTCTCATAAACCATTCAGATTGTACATTATTTGGTGATAGGTATATATTTATGAGGATGTAAGAAGATTAGATTAATTGACAATTATATCATGACTCGTCATGTTGTAATTCATTCATTCTAAAACACCATCATGCTCAGGTGGACTTGTGCTACATTATTATAGTCTTTTCCAGAAGGTTCTCAAGATATTGATGTAAAAGTATTTCAATATTTGATCATATCAAAGTATCTTAATACTTTCATCAATGTCACACTTCATTTACAATCTCCTTTAACATTTTCAAGAGATTAATGCTTTCATTCCATTTGGTACATATCATCATATTACCAGTAAATGAAAATAAAGTATTAGTTAATTGTCTATAGCATTCATTTCATAAGATCTTCATGCATCATGTCCATAAGTCTAATGAAAGTTTTATCATGTCATATTGTGCGTGAATAAGACTTGCATGTTTCCTTAGGTTCATTAACCAAGGGAATCTAGATCAACATCAATATGTGTTCTAGGCATGCACCTCTCATATTCATACAAGATGACAAATGCTAATGATAGTCTTGAGTTATCAATTATAATCATTTGGTATAAATATTATAAACATTCATCTTTGGATCATTTCATATGCATAACATAAGATGTTTTAGGGCCAATGCCATGCAAGATCATATCTTTGAAATAGAAGCACTAACAATTCTTTATTAATAATCATCCTTGTCCATACAAGATGCATAAAGAAAATATTTCTATTCTAATGGCATAATTAAATGGCAATTATAATAACTCTATTACATGCCCATTGGGCTAAGATAAATTTAAATGTAGACTATGGCTTTTGCAACACTTGCTCTATCTTGTCCATCTTTGTCCTTCTAAGAGGGCTTTTTACTTCTTGTCAGATCCTGCACATCAATATGTCAGATCTCTTATCGGGTACCATATACCAAAATTTAAGAAGTAATTAAATTTATCTTATGTTGTTTATACCTGAAGTGGAGGCCTAAGTGCCATCCTTCTTCTTCTTTAGTTCCTCTAACCAAAGTGGGCAATTTCTCTTCCAATGTCCAAGATGGTGACAATGGTGACAACTGCCTCTTTGTTTATTTACTCCACCTTTTGCCTTGAGATATGAAGACTTGGGCTTCTGGATAGCTTTAGAACCTTTCTTAGCTTTGCTTTTGACTTTATACTTACCCTTAGTCTTGTTGATCATCATCATAGACTTGGGCTTATCTTTCTTCATTTGTGTCTCAGCTCTTCTCAACATGCCCAACAACTCTATTAATGACTTTTCAAAGTCCTTCATGTTGTAGTTCATGACAAACTGACTATATGACTCTGGCAAGGATTGCATAATCACGTCAGTGACCAAATCTTGACCCAAGGGGAATCATAGTCTAATTGGGTTCTCCACATACCCAATGATCTTGAGTACAGGAGGACCTATTGGATCTCCTTCTATCATGTTGCACTTAAATAGTGCCTTCGAGACATCATATCTCTCTTGTCTTTCTTGATCTTGGTATATGTTCTTGAGATGTGTGACCATCTCAATCACCACCATGTTCCCATGCTTCCTTTGCAACACAGGGTTCATGAAGCAAAGCATCAGACACTTGACATCTACGACGTCCTCAATATGCTTCTTATAATCATCCTTGTAGTCCTTGGAAAATTTTGAGTTGATTCCTCTGGTTCTGGCATTTCTAGGAAATAGAGCTTTCGCTCCTGTGTGAGAACAGTTCTCAGCATTTTGAACCAGTCGTGGAAGTTTTTCCTAGTTAACTTGTCCTTCTCAAGGACCGATCGTAGATAAAAGTGATTGTTTGTTGTTGCCATTTGGTTCTACAAAAGAATTTGCAATTTTGTCAAAAACTCAATTTTAATTTGATTTGATTTGATTTTATTAAATTTGGGTGATAATAATTAGGTCTATAATTAATTAGCATTCTCATTATTTTATTTAAATTGATAACCCTCAAGTATCAATTTGAAAAATTGCAACAAATCATTTTCTAATGAGCCAAGATCCAAAAAGAGTCTATTATTACCTGACCATCACCAACGTCCATAATCAACCATTAAGGTAGGCATTTATGCCAATTGCATCATATGGAACTCTTGGATATATGATATGTACAATTCTTTTCCATGATCATCTACATGCCTCTGGGCTTGAGCTCTCCAAGTCACCAATTAAGCCTGACTCAATAGCCAATACGATAGATACACACCATGCTTTGTGCAAATCTATGTATCTATCATCACATTTCCATGAGATAGATGGTGCACCATACTTTGTGCACATCTATGCTTGGTCGATTAAGCTTTTCATGTGTATTTCTATAGGAAAGCGTCTAAGACTTAATATGTTTGATTGAGGGGTTTATATATATATATATATATATATATATATATATATATATATATAGTCAGGCTAGAATACACTCAAGTGTACAGATCGCGCAAATACACTCAAGTGTGTATGCATATCAAGAATATTTTTTGAAAAATGTAAACCATTGATCTTCAGCGTCATACTATAACTAGGCTACATACAAATTTTGAGCCCATTTGGATGAATGTAAGCCACTCATCCAAGGGCAACAAAATTTACATGTGAAACGTATTTGAAATACATAATTTTTGCAGTATATATATATATATATATATATATATATATATATATATATATATATATATATATATATATATATATATATATATATATATATATATATATATATATATATATATATATATATATATATATATATATATATATATATATAGTCAGACTAGAATACACTCGAGTGTACAGATCGCACAAATACACTCAAGTGTGTTTGCATATCAAGATTTTTTTTTGCAAAATGTAAACCATTTATCTTCACCGTCATACTATAATTAGGATACATACAAATTTTGAGCCCATTTGGATATATATATATATATATATATATATATATATATATATATAGTCAGACTAGAATACACTCGAGTGTACAGATCGCGCAAATACACTCAAGTGTGTTTGCATATCAAGATTTTTTTTTGCAAAATGTAAACCATTGATCTTCACCGTCATACTATAATTAGGATACATACAAATTTTGAACCCATTTGGATGAGTGTAAGCCACTCATCCAAGGCCAACAAAATCGGCCCATGAAACTAATTTGAAATGCATAAATTTTACGATCTTTATAACATGACCTATAAATGTCCAAATGTGCTCAAATTTTGCATATGAGCTATTCACAACATGTTTAAGAAGATCAATGGATTATATTTTTGAGAAAAATATTGCATCATGAAAAACTACTTGATTGTATTCTGCTCCAAATACACTCGAGTGTATTCTATCCCGACTTTATATATATATATATTATGTAAGTATATATATATGTAAGTATATATATATATATAAGTATATATATATATATGTAAGTATATATATGTATATGTATATATATACATATATATATATATGTATAGAGAGAGAGAGAGAGTCAGGCTAGAATACACTCGAGTGTATAGATCGCACGAATACACTCAAGTGTGTTTTCATATCAAGACTACTTTTAGAAAAATTTGAACCATTGATCTTCACCTTCATACTATAACTAAGCTACATACAAAGTTTGAGCCCATTTGGATGAGTGTAAGTCATTCATCCAAGGGCAACAAAATTGATGTGCGAAACTAATTTGAAATGCATAATTTTTGCGGTCTTTATAACATGACGTATAAATGTCCAAATATGCTCAAACTTTGTGTATGAGTTATTCACATGATTTTTAATAAGATCAATGGATTAGATTTTTGAAAAAAATATTGCATCATGAAAAACTACTTGAGTGTATTCTTCTCTGAATACACTCGAGTGTATTCTAGCCCGACTCCCTCTCTCTCTCTCTCTCTCTCTATATATATATATATATATATATATATATATATATATATATATATATATATATATATATATATATATATACATACATACATACATACATACATATACTGTATCCAATCACCACATATATAGTATGTATCATATACATGCTATATCCCACGACGTAAACATATAATATATAACAAAAAGTGATGGTTATGGCCATCTCTACTGGTATTTCCTTGGATCCAGAAGGAATTACTACCACCTAAGTCAATAATCGCATCACATGCATCAATCTACGGTTGATGTAGATATCTTC
Source organism: Alisma plantago-aquatica (assembly GCA_963693085.1). Taxonomy (NCBI): domain Eukaryota; kingdom Viridiplantae; phylum Streptophyta; class Magnoliopsida; order Alismatales; family Alismataceae; genus Alisma; species Alisma plantago-aquatica. The sequence continues at coordinate 136,746,017 of OY856413.1, read as the reverse complement.
TTAACAATCTGGGTAAATCGATTCAACCCTTGAACCGGTCATCTCGCCTCTTAGCTGGTTGGTTAATCCTTGTATCCATCTGATGTTTGGACTCCTTCCAAATGGTCGAATGGGCCTATAGGGATGGTCGTCTTGCCTCCTATCCAACTGATGTTTAACCTCCTTCCAAACAGTTGGTTGGATCCAACAGGTGGTCATTTTATTCCATCACTCTATCCTCCATGGTTCTCTATACGATCGACTCGTCTCACGAACTGATCGTCTCAACTAACGATGAACATCTTCAAGTCATGGTATGAAAAGAAACTATCCTATTGCTGCTTTATTATATTAAATAAGAGAAACATCGAGTTACATTCGAGGGGAGAAAAGGTAGGTAAGCATTAACTTTACATTGGGAAGAAGGAGATAGAGGCTCGGTACGCAGACCGAGATAACTAGAAACCAAACCATCCAACCACACATAGATATAGGGTTTTGGCCATAACCATGCTACACATCAACCATCAAAACCGATTTTAGGGCGATGTGTGTAAATTACACACACACAGTTATATATATATATATATATATATATACATATACTAGTGAACGCACATGTGCACATGCACGTACATCATTGCATTAGTTCAACAAATTATAGACACATGACAACTTCCAAAGATGATTAATATTTACTTGCAATGAAATTTCACAATCATGTTTGAAATAAACATCTATCATCTTGTTAATCAAATATACTTTTTAATAAAAGTGTATATTGTAAAATTTATTAGGAAAATGAATCAATTTTTCTATAATTGAATTTACTATGAAAATGAATCAATTTTTATTGCTCAATGCAATCAAATAAAGATAAATTATATATAATAAATATTTTTGATCATGTAATTTATTAAGAAAATGTATTTAGACAAACATTGATCTGGATATACATTTTATATAGATAAGAAAAATAATATGACTATCATGTAGATGATAATCTACATGTTATACATGGAGCTCTCTTTCCCATCCAATATCTCAATACCATTTGCTCATCTTCATATGATGAATCATATTGTGGTGGACATCTGTTGATGGAATAAAAGAACAATAACATTATAGTAATCTGTTGAAGTAGTGAAACACACACACACACAAATATATATATATATATATATATATATATATATATATTTGTGTGTGTGTGTTAGTTTGGGATTATGTGGTCATTGATTAGATACACATTTAAGAGCAGTTTAACTATTTGCACTATGTGCAATAAATAAATGATAAACCAAAATTTAATCATATCAATTATCCTAAAACATAGTAAATTGACATGGCTTTGATACCACTATTGGTAAAAACAGGCATATAGTATAGCAACAGAACTAAAAAAATTATCTATCCTTATTCCCATAACAACAACATTGCATCAACTACTATGAAATAGAAAGGATGGTTTTAGTTATTTATACTTGGTTCTGCAGCAAGTCTAGTGAAAAAACTCTCTTCTTTGCAACTGCTGACAAGTTGCTCTTAGATAGTGGATGTGCAGCTCCTAGACTTCACCACGAACAATGAACAAGAAGCTTCTACACTGCTCCTGTAGTCAGGCCATGGACTACATGTTGCAGTTGTCCTCCTAGAAGTAGCCAACAGACTCCTGCCTCTAGAGTAGTCTACACGGACCAACTAGAACTCATGTCATTTACCAACAACGAGTGGAAAGGATTTTTCTTCCCCTTTGGTGTACTAGTCACCAACCTTCTCTCCCACAATGACAACTTCTGAGTTGTTCCCACAATGACAACTTCTCAATTGTTCTCTCCCTTTGGCCATCCCTCCTTTTTAGGTAAGACTTACCTGGGCTCTCTTGGTTACCACAACTAGAGAGGATAATAGTTGTCAGAGGAACTGATTTTCAGCTGTCTGTAGTGTGTCTTAGTTATCCCTCAGTACCCCTCCTTTTATAGGTGGGGTTAGGGTAAGGGTTCCCAGTCTGATTGGGATCATGTAGGAGTAGAAAGAATCGAAACAACTTGAACTTACACAACTCATGATAGTCAAAACGCCCATTTCCCACACCCAGACTGTCGTCTGGTGTGCAAGACGGTCACCTCGCACTGCCAAACGACCATTGTCCAGTTTCCCAATCACACATGAATTTGGCAATTTCAATTCCAATTAATATGCATATTAATTTTACTTGCTTTTCAAGTAAATGCAATTGAAACTAATTGGGAAACATACCGAACCATTGTTTGACCCATCTAGACCATCTCACCCAAGCGATATGCCCATCTCACTCTCCTAGAAAACCGTCTATGAGTTGAGATGAGTCGGTTGGTTCAATCATATTGAACTGGTCGATTCAAGGGCATAACTAAGCCAATTCAATCCTTGATCTGCCTGACCACTCAAACGACTATCTTACCAAATGAGATGCTCATCTAGCTACCCAAATGATCATCTCACCCAAGGAGATGGTCATTTGGCAGACTTGGTCAGACAATTGAGCAATTAGTTGCATGAATTCAATACTAAAACACTTTAGTAATCAATCTAATTGTCATTCAAGATCAAACTCCACTTCTAGATGAGTTCCTATATGTGTGACTCTATAGGTCCCATATCACTTTGGCAGTGAGTGTCCATAACTAGCTTATGGCATCACAAGCAAAGAGTGGTGCCTAGTCGCACATCAGTGCTACCCAAGTGAAATGGAAAGTTGGAGAACAACTTCAACCTATAATCTATGTAAGGTGTTGTAGTGATTGTACAATTCCTTTGTCTCTGATATCTAGGATGAACTCGAGGCATGGAAGGTCATCCTCTCAATGTCCAATCCATTTTTCTTGAACCAAGAGTAGATTGTCTGAGATAATGTGACCTCAATATCATATATTGATTCACATACCTTCCCTAGTCTCGCTTATCAAGAGGCCAGGATATCATACTCCAATTGGAGGGACAAATCCCATATCTATCACTCACAATATATCCCCATGTGTCAAAGTCACCTAATCATCACTGTTTTTCCTGCTAGGGTGTGGCTCAATGGTGATCTAACTGTGAACGGAGGCATAGGTCTCATGTTTGAATCCTCATGGGGATGAATAAACTGGGATTTATGTCTGACATGGTTTGCACCAGAAGTAATGGGTTGCACAATTGGTTTACCATACTCCTCTTGTGTCGGGCCTCCACATGTTAATGATGGGTCGGGGAGAATAAGTCTCCTTGATGACTCATTTTTTTTATAACAACCCATGTTTCAAGACTGTGTTTGGTGATGTGAAAGTGTACCCAATGACATGTGACGAATGCAGTGATTTCAGGGCAAAGAATCGCAATCACCACCTTCACTATGAGAGATGAATGTGACCACAAAACCATGTGTCACTCTCAATGTGGGTCTGTCTGATACACTATTCCCTAACATGTATCTCTATGCTTGGTTTGATATTTCCATATCATGACTAATGAGATTTAATCATCAACTGATTCATACTTTGATCTTATGTGTTATTGTTGTCTATCAACCTTTGCCAATAACAACCGATCAGGGACATAATGAGAATATCTATATGTACTCTTAACATCCATATGATCTCATCCACAAGGTTAGTAGCTTGACAACATATGTAATTGAGTAATATAATTCTCTAGACATTCACTCTGTATCCTCATTATCTCATAACTGAGTGAAACAGATGAATTTGAAGCTTGTCGTTATATATGTTATTATTATTAATCAAATACTTTATGGTAATTATGCCATGTCAATTATCATATGATTGTCTCCACGGGCATACCTTAGCAACAACATACACATCTAAACTTGTGAATTCTCCATTAACATCTAATAGAGTAAACTCCATTAGTAAAGTAGTATTGTGTTTGTCAACCTCCATAGATTAAAATTTTATGCACTAATAGTGAAAGGAAGTTCAAAGCATACAAATGATTCCATAAGTACATTACTACCATGGTGTATTATAGCCTTCCTCATCTATTGAGGAACAACTACTTTCAGGGAGGTGCAGTAATTCATGAAGATAGTCTTGTCTCCTCCAAACGGTACTTCTTTCTTCTATTAGCGTATATGTGTCGGATCTCGTACACCATACAAAATCACAAGAAGTAGACCATTACTTATGTTCTTTGTGTGAAAACACAACCTGTGTTATCATTACATCCCTAATTGCATATAAAGTGCTGACATTATGTTAAACTCGTTGTGTAGGAAGCATCATATGGCATATGGTTTGAACCATACCCCTCCCACATGTAAGATATGGCATATGAGGGTTGTTGTTTTTTAATAGACTATTAATTGCATATGTGGAATCCATGTATGCTCACACGATGTAGGAGAGGGTGAAAAAACATGAGGGCATTCCATTATCTATTGCAAGAAAACCTAACAATACCAAAAGGCATGTGACATTTTACTTCAACATCATATCATAATACTATTGAACATAATATTAGGCTACATGGTTTTGTTTAGTGTCTATCAGGTATGACTTTAACATAATATTATTCAATAGTTACCAATACTAACTAATATTAATCAATATGAAAATCCATGTCAAAGTGTATCCCAAAGAAGATCACTAATTACCTCACATAGTACATCACCTTCCCGGACATCAACTTGGGTAGTTTGGTAGAGGGATTTCAACCCTACTTTGTTGTTTGGGCCTACAACCCTACAATTGTCCCCCTGATTGTCGTCCATCATAACATCACCATCTCATTAGTGTGGTATGCAACATGCTACCACTATATGTGGTTGTGTGTGGATGGGATATTTCACGTCATTTTTTAGATTAGCAAACCTCGTCTTCAACACACTGAATGCTCTTTCAACAACATTTCTTAATTTTGCATGTTGGTGGTTGAACAACTCCTTATTGTTGTGTGCTTGTCTGTTATCACCTATGAACTCAACCAAATGATAATGTGTGTTGGAAATAAATTGAGGGGTGTTATTATATCCTACATCCACTAGGTAATAATTACTAAGAGGGACTTTAAAACCACCTATCATCATCGGTGACTGGAGTACCCTCATGTCTACTATGAAACCATCCCACCCTGTTAGAATGAGACAAACCATTTCCTATTGCAATAATGATTATGCTTTTCCCTATCAAACTACACAAGAATGTGTGTCCCATCAAGTGCCATAATAGCATCCTAAAAAGTGGTAGTGCCAAATTGGGTTAACACATATTCGTATGAGAAGCAAAATTATAGCATCATGTTCTGTAGTACCTTGAAGTACGGGTTGAACAATGGGTTGTCTTGATCCAATGGTGTGTCATTGTGGATGTGGTAGGCATTATGAGATACTCATGACACAACACACAAATCGCGTCCAACACATCATTGTGTTTTTTTTGCTTATTGTCACACTTGAGGGGTTGTAGTCCTCTACTAAAGCACAATTGGTATGTCAATGACCAACCATCTGGAGTAAGTCACAAATAGTGTCAACTACTGATACACCCCTAGTACTTTTTAGCAAGTCACATGTCTCAAGATTATGAACAAAGGGCTATCAGAGTTTGAGGTTCCATTTTATAAAGGTCATACACCCTCATTCTATGTCATATAATGATTTCATAAACCTTTTAGTGACCACTCCTAATACTGATGGACCTTGGTATTGGAGTACTTGACTCTTCATGAAATGCATTGGTGTTATACATGATAGATTCTAGAATTGATACAACAATTACACTTGTTGGTACTAAAATAATATCTAACATGTTTATAATAAAGTAGGGTGTTTCCGTATGATTGCGAGCATCCATGGTGCCTACAATGAAAGTGATGATAAAGTACTCACAAAGGTGTACACACAAATGAAACATTGAAATTTCTACAAATATATATATGCTAATCACAAAGCATAATTGTCAATATTACATGCCATAAGCTTAAATGGGAGAAAAAATAGTAGTCAATATTGCATGCCATAAAATTAAATGATAGGAAAAAAAATAATATTGCATGGGAGTTACGCTCCTCCTTGAAAGATAGGACGATCAAGACTTTCATATGTGCCTACGAAGGTGTAGGCCCTCTATTGTGGCCTACTATTTAACCACCTTGACTAATATTTCATTTAGAATATGTATTTCCTCTAGATATAGGAAACAGAGGCACACTAACACATGCATCACCACCAAACATCTGCTACATGGATTGCATACTAGAAGGGGGCTGTTGAATGATGGATTTGAGGTTAATGAATGATCTCTAGGATATTGCAGCATGTATGATGTCGACATAGTCCGTGTTGGCTCTTTTGTCGACATTTGCTGAGAATGAAGGCCTAAAGGAGAAAACATGCCACAATCAGTCAAATGAAACCTCCATAGTACCTAAAAAAAGGTTCCACAACCATCCCAACAGTTTATTAGGGTTTTGATGTAGGATAAGGTATATTTTTGTGATTGTTGGCCTCCTTATGCTATTCGTGATAGTTGTAATAATGCCCAACGGTATATCTGGGAATGTGTCATTGAAATGTTGTGAAATTTAGGTGTACACCTCTTTTTCAACAGAGTGGTTGGACACACTGGTGCCTAGACCATGTACCTTTGCATACACTTGGGATAATTCTCTTACCATATCATTTGACAAAACAAACAATTTAGGTGTTTGTGCCCCTCACTTCCCATGCCTTTAATTGGAAGGTGTTTTTGTGCCACTACTTTGGTAATACACCCCAACAATGTATTCTACACTTTGAAAGCCAAAGTTTACCATGTCACCTAGAGGCCCTATGTCATCTCCTAAAAGAGGTCGGGATGACTATTGTCGTTGTGGTGAAGGAGCATTATCAGATCCATTCAAGTGAACCGCAACTTCATAATCTGAGGCAACATCCATTGGAAAGTGTTGGACATACCTTAAGTATATCCCTCTATTCCTGGGTAACTAATAGTATGGGCTTGTGCCTTAATTGTCCCACCCAACACCACTAAGGTTGGTTGCATCTTTCAGCTTGACAAATTCGTTCTGGAGATGCTTCCATCAGGTTTTGATCTTCTCCAATGTCACGTCAAGCATCCCCATTCTTATTCACCAATCATGAAGCACATCCCTCTAGTACTCTTGAGTAAATTTCCCATCTACATGCATCATATTGTCATCTCAGTGCAACAACTAAAGCCTTAGAAACCTTCTAGACCATAAAACATAGACCTTGTGTCTTGAGAAGCCATATTAGCAATGGTGCGACAATATATTTTAATGGTGAGGGTGTAATGAGCTTTAAATCTCAGGATCAACTTAGTAAGAATAACCATGTTATGCATTTAGATATTTACAAAAGTAGGGGAGTGTGCACAATCACGTGTATGTTTACAACATTTGCATTGATGTCTACATATATATTGGTAAAACAAAGTTGATTTGTTTAATAAATCTTGTCCATAAGGATTTTTTTTAAATAGGCTTAGAAAAGGCCATTTTCATTAGGTAAATAGTGATGCTTACTATATTTTAGTCTATTGGGTCTACAACTAAGTACCAACCACTCACATCACTATTGTAAGGAATTTTTACATCTACAATACATGTGCAAAATGTTTAGGAAACACACTAAATGGAAAATAGAGTACCACAATGCCATGGATTAATCAAGTCAAACTTGATGTTTAGTAAACTTGATATACCTAATATGTCAACATGATAATTGGGTGTGTATATACATAAGGAAACACAAAATAATATACCAACAACATACATATCATGAGGAACTCTATTGGAAAATGAGGGCATCAAACACATTGGTTCATATCCATGTCAAAAAATCATTGCAATCCAATCCAGGAAAGAAACATATAAAGTTGAGCATTATAACTAGAAATACAAAATGTGACCAATTCTAAAATGACTTCCAATGAATGGATTGAAAATGCCCTCTCTCACTCAAAAAAATTGAGACATTATAAAAGAAATACCTAAATGCAGACTATAAAAAAGCATGATCATGTATGAATGCAAAATAGTACTTAACTAAATTTTTGAACAATGCATAGTGAATCCACTTAAACATGTCCAGTAGTTCTCTGATCTAACATTATCATGTTTGTTTGTATGGTGAAGGTTCATTATGAAATAACATGTCATGGACATCTTTGATTAAAAAATGTTTATTGGAAGGCTCAATTTGGATGTCATCATAGGATCTTTGAGTGTGAGTCTTTTTTGAGGACAAGAAAATTGTACTCTTGGGGTGGTTGATAAAATCCAAAATTGTCAATATTACTATGTGTCCTACCTTAGATTTTGTACCATAATTAGTCATGATATGCCTTTAATTGTTTAATTCTTAGTATTGTCATAATTTGTCTTTCTTTCTAAATTCACATGCATAATTAACCTATTTACTTGACTTAATGGCACTGACAACACAAAGATATCAATTTTTTCCAAGAAAAGTAGTCATGGTTCTTAAACAAAACAAAGATAGAAATTTTACATTATTTGGAAAGCCTCTAAATCATTAATATATTATTATATTTGATAATTTTGACCATAATGAAATGTTGGAATTAAAAATAACCTTGAAAAAATGATTAGAAGGTGTGCCTTTTCCAATTTAATCAAAATCTTGACCAATATTTAATTGATATCATTATTCCATCCTCAAAGATATCCTTTCCTCAATTGTAATATTTTATTAAGTCCACTGCATTCTATCAAGAAAAGAAACAGACGCCTACCTCCAATTCAAGTCCTCGTCCAAAATATGGGCAGACTAAGTAGAAAATAAATTATAAACTGAATCATTGTCAATTGAGATCAGGGACGAGAAAGAAGTTCTATCATCCAACAATAAGTAATCAACCTTTGGTCCCAACAAGTAATCAACCTCACTACTCAATCAATCCAAATATAGATTGGGTCTCATCTACAATAATTCCACTGCTTTACAACTTTTTTCTATATTTATTTCATGACTTCTTAAATTTGAAGCCAACCCTGATGCTTACTATCTATTCCTATAAGTACCACACAACTACCATCAAACAAAAGGGTCTAACTCCCTTCGGATCCAAGATGAACCTCTTCCTTTTTATCTTATTAATTCATTGTTTTATTTTAAGAACCATGACTTATTCAACTTGTAATTTGATTCCTTTCTACACCATGAGTGGATAAGATCATTAACTTGGGTTAGGAGTAGCCATCATGCCTCCCAACCATGTGATTTTCCTCCTTCTATATAATACATGTATCCTTGTAGTTTTGTTTCTATTATCATGTTTAAATGCATTGCTTGTTTGATGGGATACCTTCTTAGATGTCTATTTTGAATGCATTTAATATAATAAGTTTAGGAAGATCTGGAGTATGGATTAGAAACAAGACATGAGAGTGAGGAGTTACTATAGCAAAAGACATATGTGAATCCTTCATCTATTGGTTTTCATCTCGAAAGGGAGGTATCTTTGGATGAAATTTACCTAGATCTTGAGAGAAGGAAGGTGTAGATATTTTTATGACTACTTGAAAAATATGTTAAGAATATATATAATTAGATGAGAAGGTTTTTCATGGTTGAGGCTGCTCTAATTGGTGAAACCCAATTTAACTTCCCTTTCATTATCTTTGTTTCCTTTGACCTTTCATAATTTAGATGTACTATTTTAAGTACATCAATTCTTCCCTTGATTGGAATGCCAAATTCATTCCTTTTAATTTGACTTAACTGATCCAAGCCTTTTCTATTCTTACTTTGTTTTTTCCCTTGCCCCTATGATTGACCCTGTAATAATACAATAGACACAATTTTGAGTTGTGAATGTCTCTTAAAGTTGGGAATAAATTCCAAGTATGTTATATTTGACTAAGCAATTGTATTCACACTTTGACCCATGTTTCAGAGCAATCAACTTTTGGAGCTGTTGTCTAGGATAATGCAACAAGCAACCAATAAGAACTTGAAGTATACTTAGACTTAGTTAGTTTTATTAAGTTTAGTAATAGACTTGATTACACAACTTTTTTTCTTTTCTTCATCTTGATTGTAGCCATGGATCTAGCCATAACAAGATAGACCATCTTGTCCACTTGCTCCCCTAACTTTTTCCATAGTCCAGACTATTGGAAAATCATAGAGAACTGTGTACTTCAGTTGGTATCCTTGCATTGAACTTCACCAACTTTGTCTACTTTGTCCATTGCTACTACATATCATGTTTGAGTTCTCAAACCAAGATCTTATGATAGCAACTACCAATGCAAGAATAGATATACATACTCTCAAAGTATCGATGCCATCCCAGTTCCAAGATATTGTTGATCCATATTCATCTATAATTGAGAGGTAGGAGCACATGATCTAATCATTGATAGAGGTTCATTCCAGCAATAGAAGAATCATGTATGCTGGTGAACACAACTTTACCAACGCATCCTTAATCTATACACCGAATCCACACTCATTTTATATGTATGAAGACTTGAGCATCACACCCATTCCACTAGTCCTGATAAGGAATTCATTTCACTTTCCTACTCAGACCCTCTATTGGACTCACCTAGATTTTCTAGTAAAGATTCCCCTATCCAGGAGACTCCTTCATCTCACCCATTTAATCCAATCCAATCACTAGAGGATGATTTACAATACTCTTACATGGAAGATTATTATGGAGATCCTCACATACCTTAGGAAAACTAAGAAGCCATGTGTCAACCTATATATCAGTTTGATGATTCACTTGATTAGTCCACATTGTCTTCTGTCCCAACCCAGAGAGACATTCAACATGTTCAAGATTGCCATTATCTTCATTAGCATATCACCTACTTTGGGTGGATCCATTTCTATAATGATGAGGATGATCGTTGGTGCACATATGGGGAATGTGATCTAACTGATGATGACCACCAATGAAATCCACATAGTTCTACATTCACTTTTCTCCTCTTGAAGGGTGATGAAAAGTATGGGGAATGCAATTTTAAAAAACTTTCAGAACATGGTTGCAACTCATGAAGGTATCCTACCCCCTTTCTTAGTGACAAGATCGAGGTAAAGGATTCAAAACTTTATTCACCTAAGATAGCTCCATGTATAGAGTCTAGTTGGATAGCCCATATTCAACTTGGGATATGAAAATCCATCCAATCTCATATTTAGAGATGGAAGGTGAAAAACATAATTATTTGTCAAATTTTAAGCTTATTTCCTCCAACAGTTCATGTGTTCACATCCTAGGTCCCAACTATGTAGATTCGTACCTTGAATAATATCCTAAGGGTGTTTGGTTGGTCAGATATACCGAGGATGTTATGCTAAGGTATTCATTTCTAGATCAATCTGAAGATGAAGTCACCATGTACTTGAATTTTGTTGTCCTATTTCAGAATTGGCAAGGTAAACCACTCTTTACATTCTACTCATACATTGGTGGATTCAATCTACAAGATACATGTGACCTTGTTCCTAAAACTGTGGATTTGGGATCCAAGTGTCAGTTTCGTTGGAGAACACCCTTCCCTTTTCTTACTGTAGTTTTTCTTTTTCATATTTTTACAGAACAATAATTTTCTTGCCTAGTTTGTTGGTTGTTGTTAACTAAATGTTTTCCTTCATGCATCATGCTATATTCTTGTAGATTTTTTCAATTTCGTTTTTCCTATCTTTCTCAGGACATAGTAGTATATATCAAGATCCCTTTTTCCTTGATCCCTTTATTTTGCATGATTGTAATAAATTTATCTATTAGTGCACATACATGCATTAAGCCACTCCATCATGATTCAGATGTACAACCCCTTATTTAGAGTGTTGCCAAGGCATTTTCCACTTTAAAGGTTCACATTGGGCAAATATGTTTGCATCTACCTTCTACATCAACTAAAGTGGGGAATAGACCATAGGGAGATCAATCATGACTATAATACACACCATTCTGCTATCCTAAGTTTAGAATTTTCTCAAGGATGGGAAAACATTTTAAGATTCAGGTAGTACGATAATTTTCCCTTTCTTCTATCTTTGTCTTTCATTTGATGCATGCATACACGTTTGCTTTCTCACATTGTTAGGAGTTTTTTGTGTCATTTTAGCTTCTATAGTTGTGGCTATGTTTATATGAATGATATGTTTAATGCTCATGTTGTGTTAAGCCACCCTATTGTCATTATACATTTTTCTTGAGTTCCAGCTTCTTCACCTCATTGGCTCCTTTTTATAATTTTTTGGCAATGGATTACAAGGTAATGCATTGCTACACATAGTTTAAAATTACTTATTACCTATTTAATGTTATGAATGATAAACCTAAGGTGTGTGCCTGAATGTTGGATCTAGTGTAAGATCAAAACACCGAGTGTTCATGGATTTGACAATATTCGAAGGATTCTTGAACTGTATAAAAATCTTTAGTGAGGCTTTGAGAGAGTGATGATGTGTTTTGATTTTAGTCAAGATGGGTTGTTTACTATGATAGTCTACATGCTTTCCCACATTAGATTGAGTGAAACATATCAAAAATAAGCAAAGAGGCTCAACAACCCAAAAATCACAAAAATAATTCATAATTCTATAAGAATGAATAAAATAGCTAACTTCCACGCTCAGTTGTTTAGAATGTAGTATTAAAAGCCTAAGAGTGAATAAAAACATGAGTGGTTTATTTTTTTTGTTTTTTTAGGAGATTTGAGGATGATGCCCAACAAGTGTATGATTGTGCTCACACACATAGGTATGTTGTGACTGGTAGTGTCATAAAAAACTCATTAGTGAGTCTTTTAGGAACCCTTAGGAGACATGTGGGACTTTCCCAGTGGTAGGGTTGGTTCGAGCATGGTATGTGGAGTTTGTAGCGCTGCTTTGGGTCAACTATCTTGGATTGTAGGGATAAGGAAGATCAGGATCCTTAGAAGTCATTAGATTCTTTTCCTTTTATTTTTGTATTATGATGTGAATAAGTGGGAGGCTGGTTATACTTTATTGATTGTGATGACAACTCACTACTCCCCTTTTTTGCTTGCCTGATTCCTAAGTGATTGTGTTTTAATTCTTATATATATGATTTGCATGCCTAGAAATCTTGTTGGATTGCAGTGAATTAACTTAAGCATCCCAATAGCTCTTTGATCTTACATTAGCATCTTTGTTTGCATGGTGGAGGTTCATTCTGAATTAACATGCCCTGGACAACTTTTGCTTCAAGACTATTTATTGCCAATCTCAATTTGGATGTTATCATAGGATCTTTGAGTTAGATTCTTGCTTGAGAACAAGAAAGTTATAAGCTTGGTATGGTTGATAACAAACAAAATCATACAACATTACTATGTGTCATACCTTAGATTTTATACCTTTGTCAGTCATGATATGCATTTTCCAATTCAATCAAACTCTTAACCAATATTCAATTGAGAGCATTGTTCCATCAACAAAGATGCCTTTCTGTAGTTGTTTCTTTTACTAAATCCACCACATGAATTAATTATAAACTAGATTTTTTAATTGAAATCAAGGACAAGAGAGAAGACCTATCACACAATAGAATAATCAAAATGGAAACTTATATGCATTGATAGCAACATCTGACTATTGAGTTAAGAATATCATAATGGTGACCATGCCCTCCTCTCATCAAGAAACCAAATGCTCAATAGAAGGAAGTGTCAACCCTCTCCCCTCATCTACCAACAATGGTAGTACTCCATAGAAAAAATATCAATGCTCGTCAGTTTCCAATTTAGACAAGCATTGACTAATCGACCTCCAATCATTGAAATGCTATCAACTTTTTTCCATGCTACCAATCTTGACAGCCCATCACCCTACCTGAGCCACATTTATAACACTCAAGCCCACTTCCCAAGACTCTAGTAGAGTTTTAGGATTGATGACTGGCCCCACAAACCACAACTAGCCTTAACAGTGCACTTTTTCCTCACTCACACGCAAGTCGGGATGCACTTCTTGATTGGACATCACCTTCCTCATTCGTGCAATTCCTGTATGACGTGTGTGGCACTTGAGTTTGATGCCTCTGTTATCCCTCCCTCTTTTGAGAGGCCAGCAGAAGAGGATAGCAGTGGCACCCGATCTAGCTGGCTCCTCACAGACCTACCCCCATGCCAATGAAGCTTGTCTCTGCCTTCCTCCCATCAAATCACACTTCCAATCGTGTCGAGCCTCCTTCGACAAGGTGTAACCATGATCGTCCATGTGAGAAGGCCAACGTATGTAGCCTTCGATGGGTGTATCAAGCCAACTGCCCCTTCTTCTTTCCTTCCTCAGTCGGTGAGAACTTGACCCTTGGCTCAACATCCCTCCCAGCATGGACCCTTGCATGTTCTATTGGTGTAACATGATCTAGGCACCACCTTGACCTCTTGACCTAAAGACCTTGGGTAGGGCTTTGACTACCTAAAGGAAGGATGGTAGTGTGGTGAAGCTCAACCTTTAACCCTAGTTCATTTTCCTCCACAATGATCTTGCCTTCAGTCAACATCCTAATGCCTAGAACTCCATACTTCTCATATAGATATGGAAGACGGCCAGACATCCCCGGTTGAGGGCTATGCATCACCATTTTTGCTAAGGGAGAGTTATGTCATTCTAGCCAATAAATTCCCATGTACTAAGAATAGGGACCGTATGCATGTCCCATTGTGATCCATGAGGTTTGGGTGTCATTTTGTGGAGATGAAGGCTTTAGGAAATCCTATTTATAAAAACTCTAGAAGGAACACTAATGGTTCCAATAGGGTGAAGAAGAGAGGAGACAGAGAGAGCATCAAGTTCCTTACTAATGTCAATTATTGTCCATCGTTATGGTTCATTGCCATACACATGACATAGCACCCTCGTTACTTCTTACTAATTTCTCTCCCTCTCTCACGTTTATGGCAAGCCCCTATTCGAAAAGCATGTACAATTGTCACTAGGAACATATTCGACATATGACACATGTCCTTACCTTCCTTACTTTCCCTTATTTGAAATATCTTAGGTTTTTATTCTTATTAACCCAAAAGTCATGAAAATGCATTACCATATTCTTATTAAGACTTGGATTTGGCAACAACACACCATTAACAAAAAGCACTTAATTTTTTTGGTGTACATTGGATAATTGGCCCTAATTAGGAACCACTTTCACATTGAATTTCATATTATGCTTTTGTCTTTTTGATATATCCTTTAAATCAAATGCTTACCTCAAGGAAACTCATAAAGTCTTTTCCAATTTATATCTAGTAAGTTGGGATTTATTGGGATGGAAACACTTGCTCCTCAGTATCTCATGAAATATCCTTTTTCTCCCAATTTCTAGAATTATCTTCTTTCCAATACTGTTTTAAAGTATACCAAAGAAAATAATACTAATTGTTGCCTCAATTATTCTGTTTCCAATAAAGGCTAGATAATTATCCTTTAATTATCCATAACACCATGTGCCATTTTTCTTTTGGAAACTTGCATACTATTTCATATTTCAGTTGTCCAATAATTAGTAAAGTCACCATTCTTTATTTTAACACTCTCTAATTTGGAGATTTCCATACAATTCTATATTTGACAATGTCAATTGTCCAATAATCTTGAAATCCCTTTATTATTGGATATTCGATTTCTTGATTTTGTCCAACATTATTAATGGATTATTGCAAATGAAACCCCTTTTATTTCTTTAACTTGTGTCACCAGGACGTTATTATTCCATGAATAATACCATTGGGCAATTTACTCATCAATCCATTGCTTTTATATAATTCAATTTTACCAAATTCAAGGATATTGTATGGACTTCCCTTGAAAGGTGAGTTAACCAATCTATTTAAGAATTTAGGTAACCTTGAATTCCACCTAAAGTGTGAAGGGTTAAGTATATAGAATAAGAAAGCACATATATGGAATAAAATTCTTGGACCCAAATATTCCATCTCTGAGGGAGGAGATGACCAAGCCGAGAAAGGAAGGTCATTAGTAGGCCAAGCCAGGAAAGGAAGGTCAGTAGTAGGCCAAGTTGGGAAAGGAAGGCTGATGTAAAAGGAAGTTATTGCAATTACATGTGATCAAGTCAGGAAAGGAAGGTCATCAATAGGACAAATAGGGAGAGGAAGGCTGATGTAACATTGATTCATTGCCATGAGTGGTGATCAATATGGGAAAGGATGGTTACCAATAGGCCAAATCGGGATAGGAATGTTGGTATGTATGCCCAGAGAGCCAATCATATGATGATTGCAAAAGGGCATTAGATACCTGATTTGATAATAATAAAGGTAATTCTATCTATAATGTTTGTTTTGACATGAGATGATGATACATGCATAGTACATGTCCGAAGAATGATGTTACTTGATGATATATGTCTTCATGTTGATGACCTGAACAATGAGATCATATGTATGATACGATTACCTACATTCTTATTATGTCCTTAGTCAGATATTACTATGGAAGCAAAATAGGCAACAATAATACAAAAGACTAGAGTGTGTGTTGATCGATGACAGAATCTCATTAGATATCATATATGATATCAAGTCAGGCACTCATGTATATGTTAGAGAACAATATATCAGACAGACCCACCATGAGAGTGATACATGGATACCATGGAATGGTAGCCGGAATTAGCTCTCATAGTGATAGTGGTGATTGTGGTTCTGAGACCTAAAGTCACTACATTCTTCACTTGACATTCATGTACTTTGACATCTCCCACAATGATCCTAAATAAGGGTTGCCATAAGGTGGTGTTCCGGTGCTCTGTCACACATGGGGATTGAGTGTGACTGATGTATATGGGATTTGTCCCACCTATAAGAGAATGATATCGAGGGCCTCTTGATAAGCAAGACTGAGAAATGTATGACCATAATCATGTGACTCAATATGTAATATGTGAACTCGTATGCATCTCTGACAGTCTTCTCTAATTCAAGGAACATGGATTGGACATTGAGAGCATGATGATTCCATGCCTCAAGTTCAATCCGAATATCAGAGACAAAGGAACTATACGATCATGATAACACTGATCACATATTGTAGGTTGAAGTTGTTCTCCAACTTTCTAAATTACTTGGGTAGCAATGATGTGTTACTAGATGCTGCTCATTTCTTGTGATGTCATAAGTTATTTATGGAAATTCACTTCCAACATAATTTTGGACCTATAGGGCCACACATATAGGATACACTTGGAATAGGAGTTCATTCATGAATGATGTTTAAATTGATTTTTAAAGGTGTTTAGGTATTCAATTAAACAACTGAGGTTCAAAGTTGATGGACTGGACTCTGAACTGACTGGTGTAAGAATTGAACTAATCATTTGGTGTGTCAGGTAATTTAAAATCAACATTGGTTGATCAATGGATGAACCAGGGTGTGAAATGACCGATTCACAAGTCCCAATCGATCAGTTCATGGAATGAACTATCCGGTACAATGGTCAATTTGATTGGATCATATATTAGTGTTTACGTCATGTTTTGCATTAATCATGCATTGAATACCAATATGATTAAGAATAACAAATTGCACGAATCGACCAGTTGGATGTGTGAATTGACTAGTTTTCTCCTGGAAATTTCCAGAATACTCATGAATTTTTTCCTTCTGACTCCCGCATAAACTGGGAGCCGTGACCCTGGCCTCTCCTATAAATAGAGGGGTATTAAGGGTTTCTCAGACACAAAAATTAGCTATTACATTTGTTGTCTTCTCTGCTTGTAGTAGCCAATAGAGAGCCCAATCAAGTCCTAGCCGATCAAAGTAGGGATATCAAGGGAGAGACAATTGTGGGAGAATGAATCAGTGCTAGTACACTGACGTTTGAAGGGACAAATCCTTCCCGTTGCATCTAGTAGCACAACGTGGAGTTCCTAGTGATATGTGCGGACTATTGTAGAAGAGGAACACTGTTTCCTATCACTACGAGGACAACGTCAAGTGCTGTCTATGGTGCTAGACCAGGAGGCCATTGGTGATGACTATTCGAGTGTTGCTGCTGAAGAAGAAGTGTGTTACTACTTGGAGAAGAAGAATGATACTACATCAAGAGTTATCACTAGACTTACTCTAGGACCAGGCATAACTCTTGTTACCCTCTTTTCTAGATACATTATTGTAGAATGCGATCTTGCTAATTGGGGAATCAAGCTTTAAATTTTTGTTTTCCCTGTCTTATTTGTTGCTCTGATTTCCCAATAAGGAAGGTTGATGTAAAAGGGAGTCATTGCAATGACATGTGATCAAGGTAAGGAAGGCCACCAATAGTCCAAGTTCGGAAAGGAAGGTTGATATAAAAGGAAATTATTAAAATAACTATTGATCAAGCTGGGAAAGGAAAGTCACCAATAGGCCAAGTAGAGAAAGGAAGGTTTACATGAAGGGTCAAGCCCAAGAGGGAAGGTTAGAAGGAGCCCAATGCAGGGACATATAGAGGTCCAATAGGTATTTTCACCATAAGCATGATGCATGGACATAAAATGAAAAATGTAAACCCCAACAGATGAAGGAAATCTGGATTAAGAATTACCTAAGAAAATAATGGGCTCAAAAATTGTTAAAGTTTTGAAATCTCAATAAACCCTAGGAAGGGTAGAGCCCTAGCCAATCCTAAGATCAATAGGGAGTATTAAAGGTACATAATACCTAATAGATTAGGAGGTGATCATGCCCTAAATGCATAAGACCATGGGGTCATGAGATGGCCATCCATGTTTACCTGAGGCCCATGGGGTCAAGAGATTGGCCACTAATATATATATATATATATATATATTTATTTATATATATATATATATATATATATATATATATATGAATCGGTCAGGAAAATCAGAGGAATATGGAAAAATATAATTAGATCTAATTCTGATCATGGTTAAAAAAGTAGGGTTAATACATGATAAGTGGTGATTAAAGAATATAAACCCAAGATTTGTATACTAATCATGCTAAATATATTTCCTTGAGATGTAAACTGATATTGTGGTTTACAATGATAACTTAACATGATCATGATAATAATGATGATAATTAGAGTTTCTAAAGAGAATAATCACATACATAATGAATTAGGGTTTTGAAGCTAAAGATCATAACTTTATATGCTATTAAGGCACATAATATATATCTAATAATAATGGTTCCACCTAATATTTATATGTGATGGAATTAGGGTTTGTACCCTTGTTTCTTATCCAAACCTGAGAGAACCTTAAATCTTTGACTAGGGCCTGATTAGGGTTTAATCTAAATAATGTGATGGTGACACTTTAGGATATACTTACATGAAAATTAATTGTTGATTCTTTGGATTCATATTTGCTTGCTTAATTGGATGATATGCTTAAAGTACTTGAAGTATGATTGCATAATCTTCTTGTTTCTACATTGAGGTACATGGTTATGATCATGACTAATCACATTATCAATTTTAAATACTTTTGTAGGAGTTCTCAAAGATTGATCTAATAAACTATTAGATGTTTATTTACATTCTACTCAATTATAATGCACTGTGAGTATCACATAAAGTTAGATCTCACATTCTAAACCCTGGGATGGCATGTATCAAGGAGTAATACACAAGAGACTAGATTGGACAACGATCACACCCAAGATAGCATATCAAGTGTGGGTTAGAATATATGATGAAAATTCCAATTCTTATTTGCAAGTAATTGATTGACTCTATGTTTTTATATTACTTCCACACTTTTGCATACACCCCACATACATAGTATAGAAATATATATTATGTGGTTGACAAAGTTGGAGAAGGAGTTTTAGATTCTGAACATTGCCAAGGAACAAAAGTTTAAGCATGAGAATTACCTCTTAAAGGGTAGTCCTAGACACTGGTGGGCCATTGACAAAGAGAAAAGACCAAGTGAGATAATTAGTTGGGAGGAGTTTTAATGGGATTTGATCAGCCGTTACTTTCTTGAGAGGTATCTGGAGGAGATGATGGCTCTATTTGAGAGGTTTTTTAAGGATCATGGTTTTTGAATGGCAATGAGGTGAAGTTTATGGAGTTGTTGAGATTTTATCGTCTCATGGGTTCGATAGAGAAGGAGAGGATTATAAGGTTCAAGAGGGGATTGAACTCCAAGTTGGAACATACAACATCTTCTTTGGTGTCCCATAAAAAGTTTCCACCTTCATAGAGTTTGTTAGGAGGATAGAGAGGATTGTTATTTATCAATGAGAGTTTAGTGCAAGAAAGAGTTTATTCCAGTTTTAGGGACAATTGCCAAGCAGTTTTAAGAAGCAAATGTTTTGTAACAACCTCACTTTCTCTTGTCTCCCAATCAAGAAAGGACTTAAAGTTGAGAGTCATTACCTAAATTCCCAAGATCTAGATTTAGCAAATAACAAATAGTAGCAAATAGCTTCCATTGTTTCACAAATATTGTTTGCAAGATGTATAATGATGCTCCTTTACAGAGTTACCTAAAATCTATCAATGTGAGAAATATTACATATGAGAAGAAGCATCAAACTAATCCTCCTTAACTTTAATATCCTGAATTGATTTCATCTAATTCACCATGTCCTCATCTTTTCATATATGGTAGTTACATAAACACCGACAATCCAAATTGCGGTCAACATATTTCTATATTGTATATATCATGCCACTAAATTATGTGCATGTAGGTGTAATAACATAACAATCATATAATAAATTTAACACTATTTGAACTTGTATTTTCTATTTAACTTCTCATCCCATAAATTTTCAATCTTTGTGGCATACCCTCTCGTTGAGGGTAATCTCCATGGTATATCCTCTCGCTAGGGGTAATCTCTATGACATACCCTCTAGCTGGGGGCAATATCTATGGCACATCCTCTCTCTAGGAGTAATGACTATGTAATTCCCTCTCACTGGGGGTAGTCTCTATGGATACCCTCTCTCTAAAGGTTTTATCCCTACAGTGGACTCTCATGACCTTCCCCCTTTTGGGCTTGGTCGTCAGTCATCCCCATAATGACTTTCTTTCTGTACATCCAAGCCTCCAGGGATAGTGTGATGGGTTTGAGAAAGTTAGGTTCATATAAGGTCCTATATGTATCACCTTATATGAACATAACTTGCTGAAACCCAAGATGCTATCTCTAGAGGGTTTGATGTATGGAAATAAAGTCATTAGACTGATTACCAAGACCAGAAGGGGGAAGGTCATGAGAGTCCACTGAAGGGACAAAACATTCAGTGAGAGGGTATACCATAGATATAACCTAAAATGATATGGTATGACATAGAGACTACCCCAGTGAGAGGGTATTCCATAGGGATTACCACCTAAGAGAGGGTATGTCATAGAGATTACCCTTAGTAAAAGGGTATGCCATAGAGATTACCCCCAATGAGAGGGTATACTATAGATATTGAGCAATTATGGGTTGAGAAGTTAAATTGAAAATGCAAGTTCAAATATTGTTAATAATTGTTGATATGGTTATTAGGTTACTACACCTACATACACATATTTTGGTTGCACCACGTACACAGTATAGAAATATATTGACTGTGTTTTTTTATTGTCGATGTTTTAGTTAACTGTCATATATGTAGATATGAGGAGATGGTGAATCAGATGGAATCGATTCAGGATATTAAATATAAGGATGATTAGTTAGATGCTTCTTATCATATGTAATATTTATCATTTTGAATGTTTATATAACTCCTTAGAGGAGCATCATTATACATTTTGTAAATAAAATTATTTAAATAATGGAAATTATTTGCTATTATTTGTTATTTGCTCATTCCGGATTTTGGGAATTTAGGTAATGGCTCTCAATTTTAAAATCCTTTCTTAATTGGTGGATGCTAAAAAGTGAGGTTGATGCATTTGGTATTAGAGCCCCAGATTTTTGGATAATATATAACAGTTGATAATTTCACGTAATTCCATATAAAAATAATGAAAATTATTTGGGTGTAGCCTAAGGGTAATGGTGTCTAGAAAAGATGATTGCTTTGGGAATTAGAAATGTTTTCCTCCACACCATTAAGTTGGTATACGAGGATTCCCTTAGCCAATATGATACCTACCTGGCCAGAACCTAGAGTTTGCCTAAAATAATGTTTATTCTAAATTCCTTATCCCTAATTTCATCCACTTCTTATCATGTTTCTTAATAAACTCGAAAGTGAAATTCCCTACTCATTTCAAGTTAGGGTTTTGAGAAGAAGTAGGGTCAAGATGTCCTCTTCCAAATGCACGTTTAATGTAGAAATAACGATATAGTTCAAAAAAATGTTTCTTGGGTTTTTCATTCTAAGGGTAAACCCTAGAGGGATCTAGGGTTGGT
This sequence comes from Alisma plantago-aquatica, assembly GCA_963693085.1. NCBI lineage: Eukaryota > Viridiplantae > Streptophyta > Magnoliopsida > Alismatales > Alismataceae > Alisma > Alisma plantago-aquatica. Next base: position 136,723,675 of record OY856413.1, on the reverse strand, counting down.
TTAGGAAAACCCTAACTAGGTAAAGGGATATCAAAAACACTAACATGGGGGGTGAAATCCCTTACCCTTACTATAAACTCTAATCATGGTTAAGGGGAGTAGTTATCAGGTAAAATAGTTATCCTACCCATATAAACCCTAAGTTAAGGAAAACAAATAGGAAAAATAAAAATAAGTTGGATACTCATACATGTAGTATTGCATGCATGATTCATGTGAAGAGTTTTGAATATACATATGAAACATAGGAAATCAATGGTTACATAAAAATCAAAATATCAAACACTCAATTCAACTTTTAGGGTTAAGGTGGGTCAACCCAAAAATGGGAAAAAAACCTATGGGGGAGGAAAAACCCTAAACTAGTGAGGTTTGGTTGTGGCTAGAATGCCTAACTTCCTCATGTTAGAAACCCTAATAGGAAAATGTGTCCCCACACATGTATGAGTAGGAGGTTGTCATGCACTTAAGTGAAAGTGAGTGGCATCAATCTAAACGAGGGATTTGTTCTCGATCAGATGTCTTAATCCTTATTGGAATATTTGATACATGGAACTGATGAAATCAATCTAGATGATATGATCTAAGTTTTATGTAATGAGATAATAGGTTTATGGTGATCTCAGTGGGATCTGAGAATTCGATTTTAGTTTTTAGGTTTTAACATAATCTGATGATACAACTATGCGTGCTTCTGTGAGATAAGATAAGCTAAGTTAAGATAAGATGTGAGTCACCAAGAGCATCAAAGTATTATACAAAGGAGGACCTCTAGTGTTAGGTCCAATTATAAGTTTAACTATAGAGAGGGAGTGAAACCCATAGGGAGAAGGTCATAAACCTAAACTTCAAGATATGAGAAATTAAGAGAAATTTATGTTGTGATATGTCATAAACTAGATTACTCCTGAATAAATGAGTTGACTTCTTTATGCATGATTTATATAGTCTTTTTTTACCCTATATGTCATTTGGAGGACCAAACACTAGAGACATAGAAATAGGCTACTTACATATAAGTGAAAGGATATGAGTATTTACCATCTATGTGAGGGAGAGAGAGTCCCAAGACCCTGAGGGGGTAAGGAATCTTACTATGTTGTGAAGCCACATGATCAGGTTGATGGTTTTCTGCATAGGACTCTAGTGGTTGTTAGTGAGAAAGAGAGAGTTGGTTAAGACTAGATCTATGAAGAGAATGTCATATCATGTTTTGGTTTGATTTGTGCTTTACTAGTTAGTTCTTGTGAAGTTGATGTTCGATGTTCATGAGGTGGACCTAGGAACCCTAGACTAGAGAGGGAAGATAGATCTAGTGCATATAAGGTTCATAGACTTGAGTAAACTCATAGAGATTGAGCATGACACCACCCCCAAGTAATGAGTTAGGGGAACCTCAATTGAACTTTTTGATATGTATTCGACAACCAACTCATATTAGTTTTTCTAGAACAACCATAATATAATATATGTATGAAACTTATCTAACCTTCAGATGTGATATATGGATATGACATGATGGAAGACATAGAAATGGTTTAACTGTTATCTATCTATAATTGGGTATCCATATGCATGAATTATGATAATGTGAAATAGGTGGCTAACCTTAGGATGAACCTTTAATAAAGTTTATAATATAATATGAGTTAAGTGAAATGAGATTTGCATGAACAAGGTATGTGATTACTTATGAATAATTGTTCTTAATGAATTCTGATTTTTTTTATGTTTCACAAATATGTTTTCCTTAACCTTATTGGTTGTTTATTTACATCTTCCAAACTATAAGGCCCTATGTCTATCACATTATATGAACACAACTTGCTCAAACCCAAGACACTATCTCTGAAGGATTGGATGTTTAGAAAGAAAGTCATTATAAAGATTACCCCCAATGAGAGGGTAGGCCATAAAGATTACCCCCAATGAGAGGGTATGCCACAAATATAACCCCCAACCAGAGGGTATGCCATAAAGATTACCCTCAGCAAGAGGGTGTGTCATAAATATTACCCCCAGTGAGAAGGTATGTCGTAGAGATTATCCCTAGTAAGAGGGTATGCCATAGAGATTACCTTCAGTGAGAAGGTATTCCAGAGAGGTTGAGCAATTATGGTTCCAAATGTTAAAATTAGAAATGCATGTTTAATTATTTAATGATAATTTCTGATATGGTTTTTATGTTGTTACACTTACATGTACATATTTTTGTTGCACCCTGTAACAATATAGAAATATGTTGGCCGCATTTTGGATTGTCGACATTTTAGGTAACTTTCATATTATAAAGATATGGGAACATGGTGAATCAGATGTAATCAATTCAAAATATTAGAGCTAAGTAGGATTAGTTACATGTTTCTTCACATATGTAATAGTTCTCATCTTGAGTGTCATGTAAATCCTTATAGGAGAATCATTATATATTTTATAAATAATATTCAAGAAATAGAAAAAAATATTTTTTATTTGCTAAATATGAATATCGAGAATTTAGGTTATGGATATCGACTTTAAGGTCCTTTCTTAAATCAGGATCTTGGGAATATTCACAAAACTACATTACAAGTTTTCTATGTTACAATATCAATAGTGAAATTAGAGGTCGGTAATTTTTGAACCAAGGATTATTTTGCCGTCAACATTGGTCTCTTAGTAAGGGGGGTGTAACACCCGGGCCCACTGCCCAAGGCTCTAGTAGAGTTTCAGGAATGACGACTAGCCCCACAGACCACCACTAGCCTTAACTGTGTGCTTTGTCCTCATGCACGTGTAAGCCGGGGTCAACTTCCCGACTGGTCACCCATCCTAGTACTACTCCAAGCTGAGCATACTTAACTATGGAGTTCTTTAGAGATGGGCTCCCGGAAAAGGAGGTGCACTTTGGTGATATGGGTAGTCCAATCATTCCTTTTAGGATCATGTTATCCGAGGCCTCAAATCCTGGGATGTTACAATCTCCCCCACTTAGACTCTTGACGTCCTCGTCAAGGCTCAACTATAAGGCCTCATAATCTATTCCCCATTTCAGTGCAGACCCACAATGGCCCATGGACACCTAGCTCCCGATCACGGAATTGAAAACTACTAGAGGGGGGGGGTGAATAGAGTTTTATAGATAATTTAACAATTATTGAACTCAAACAACCACAATGAAAATATTGGACAAGGAGACACAAGGTTTAGAGTGGTTCCAACTATAGCAAATACTATAGCCGTCAATCCACTACCCGGTTGCTTACCCAACCGGTATTTGAAAAGAAATTTATTTTATTACCTCGCAAGGAATTTACATAAAATACAATCTCTTTTCCTAAACCCTTCAAGCAGCCTTCACCTAGAAGTAATCGCCAACCTTGAAGCAGCCTTCCCTTGAAGTAGATGCACCAACTCCCGTTGCACCAGCCTTCTGAAGTAGCTTCCCTTGCGATAGCCTTCTTGAAGTAGCTTGAAGTCCCCTTCTCCACCTGAGAAGTCAACCCTCTCCAATCCGCAGCCTCCAACCCTAGGAGTAGCAAGGAGAGTACAAAAGATAAAAAGGAACAAGAAAGAAAAAGGAAATTACAACTTATCCTTTAAGCCTAAGGCTTGATATGCCTAGATCAAGCGTATAGATCTCCTAGCCAAGTGTGTGAACTTGTGATTGCTGTGGGTAGGAGAATCTAGCCTATAGGACACGAAATTGAGCTAAGGAGAATGTATGCCAAAGATCACAGTGCTCAAATTGCTTGCAACAGATTGCTCAAGTATGCTCAAGTGTATTCTCAAGTGTAACAAGTGAATTCTAGTGTCCTATGGCTTGTCCTATTTATAGGAATGGCCTAAGTATGCTTAAGGACGTTCTAGACAACTTCTAGGGGTTTCTAAGTGCTTAACTAGCCGTTAGGTACAAAGTTGTTGCTTTAACAACGGCTAATTACTTTATTCTGCAGTTGCTGTCAGAGACTATCTCGGTCGACAAATGGTCGACCGAGACACCTACTCGGTCGAACTTTTGTCGACCGACAGGCTCTCTGGAACAAGTGATTTGCAACGTCTTTCTTCAACTGCCAACTAACTTGTCTGTTGTGTATAACGGCTACTTTGGATCTTTCTCGGTCGAGAAGATTGTCGACCGAGAGTGTCTCGGTCGAGGAGTTTGTCGACCGAGAGTGATCCTGTTTCAAGGTTTCAATTTAGGCATTAATTATATGTGTGAGTGTGCATAAATGATCCTATTTAAATGGGATGACATGTCTAACTATGGTGCTTGGCTAAGGAAAATCTAACGCTTGATTTACATGCAATTCTAAGTACTTGTACATTATATATTTGTACAAGTTTTTACAACAATGATTACATTGCATGAAAATATAAACAATTTAGCTTGTGGATTTTCCCTAGTTGCTTTGCCATCCATCTTAGTCCTGCACACTCAAGTAGCTCGTTAGATTAATAAGAATGAAATGTTTGTCATAATCAAAACAAAGGGATTTATAGATGTCCAATTAGCCAACAATCTCCCCCTTTTTGAAGATGACAAACATTTCCAAAATATAAATAAAGCAAATATAAAACATATGAGTTTCATACCTTTAGATTATCTTATGTAGCTTTTCCTCTTGTTTATAAAATGTGTGCTTATTATTCCCAATGAATTATAGAACATGAACTCCAGTTCAGTTGGGAATATAGCAACTTTCAATGTAAAGCCAAGAGTATATTTATGAAACTCATTGATTGAGTTTTTCATAAATACTAAGTTATAGTTTTATATATCTCTCTCCCTTTGTCATTTCAAAAAGATAACCGTTTTAATAAAAACTCCCCCTTAATTAGATATCCCGTCAAATCTAATGAAAAAGATGTCCATTTAAAAAAAATTTTTTTCTTCTCCCCCTTAATTTTATATTATGCTCCCCCTTAAACAGATATCCTATTAGGAACATGGATTTTTGTCTAATTTATCCATAATTTGTTTCTCAATCATTTGCAAAGGATGTTAAGCCTTGAAATGATATGAGATTCCCTTAAGCGTATGATGAATGTATATTTATTTCTCATTTATCAAAGGATGTTAAGCCCTAAATTAAATGAGAATCCTCTAATCTTAGAGTACATAAAAAATGTCTCCATCCAAATGCAAGGGATGTTAAGCCCTGTTTTGGGTAGAGAGTTCCTTCAAGTACAAGATACCATTTTCAATAAATTCATAATTTTCTTTATAATCAATGAAAATTTTCAGCTACACATGGTGGTTACAATGTTTTTGTAAGCTTCTTCAATCAAATGGTCAAAGTTGTTTTTATGATCTCCCCCTTAGATATCCCAAATAAAGACTTAAATGCTTTGCAATATGTTTGAAGAGTGTCCATATGCATAAAAGAATACTCTGTTTCACAAATGATGTTCAACATGCATCCTTGGTTTAAAATTATTTGATGAGCAATCATTTTCAGCAGAATTATTTCAGACTTGACAACAGAGACCTGCTCGGTTGACGATTTCTCGACCGACAATGTTCTCGGTCGACTAGTGCCTTGACCGAGAATGTTTCTGGAGAACTGTTTGTCATAGATCATTATCAATTTAGCCACAAGGTTTTATTTATTTCTCCCTTTATTTTGTATGCTCTACAATAATAGTCTTTATAATCCATTTATTTACAAGATGTCTCACATGCGAAAAGATATCCATCCAAATCAACAAAAGGATAAACAATTTCATTAATAAGCATGAAACGATAGACACATCATACAGAAGTGATCCATAACAATCATTCAAAGCAAGTCATTACAACTAATATTACTCCAACACTCACTGAAAAGATTTAAGAATTACATCAACGTCAGGATCTTTCCCAATAAATGGCTCAGCTCCATAGTATTGAACCAAGGTTTTCCAATCTAGAGCTCCCATCTTGGTTAAAGCATATGCTTCCAAGAATGTAGGAACTCGGTCAAATCGGAAATGAGCAACAATATCTTGTAATTGCATAGATGAAAATTGAGTATGCGTTAGATCCATGGATGGTGGAGGTGGAGTTTGATAGTAGTTGTACGAAGGATTGTATGGATTGAGCATGCCTGGATTTAAAGAATATGGATATTCATCGGTTTGGTTTGGGGAAAGGGTTTGCATTCTTTGGTTTAAATATGTCATGGCATGATGATTGTAGTCTAATTGTCTACTAAGGTGATATTGGGAGCCAGCAATATAAGTAAGAGTATTTTGAATGGGGTCTTGTGGTAGGGTAGTAGGAGGAGGTGGTGGTATGTCCTGATGAGATGTTTCTCCTTCTACTCTAGCCCTTTTGTGACCAAAATCTATTCCCATTTTCTTTACGGTATTCTTACTTATCTTTTGTGGTCGACGCTCCCATGTATATCCCATATCCTCAATGTTTGTTTTAAGAAAATGTTGAGTAATTTGGCAAACGAAATCCGCATATGGTGGGTTGCCAGAAAACTCAATCATGTTTTTAAGAATTATACGGATGAAGTTTGTGGGAATGCGGCTTATGATGGCATAAATGAGGCACATACGGAATATTGGAACTTCAGATTTGTTGGCTCTAGGGTGAATATTTGTAGAAACAATGAGATTTACAATCCTACAGGCTGGTTTGAGATTTATAGCGTAGTAGGTTCCCCTATCTTCATGACAAGTAGTGTTGGATTGAAAAATAGCTCTTTTTATGTCACTAAGGCTAATGGTATGATCATCTTGGGAGAGTTGATTTAGTGGATTTCCGGTGGTGAGATCAAGGGAATCTTGGTATTCATCTATGTCAATTTCTAGCATGTCAAGAATATCCCCTTAGGTAAATTTAAGGCTATGCCCATTGACCATGGTGTAGAAGAAAGTGGTTTCATTTTCAGTATGGGATATGAGATTGGCATAAAATTCGTTGACTACCTTAGTGGAATAGAAAGGGAAAGAGGGATTGATGAAGTCCTTCAATTTTTGCACTTCAAAGAGATCTTCCAGATCGACTATGTTGATGAAGTCCATGACTTCGACTGGTCGTCGAGGAAGAGGGGCTTTGGAGGAAAGCCGTAGATACCGATCACCAGCATCTCCATCAACGAAGGCGATGTCGTTGATGATCGTCAGTGGTGGAGTAGCTTCCCGAGCTTCCCTTCCTTTCCTTCCGGTGACCTTTTTCTTCCCACGGGCAGCTGATGATGAGGCCATTTGTGTTACTTGAGTGTGGAGAAGAAGCAAGGAAGGTTGGAGGATGAGGATGTTGAAGAGTAGCACAAAAATGCACTAGAGAGGGACAATGGAAACAAGAGTATGCAAGTGTGAGTTGGTGACCCGTTTTTGCCCCCTTTTATAAAATTCCAGTGACCAGGTCGGTCGACGATTCGTCGACCGAGCGTCCGCAACGGTCATGTTACAGACGCGCCACTCGGCTCCCCAACGGTCAAATAACGGTCATAAACGGTCATAACGGTCGGTTTACAACGGTCGTATCCGACGGCTATTTCTCGGTCGAACAATTGTCGACCGACATTGTCTCGATCGAGCATTTGTCGACCGAAAGTTCGTCCGATATTAAGTCTGTTTAGATTCTGTCGGTCAAGAGAGGTGAGCTGACCGAGAGGGTCTCGGTCGAAGAATTCGTCGACCGACAGACTTACTGAGTAAGAATTTTAAAGCTGATTTTTTTTTAATGCAAAAGGTAGATTATTTTTGTAGAGCATTTATATGGATATTCTTAAGGGAGTAATATTGGGATAATTTAAGGCTTAAATGATAACAAATGATTTAATTTTTAAGAAAGATTTATATTAAGATTAGATCCAAAGAGAGAATTTCCAAATAAGCAATTTTTGTCGAAGCTTATTTTAGGTCGCCCTTGACTACGACCATAGCGCCCCTTAGTCAAGTTTTATTTTGACCAAGAGGCAAATTTTGCAGATTTTTCAGATTGAATGTATTGAATATAATATCTGCATAAAATTTAAATATCAAGTTGAAGCATACTACTTAATTGGAGGCACAATTAATTATTTCAAAGATACTGAGTTAGAGATTTTGTTGCAAGCAATAACATATAAATTATTTTGTTTGCTTATATATTTTCATGGATCCATGCATACAATGATAATTCCATTTTATAATTAGTATATGAATGGACCAGAAAATACTTTTACAAAAAAATCATATGAAAATAGGAATTTTCTTTTCATTTGATTTAGACTTTAAATCATCTAGGGAACAAACTAATATTAATTTCATTTACATTTGTAATTATGTAGAGTTGAGATAGACATAGAAATATGAAACTAATGTCTTTGGTCATATCTCAACTTGATTTTGTTCATTTAGTTTGGAGGTTTTGGAACCCAAACTAACTCTACATCTTTTCTCTTATAAGGACATGAAAATGAATAGTGACCAAGGCGCAAACAGTAATGACAACATATTGAGTCAACTTCATATCTTTTTCTATGGTTGTGTCCTATGTTGTCATTGGGTGAGGATGTCCTTTTAGGTACATATATAGATTGGGTTTGTGACTTTCTCTGACTAGGTTGTTGATGAGATTTTTCTTTAGGCTTGTAACCTAGTCCCCTTCTCCCAATTTGTTGATAGGGATTATCTAGAATTTGATCAAGAATGCCACGGTTATTCAAACTACGAACTTGTTGTTGTAGCTTGGCAATCTCATCCATTCTTTTCTTAATGTCTATTTTTGCTTGGTCTAGATTGGATGACAATAAATTTCTTTCTTTAACAATAGTGTCATAATCTATATGGGTGCACAATAATGGTTGTTTTTGAAGATCGTTTACTTGAGTCTGTAAGTTTGAATTTTCAACAGAAAGGAGCTTGCAATCGGCTTCCATAGATTTTAACTTAAGATCAGAAAATTTATTTCCCTCTTTAAGATCCTCATTTTCAGATGCAAGAGCAAGAAGTTTAACATTTAGATCATCATTTTCCTTATTTGATTTCTTTAATTTCTTTTTGCACTCAACATATTTATTATGTGTTTCTTCAATAATAGCAACTAGTTCTTCTTTAGATAAATCAAAAAGACTTACCTCTTCTTCTTCTTCTTCACTAGTTGTAGCAATAAAGCATTCTTTGTGCTTATCCTCTTCCTTTGATCTCCATGGGCATCCGGTTGTTTTGTGGTTTGTTCCTAAACACCAATTGCAGCATGTAGTGGTTTCGTCCAAGCACTTTTCACCATTTCCCTCCATTCTTCAAGACCTGGTTAGGGTTCCTTGAAGCCTGCTCTGATACCGATTGAAAACTACTAGAGGGGGGGTGAATAGAGTTTTATAGATAATTTAACAATTATTGAACTCAAACAACCACAATGAAAATATTGGACAAGGAGACACAAGGTTTAGAGTGGTTCCAACTATAGCAAATACTATAGCCGTCAATCCACTACCCGGTTGCTTACCCAACCGGGATTTGAAAAGAAATTTATTTTATTACCTCGCAAGGAATTTACATAAAATACAATCTCTTTTCCTAAACCCTTCAAGCAGCCTTCACCTAGAAGTAATTGCCAACCTTGAAGCAGCCTTCCCTTGAAGTAGATGCACCAACTCCCGTTGCACCAGCCTTCTAAAGTAGCTTCCCTTGCGATAGCCTTCTTGAAGTAGCTTGAAGTCCCCTTCTCCACCTGAGAAGTCAACCCTCTCCAATCCGCAGCCTCCAACCCTAGGAGTAGCAAGGAGAGTACAAAAGATAAAAAGGAACAAGAAAGAAAAAGGAAATTACAACTTATCCTTTAAGCCCAAGGCTTGATATGCCTAGATCAAGCGTATAGATCTCCTAGCCAAGTGTGTGAACTTGTGATTGTTGTGGGTAGGAGAATCTAGCCTATAGGACATGAAATTGAGCTAAGGAGAATGTATGCCAAAGATCACAGTGCTCAAATTGCTTGCAACAGATTGCTCAAGTATGCTCAAGTGTATTCTCAAGTGTAACAAGTGAATTCTAGTGTCCTATGGCTTGTCTTATTTATAGGAATGGCCTAAGTATGCTTAAGGACGTTCTAGACAACTTCTAGGGGTTTCTAAGTGCTTAACTAGCCGTTAGGTACAAAGTTGTTGCTTTAACAACGGCTAATTACTTTATTCTGCAGTTGCTGTCAGAGACTATCTCGATCGACAAATGGTCGACCGAGACACCTACTCGGTCGAACTTTTGTCGACCGACAGGCTCTCTGGAACAAGTGATTTGCAACGTCTTTCTTCAACTGCCAACTAACTTGTCTGTTGTGTCTAACGGCTACTTTGGATCTTTCTCGGTCGAGAAGATTGTCAACCGAGAGTGTCTCGGTCGAGGAGTTTGTCGACCGAGAGTGATCGTGTTTCAAGGTTTCAATTTAGGCATTAATTATATGTGTGAGTGTGCATAAATGATCCTATTTAAATGGGATGACATGTCTAACTATGGTGTTTGGCTAGGGAAAATCTAACGCTTGATTTACATGCAATTCTAAGTACTTGTACATTATATATTTGTACAAGTTTTTACAACAATGATTACATTGCATGAAAATATAAACAATTTAGCTTGTGGATTTTCCCTAGTTGCTTTGCCATCCATCTTAGTCCTGCACACTCAAGTAGCTCGTTAGATTATTAAGAATGAAATGTTTGTCATAATCAAAACAAAGGGATTTATAGATGTCCAATTAGCCAACAGGAATACCAGTGCAAGGGTGGCTACGTCAACCATGGACAACCCTTTCGTACATGCCTGGACCGCACGGCTTAAGACTGACATGTCATGTCCATGTGGGCCCACCAACTGGAGGGGAATTGGCTCTGATACCATTTGAATTGGCTCTGGATGTCCATGTGGGCCCACCAATTGTAGCGACCCCGCCTCCCGGTAACCCCCAATTAAGGGAGACCCGAAGGTCGGAATCGTTAATCAATTTACAGGATCAAAGGTTCAGCAAATAATCAATGATAATTATGAAATTCTACTACTAAACTGAATATTGGTAGGAAAATTTAAAACTTTATTTACCTTTTTGAAACTTTGGGAAACTAGCTATCCCTTACTGGAATTTCTCTATCTAATCCTCCTTATACTTTATTTCTTACTTTCCAGATGTTTCACTTTACTGTTTGTGCTTTCAGGGTCATACCTAAAACGCCGACAAACAAAACATCGATCTGCAATTGCTGGTATGTGGAGGCAATCAAAGTTTCACAAATAAGTTTAACAATTTAAATATTGCAACCAAGATATTTAAACAGGGCAATTTACATTTTCCATGTGACATTCCCCACCGCTTTTGCCCTAACCCTGGAATTACCCCCTTTAGGGTTTCTCTTTTGCCATTGACTTAAGGCCACCTTCTCAATCTCGAGCTTGGTGCCTGTGAGTCACCACATAGGGTGCCCATTAGTCATGCATCATAGACCACCATCTCAATCCCGAGCTTGGTGTCTGTGGGGCACCTCTCATGGTGCCCATTGGTCTACCCTCCTGGGCCTGACTCTATTGGCATCATCCATCAGGGCGGCATGTAGGTGCGAGAACACACATTCATATTTAATTGTGATAATCATAGTCACTTTATAAATGCACTATGAACATTCAAACTGTTTAGTTGCATTCAATGCGATTAAACGTCCAGGAATCTTTTGAGAAACTAAAGCGGTTACTCATAATTAACCACATACCTGCTTAAGAAGACTTGAATGCAGAAGTAACTTAATCAATCATGAAATCAAGCAAGTACACACACAAGCTCCTGTAAATGCATTCAATTCCTCTATTATTAATCATGTCATTATGATTCAATAATTCTAAGGGTTTCCTAGGTTATTTGCCCTTTTTAGGGTTTTGACCATAATTAGGGTTTTATTTCCTTTTTATTGCTTTTACCTTACTGATATCAAATTATACCTCAAACCCTAATTTTCTTGCTTAATCATCCATTAAGATTCCTAAGATCAGACTTAGTTCATTAAACCCTAATTTTCGAATTACTCTATCATTTCTTTTTCTAAATTAGGGTTTCCAAACATTTTAATCCACATATGGAGTTACAAACCCTAAACTTGTAATTCTATCATCAAAACAGGTTAATAACCATTTAAAACATAAAATAAGTTAACCATACTCGAATTAACTTAATTGCAAGACTAATTATATCTTTTATCAACAATTAGGGTTTTTATCCACAAATTAACCCTTTTTATATTCTAGAAATATACTTTTACAAAAATAGTTAAATTCAGGGTCTCAAACCATTTTTATTAAATTCCTCATATTTTTCTGGTCATTTTTCATGTATTAAGTTTTTCCATCCGAGCTTCCTAGATCCAGATATGATTTTTACATGAAAAACCCTTTTTATCCATTTAATTGCTATTTTCAGGAAAAGGCAGGGCCGCCCGATCCATGGTCCGTGGATCCACTAAGGATCTAACGGCCACAGTCGCGCGTACCCAGGACAAGCGTTTAGAAGGGTCAAAGGACGAAGATGTCCTTACCTGATCACAGAACATGAAGGGGCAGATTGGTAAAAGGCCAGATCGGCCTTCGTCTTCTACCTCGCGCGAGAGCAGTAGCTTCGACGGTCAACTTTTGAGTTGACTTCGGGCTGCAGTCCTCCTGCGAGTGAGCTGAGGGTACAGGGAGCTCCGTCTCCCGTCGACAAATTCGTCCAGGGGCCCAATTGCAGGCGGCAACTACGTTGGGGCTCCCTCCTGTTGGCCGGACTCCGGCGAGCTTCACGGAGATGGCGAGGGCGAAGGTCGGGGTAGATTTGGTGATTGAGAGAACCAGTGAGACCCTCTCGCTCTGACGTAGGGTTTGGACCAGCAAAAAGGGATGTTGATACCCATGATCATTGTCCCCTATATATAGGGTCGACAAGGTTCCTACCCAGAAGGGTGTTTCCACAAACGGTGACGGAACTCAGTAAAAATAGGGTTGATCCTTCGCGGTTCTTTCTCCCGAATCTAATGGGACCATTATTAGGTGATGAGTTTCCCTGGATTCCGAGAAAATCAAAGGGGAAATTCCCCTACAACCACATAGAGTCCTAGTCCCAGGGGGACTTAAATGATGACCCATCGTTGTTGGATCAAAATCCAACGGACTGGATTGTTCGCGTTCAAAGGAAAGAAAATACATTTATCAAATAATTCAGGAAAACTCCCAAATCCAAGATAATCTTGTAAAATTAATATCTACCAAACTATATCTCTGATTTATCTCAAATTTTAAAGGAATGTTCCTTTTAATATTTCCTAACTTTGTACGAAAATTGGGAAGCAAAAAGCAATGTATGAGAAGGATTACTTCTCTCCCAAGTTTTCCTATTAATTACTCCCAATTAAAATATATCCTTATTCCTTTTGCCTTTATCTCATTATTTTGGGTCCCTTGGACCTCAAGGAAACCCAAAGGCACGGATTCCCATATTGGGGAATATTAGTTTACCTTTATCTTCTTGTAATTATCAATTTCTCATATTTCCCTTATATTAGTCAATTTCTTTTCCTTATTAATTCCCTTTTCTTTTCAATTGGGCTCAATGGCCAACAAGGCCCATAATCAATCAATCAAAGCCATTTCTCACGAAATCTATTGCAAATCAAAGAAAAGGATATCATTTATTCATTAAAAAGGGAAATACACTTTACATTATATTTTCAAGAAAATGGGGTTGTAACATCCTCCCCTCCTTATAGAAATTTTTCCCTCAAAATTCCATCGAGCAAGCAAACAATTAGGATAAGCCTTTCATGTGTCCATCATGGCTCCCATGTGGCTTCACCCCTTTCCATGGTTCTTCCCAAGAACCTTCATCATTTCATATTCTTCCATATGAGTTCTTTCTTACCTTGGTATATCATATCCTCATAGGTGACTCAGGACTTTTCAACTTCTCAAAAGCTGAATAGGTTCAGGGCTCAACACATGGCTTGGGTACCTCACATAGTGCTCTAGATCGGACTCATGCAACACATCATTTTATCCCGAGGGTCAGGTTAATACAACCATACCCACCAATCCATCTCAGATGGACCCATATATCGGGGACTCAACTTTCTCAGCTCTAGCTCAGAGGGGTCAGATTTTCATGTCACATATTCTCCCACAGTGAACTTCATGTCAGTCTACCTTGCATCTGCTCACGACTCTCGTCATCTCTAGGCTCCTTTCAACCCTTGGATGATCAAAGCGACTTTATCTATACAGACCGTGGTCCTTTTCTAACCATCACGTGGTCCTTTCACCAACATCACCTTACTGAAGTGGTGACCCACACAACCTCCCTTATAGAGCTTCTTTAAAACCTGATACTGGCTTTGGTGGTTATCATTCACATCTCTCATAGGACAAGAACTGTCTCTAGATATCACCCTGAATGAGCACACATGCTCTCATCAGACCCTTTAGTCTGGATCATACTAACCATTAGTAAGGGGTGATAAACTGTACCAACATCGAGTTCTGCATGCTTCTACTTCCACCTTTTGGAAGGGAACCTTTAGGTCAAACTTGCATCATGGTGTAGTTGAACCATCTCTCTCTATTATGTAGTTCAACATAATCTATCTCTTGACAAAACTCCTTTTTTTCTCCTATTATCTAGGTAAGGTGACCTACCATAACCCATATTGCATCTTGACCCTCTGGGTATAGGGGAGACTCACAACATCCATAATGATGAACTCCTATTCCCTCTTGGGAACTCTTTATACTTTATATCCATGAACTGGGTTAATGGTGTTCGTCCTTCACCTCCTGGCTTGCATGGCCACACGCTACATGCAACTTTGTTTTAAGCATCCAGAATTCTACCATCACTTACTATCTTTGTAGTATCAAGGTATATCATGACCTCCTGTATTGTTATGATTCCTCAAGCTTGATACCTCGGGAACCCTAAACCACTCTCATTAGGGTTTCGTCACTTACCTTTCCAAAGAAGTACATCTGTGGTTCTACAACCATCCTTTCATTATATCACAGACTAGACTGGCTAACCAAACAATCATTAATCCTGCTCAACGTATCTATGTGTTATCCAAAACACATCTTCTTTCCAACTTAGGGTTAGTCTAAAAACTTCAACTTCTTCTTGCCTCTAGCTAAACTAGGCAGCTATATCTCCACCAGAGCATTCATTACTACTTCACCTCCTTCAGTGTCAGGTAATGGTGAAGACATACACCTCCATGTATTCCACTTATCGTCTCATATCAAACTCTAAGTTTGTCTTCTTCAAGAAACTCTGAGCTCATCCTCATGGTGATTCAACTCAACTTTGCATAACTTGTAACTTCCACATAGTTCACGATAAAACATTCTCACAAGGTGATTATTGTTTGTACTTTTCCATGTATCCTTCACTCCACCAAGGTATGTTATCATCTCTATCCTTATACCTCATAGAAATGTTCCAACTCACATCATCTCTATCCTTGGTGTATGGCATGTGTACTGTCCTATCTCTCACTCCCATAACAAGAGGAAATAAGCATTTGGCTGCAGTCCAAATATAGAGTTCTTCCTGTTCCAAGAGTAGAGATGGTACAACCCACCTTGCCAATACACTTTTAAATCTAAGTTGAAACATGCAACTTATGTCTCTACATCACCAACATCATGATATCCACATTACTTCCATGGAAAACTGGTCTCGAACTTACTTGGTCCAAACACAATCCTTGGTCATCTCCTCTAGGTCTTTAGGGTGCTGGCACTTTTGAGGTCGTCCCTCCTCCCTTATGCATCTAGAGAGTGCCCTTCTCATCTGCCCTCTGGGTCCCATGAGTTCATGAAGGTGATCAATCTCCTAACCCATGGCCCTCAGACAATGATAAATGTTACCTCCCAACCCTATGGTCATGTGCAACTAGGGAATTAGGCAACTCCTTCTTCCATTGGTCTTATCCCTACCTGAACCCAGGATAGACTTGGGATTCTATTATAGTACATGTCCAACTTAGAACCTTACCCAATCCTTCATCATCTCTCTCTACATTCTAGGGCTGTCTTTCATCCTTTCTCAGGGATCATGGCGACCTGCCTACCTTGGTCAGGCCCATACCGGTTACCTCCATGGTAACACATCCATATGCACTTAGAGATGGTTAACTATGGGTCTACAGGTTCAATCTCATACCATGTACTTTTCACTTAGCTTTCTCAAGATCCGATGAAACCTCTTTAGGTTATCTCAAAACCAACCAAACTGGTATACACCCTACAAAAGGGTCTCTCTCCCAGGATGGGAGGAAACTACAACTTGTGACAATAAGGTCACAAACGTCCTTAGGGTTTACATCCATATGAGCATGCTTAGCCCTAACAAGCTACTAAGGCATAGAAAACACTTATCAAACCATGCTAGGTCACACCTGTCCTCATCCTCATCATTAGACCAACTTAGTTGTGAGGGGTTCGTCAAACATACCCTTACCTTAAATGGTTTCCTTTACCTCCACACATGCTCGAGACTATAAAGACTAAAAACTCATCATGATCATTAGATACACTGCCCCCCCTAGGCCTAGGAACCCTAGGTTCGCCTCCAGTTGTCCAACTGCATGCTCATTCTCTTAACCACGAATCAAGCATTGTCCAAGATATGTCATGTACTCCCATGATCTTTCTACTCGATTAACATTTTGGAGTTGATTCCTCTTCCAGGACAACTAACTAGGTATAAAGCCTCACAATTGGTGACTTAACCTCCTCAGGGTCTAAAGCACTCTTTATCTCATCCAGTAGGTAATCACTTATACCATAGGTACAGAAGCATCACCCTCTCTCCAGGGTTTGGTTACTCTCAAGCTAACCAAGACATCATCAGCCTTCAGGGGTCAAGCATAAGGCAACCACTATCATTCACCTAGGTCGCATCATCCTCAACTGCCCACTGTTCCTCATGTCTTGGGATTCTAAGTTTCCAACCTTTTGCTCAGCTCCTGCTTTCTCTCTCCAGAGCTAACTCCACCTCTAGCCCTACAACTAGAGGTCATCTCTCCATGAAATTGGATCAAGCTCACGAGCATATCCCTACCCAGGTGAAGCCTTTTCTCAACACCTGTTTGGCTCAAGATCATCCTTAGCTCTTTATGTTTATCTCATAAGTCATCCATTGTGCCCTTCTGGCCAGGGATGAATAAGATGAGAGAGTCCTAAAGGTATCTTACTTCGAGTCTTATCCTCAGACGTCGGCCAGGCAGTCACACGATCTGGGAGTCCTCGTATTCCGACTAGCGATGCGGAGGAAAATTTTTCCAGCCCCCGGATGTGATCCTTTTCTAGTCACCTCAGTCTTTCGAAAAATCCTCTAATAACTCCCTCTGTTCTACGGAATTTGTAAAATTTAATAATTATTAATGATTAGATGGAGAACCTACGCTCTGATACCAATTGTAATGCCCGGGCCCACTGCCCAAGGCTCTAGTAGAGTTTTAGGAATGACGACTAGCCCCACATACCACCACTACCCTTAACTGCATGCTTTGTCCTCATGCACGTGCAAGCTGGGGTCAACTTCCGGACTGGTCACCCATCCTAGTACTACTCCAAGCTGAGCACGCTTAACTATGGAGTTCTTTAGATATGGGCTCCCAGAAAAGGAGGTGCACCTTGGTGATATGGGTAGTCCAATCATTCCTTTTAAGATCATGTTATCCGAGGCCTCAAATCCTGGGATGTTACATGGGGAGATTGTAGTTTTCCACCATCTAGAGCGAACAGTTCTAGGTCGATATCTATGGCATGGCCATCTAGGCCGCAATATGATACAAGGACATGCTTCAAGTGTGGCCAAGTTGGGCATGTGAAATGGTCTTTCCCAATGAAGAACTCATAACGCAATAGCCAAGGTAGCCAGTAGGGTTCACAACAACTACATTACAATATTGATGATGGTAGAGGATGTGGAAAAACACTACAAATAGAGTCTTCATGTTATGTCCTCAAATTTGGTAAAATTGAATGTTATAAATATAAAGTATGATTGGATAAATAATTTTTTCCAATGATATACTTGATGGAATAATAGTGTTAATTGCCTTTGTGGCATGGGTGCTTGTGGTACAAGATGAATAAATAAAATGAATTTGTAGATGAATAAAAGATAATGATTTTTGAAATATTGGCTAAAAGAAATATGGAACAGTATGTAAATTTCCATAAGAAAATAAAGTACATGGTGTTTTAGGTAATTAAAAGAATAATTATTTTGCCAAGAGTGGCAACACAACATTTTAAGCATCATATGAGTATATTTTGTTTTAACCTTTGATATACTAAAAAATAGTAATGGAAAGAGGAATATTCTAAAAGTGGGAGGAAAAGGACAGTTCTTAGGACAATGATAATTGTTTTAAATAAATGTCTAAAAGAGCATGTTTTGTATGGAAAAGATAACCCATAAATCCCACATACCAAATGGATTGGAAAGGAGTTTAATGAATTCCTATATTGGGCTTAATGAATATATCAAAGAGAAAAAGATAGGGAGCTTACTTGGTGGTGTTTTGTGGACTTCCATGATAATCAATGAGATAACTTTTGATAATAAGAATAAAAGGATCAAATACCAATAAGGAAAGAAGTGATTTTGGGTAACTTGTATTAAAGTTACAATCATGAATTATGGAGGCGGAGTTGGTAGATAAAGTATGAACTCTTTTAGGTTTTCCCCTAGGAAGCATATCTATATATAGAGGCCATGGGGAATCCTCATCATAACCACGAGACCAGTGGATAGCCTTGAATGCCAGGAGGATGGCTCTTCACAGAGATCAAGTTCTTGTGAGTAGGGCACCACCAAGCCCTATGTTTGATGAACCGCAGAACTAGTCTGCATCTTGATCCCCGAAAACTCCCATGATGATCTATGCATGGGGTCCTTGAGAAGTTCACGACAACACCCCAAGCTAGTGCGCCATCCTGCCTTCTTCTCCAAAACTTCGGAGTGATGGATGTGATGATCCCCAGGCCAAC
Source organism: Alisma plantago-aquatica (assembly GCA_963693085.1). Lineage (NCBI taxonomy): Eukaryota > Viridiplantae > Streptophyta > Magnoliopsida > Alismatales > Alismataceae > Alisma > Alisma plantago-aquatica. The sequence goes on along the minus strand of OY856413.1, from coordinate 136,704,712 downwards.
CCAAGAAGCAGAAGGTTACTCCCCCACTCATGGACCTGCCAGTGCGAAGGAGGCTTTCCTTACAACCATGTCTCCAGGACAGAGGCAAGAGTAGAAGAGGATGAGGTGGCAGGGGCGTGCCTTGTGTCTGTGTGGGTACTCAATGTGGGCGACAGGTGAGGCAGGCATCAATAGTGGTGTCATGACCCACACAGAGGACCAGTGTTGGTGGTGTACGAGGGTGAAGATGACGGTGTGGTACCAAGGGGTCACACAGAGTAGAGATGACAAGGAAGGGGCGACATACTTGCTAGGCCGGATCTGTGCTAGGACATAGCGCCTAGAGCGGCCATTTTTCTTCAGAGGTATGGCGGGGAAGACCTCCCCGATGTCCATTGGCCTCCCCATGGTCAGGAGCCGTGAAGGGTGCATTGTGGAGGTCAGTACGTGTGCAGCGGCAAGATGGCATATCTTATTGCGGCACCTGAAACTGAGCGGCGGCTGTGTTCACATCCGTGTGTGTGGAGGATGCAACGTGACAGAGAGGGAGGATGACACAAACCAAAAACTCTGCTGAGGCCATGGAGGACCACCGCCAGGGGGATTGTAGGGTTCAGCGAGGGCCTGGTGAGGTACCACTGCTTTGCAATGCTCGGGCTGTGAGAATGAGATGACTGCCATCGCCGTCGGGCGGGGAGCGAGCTCCTTCGTGAGAAAGGAGATGACTAGGGGTCAGAAGACCTGAGGACCCCTGAGGATGCACATAGACCACAAGGGCATGAATGTATTTTCATTATAAACCCAGCTCAGATAATGAAAACACGGTATGTTTTACTTATGCTGATGTGGTAGTTGTTGATTGGTCCGTATATGCATATCTTGCAATTAATCTAGTTAATTAGTGGTAACTCGGAATATAGCAAAACGATATATCATTTTGATTGGAAAAATGAGAGGAATCCAAATAATATAGTATAAGAATATGATTAAGCTTCCTATTCCAAAAGTATATACTATGCATGTGTTGATGTGATTAGTATAAAGGAAACCTAGATTTTCCTTAATCTGATGCCCAATTGAATAGATTCATTCATGATAGGCTAATACCTAATCTAGACCTGCATAATGAAGAAATCTTGGACAATGAGGAATAATGATGTTTCTAGTTTAGTAATCTTATATATGCTGATTTATGGTTTTGAAACCAATGTGGACATCTTGTTATGATCTTAATGTTAGTGATATGATTTAGGTGTCATGGGTAATATAATATGCTTATTTGATGATTAGAGTTTCACCTAATATGCATAATTGAACTTGTAATATTAGAAACAACGATATTATGGAATTAGGGTGTGTAGCCCTAATCCCTAGTCAAAATATGAGATAACCCTAAACCCTAGTTTAGGAATGAATCAAGATCTGAGTAATGAAATGTGAATACATGGTGACACATATGCATTATGTATATTTCATATTGAATGCTTGTTTCTTGGATGTTTGTATATATTCTTAAAGTACATATGATGTTTTGCACAGTTCTTCAATGGCATAAGGTACGTGGTTAAACTCATGAATACATGTAACGAATTTCGAGGTTGCCGATGTTTCTCGATGAGATTGAACTACAAATAAACTGGTTGCTTGTTTATTTAGTTCATACAAACTATAAAGTTCTTATGAGTATCATGTAAACTAAATAACAATATTTTTAACCCTGGGTTAGACAGATCTTAAGGGTAATGTACACGAGCCCCAGAGGGACACTGATTACACTTCAGGTAGTAGACCAAATAAGGGTTAGAATATGAAAATAAGTTTATATTCTTACATGCAAGATAAAGATGTTCGCTTATATCTGTACTTGTGATTATTGTTTGAACCCACATACCAGTATAGTAATATACTGACCGCGTATTTGTTTTTCGGCATTTTAGGTAGCAGATATACTTGATTCGTGGACATGAGGGTACATATAAAGATGTCAAAGACACTACAATTTAATCATGAAGGTTTATTCTTAATGGTTTATCTTCACACCTGTAAAAATTAATTTTGTTTAAAAGTTATGTAACTCCTTAGAGGAGCTTTTTATCTAAACATGTAAATATTTGATCATTAATGGAAATTCTTTACTATTTTGTATTATTCAATGAATCTGATCCTGGAATTTTTGAATGACGATCTGTGACTTTAAGGCCTTTTAGATACTCAAAAGTGCGGGTCATTACATTTGGTATCAGAGCACAGATTCATCAACTAATACTTAATAGTCTACAATTTCAAATAATCCTTAGAAATTTAAGAGAAAAATTAAGCTCCTCATCTCATATTTTTGTCTACTTCTCATCTCTTGCTTAAAAAGCTTTGAAAAGAAATTGCTAATTAGAGAAGTAAAATGTGAAGAGATGTAACTTTTTGTGTAGGTCCCTCTAGAGAGGGTAGACACTAGAAAGATGCAAGTATGGGTAAGCCCTTTCTTAGAGGAAGGACTTGGTTTAGGGTATGGAAATCCTAGAGAGTCTAGGGATGTGGAAACTCTAAGAGGTAGAGTGTAGTCCCTAACCCTAACCCTAAAGAAAATGTTAGTCTTAAATAATGAACATGGTGTGGTGGTATGGGACACTACCCATGTGAAACTTGAAATCGGTAATCAACATGGTGTGGTGGTATGGGACACTGCCCATGTGAAACTTGAAATCATGAATAAGAAAGATAAGGGATGGTCTAGGTAACCCAATCTCCCATGCATGTGGGAATGAAGAGCATAAAACTTATGTGATAAGTCTTAAGAGATATAAAAACACAATAGATGTATATATAAGAAAATGAAAAGTTGGAATATAACTCTCAAACTCCTCATGTTGTCTCTAGAAGTTTAGTGATGGTGGCCAAGCCCTAGAGGGGAAGGCCAAGGTAGCACCAAGCCCTAGAGGGAAGGTGACCCAAGCTCATTGAATGGACAAAGACCATGAGGGGGTATTCTAGAGATTGAGCAAACATGGGTTGATATGTTATAATGATAAAAGTGATGGCTAATGAAAAAAGGAGGTATCTATGAAACCTTTAGCGTTAGTGTGACAACCTGGGGTGGGTCAACCCAAAGAGTGGGAAGATGACCTATGAGGGAGGAAAAGCCTAGATCTTGGGATTAGGTTGTGGCTAGAGAGCCTAACCCCCTCCTATGAGCTGAGAAGGCACCCTAGGCTAGGACTTTCCCTTAAGGTAAGTAATGAACATATTTAAGTATTGAGATAACCTTAATCCTCACCTGGAGGGGTGAAGAGTTAAAGAGAAAACTAAAAAAATGAAAGCACTTAAATTCTTTGACCCCAAGGATTCCAACTCTGAGTGACACAACTGGTCAAACCCAGGAGGGATGACCAATAAGGCACCAAGCCCAGGAGGGAAGGTCATGAAATAGTCAAGCCCAGGAGGGAAGACCAGACATGCACCAAGCCTAGGAGGGAAGGTGGCCTAAGTCCACAATGCAGTTGTTTAGGATCAAGCCCCTGGAGGGGAAGATCACAAAGGTCAAGCCCAGGAGGGAAGATTGGCATGGCACCAAGCCTTGGAGGGTAGGTGGCCTGAGCCCAATGATGGGATGACACTACATTATGTGTACTCGAAAAAAGAGAGATGAAGGCAATCCAGGTTAAAGAATTAAATAAGAGAATAATGTGTTTAAAAGATGTGACATCTCAAAAGAAACCCTTAGGGACGGTAGAGTCCTAATGAAATCCTAGGGTCAAGTAGGGTATATTAGAGGTACATAGGACCGATGGGTTGGGAGTTGATATGCCCTGAATGCACATGACCATGTGGTCGGGAGGTAACAGCTAGGTTTACCCAAGGTAAGTGACTTAGCAGATTAGCTACCTCCATGAGGATCATGTAGCCTAATGGGTGAATGTGAAAGACACTCTCTTGATGCATAAGGGTGAGATCACTCCAAAAGTACCTATACCCCTAGAGACCTCAAGGATTTAGCTAAGTCTCATAATGATACATGAGATGTAAATATAAAATATATAAGGAAGTCATGAAAACTTGAGAGAAGTTGTTCCCTAACTTAAGAGTAAGAAAAGGGACACTTGACTTCATGGAATATAAGAATGCTACAAAATCAAGAGAAAGAAAGTTTAGAGTCATATATAGTATGATTCAACTTAATATGTGAAATTGAAAGGTAATGGGTGGATGTACCTTCTCCGCTCTTGGAACGGATTGAACTTTGTATTTGGTCTGCAGCCAAATGCTTATTTCATTTCATTATAAGCGAGGGAGATTGGATATACACATGTTATGCTTAAAATTGGGAATAAATGTCTTAAGATAAATGTGTAATGTGTAACCTAGGGTTAGAGGTGTTACCTCACCCTTGTGTGAAAATAATGAATAATAGGTTGCAAACCTAGGTGAAAAGAGAAACCACCAAATAATAATGAAATCATCAAGTGCTAATAATAAGCATATCCTAGAGATGTGTATATACTTGAATTTCAATTCAAGTGCCAATCTTAGTAATAAAATGAAAATTGCTATGCTAATGAAAAGTGGTTAAGCCATATAAGTAGGGTGCTAACCCTAAGTTGTGAAAATAAGATGAGTTATCATTCACCTTGGCTTAGTATTCCTGAATTTTGAGGATAAAATTCCTTTTAAGGAGGGGTGAATGTTATGCCCTCAAATTTGGTAAAATTGAATGATATAAATATAAAATTTGATTGGATAAATAATTTTTTCCAATGTTATACTTGATGGAATGATAGTGTTAATTTCCTTTGTGGCATGGGTGCTTGTGGCACAAGATGAATAAATAAAATGAATTCATACATGAATAAAAGATAATGATTTTTGAAATATTGCCTAAAAGAAATATGGAACAATATGTAAATTTCCATAAGCAAATGAAGTACATGGTGTTTTAGGTAATTAAAAGAATAATTATCTTGTCGAGAGTGGAAACACAACATTTTAAGCATCATGAGTATATTTTGTTTTAACCTTTGATATACTCAAAAATAGTAATGGAAAGAGGAATATTCTACGAGTGGGAGGAAAAGAACATTTCTTAGGACAATGATAATTGTTTTAAATAAATTTATAAAAGAGCATGTTTTGTATGGAAAAGATAACCCATAAATCCCACATACCAAATGGATTGGAAAGAAGTTTAACAAATTCCTATTTTGGGTTTAACGGATATATCGAAGAGAGAAAGATAGGGAGTTTACATGGTGGTGTTTCGTGGACTTCCATGATAATCAATGAGATAACTCTTGATAATAAGAATAAAAGGATTGAATACCAATAAGGAAAGAAGTGATTTTGGGTAACTTGTATTAAAGTTACGATTATGACTTATGGAGGCAGAGTTGGTAGATAAAGTATGGACTCTTTTAGGTTTTCCCCTAGGAAGCATATCTATATATAGAGGCTGTGGGGAATCCTCATCATAACCACGAGACCAGTGGATAGCCTTGAATGCTAGGAGGATGGATCCCTATAGAGATCAAGTTCTTGTGAGTAGGGCACCACCAATCCCTATGTCTGATGAATCGCAAAACTAGTATGCATCCTGATCCCCGAAAACTCCCATGATGATTGATGCATGGGGTCCTTGAGAAGTTCATGGCAGCACCCCAAGCTAGCCCGCCATCCTACCTTCTTCTCCAAAACACCAGAGTGATGGATGCGATGACTCCTAGGACAGCCCAAGAAGTGCAAGGTTACACCCCCACTCATGGATCTGCTAGCGCGAAGGAGGCTTTCCTTACAACCATGTCTCCAGGACGGAGGCAAGAGTAGACATGGACGAGGTGGTAGGGGCACACCTTGTGTGTGTGTCTATTCAACGTGGGCGACAAGTGAGGCAGGCATCGATAATGGTGTCATGACCCACACAGAGGACCAGTGTTGGTGGTGTATGAGGTTGAAGATGACGGTGTGGTACCAAGGGGTCACGCAAAGCAGAGACGATGAGGAAGGGGTGGCGGACTTGCTAGGACATTGCGCCTAGAGTGGCCGGTTTGCTTCAGAGGTATGGCGGGGAAGACCTCCCCGATGTTCGTTGGCCTCCCCATGGTCAGGAGCCATGAAGGGTGCATTATGGAAGCCGGTATGTGTGCGGCATCAAGAGGACGTAGCTTATCACGACACTTGTAACCGAGCGACGACTGTGTCCGCGTCCGTGTGTGTGGAGGCTGCAACGCGACCGAGAGGGAGGACGAAACGAACCAAAAACCCTACTAAGGCCATGGAGGACCACTGCCAAGGGGATTACAGGGTTCAGCGAGGGCCTGGTGAGGCGCCACTACTTCGTGATGCTCGGGCTGCAAGAACAGGACGACTTCCATCACCGTCGGGCGGGGAGAAGGCTCCTTCGCGAGAAAGGAGATGACTTGGGGTCAAAAGACCTGAATACCCCTGAGGATGCACATAGATCATAAGGGAATGAATGTCTTTTCATTATAAACCCAACCCAAATAATGAAAACATGGTATGTTTTACTTATGCTGACGTGGTAGTTGTTGATTGGTCTGTATATGCATATCTTGCAATTAATCTAGTTAATTAGTGGTAACTCGGATTATAGCAAAACTATATATCGTTTTGATTGGAAAAATGAGAGGAATCCAAATAAAATAGTATCAGAATATGATTAAGCTTCCTATTCCAAAAGTATATACTATGGATGTGTTAATGTGATTAGTATAAAGGAAACCTAGTTTTGCCTTAATCTGATGCCCAATTGAATATATTCATTCATGATAGGCTAATACCTAATCTAGACCTGCATAATGAAAAAATCTTTGATAATGAGGAATAATGATGTTTCTAGATTAGTAATCCTACATATGCTGATTTATGGTTTTGAAACCAATGTGGACATCTTGCTACGATCATAATGTTAGTGATATGATTTAGGTGTCATGGGTAATATAATATGCTTAATTGATGATTAGAGTTTCACCTAATATGCATAATTAAACTTGTAATCTTAGAAACCACGATATGATGGAATTAGGGTGTGTAGCCCTAATTCCTAGTCCAAACATGAGATAACCCTAAACCCTAGTTTAGGAGTGAATCTAGATCTGAGTAATGAAATGTGAATACATGGTGACACATATGCAGTATGTATATTTCAAATTGAATGCTTATTTCTTGGATGTTTGGATATATTCTTAAAGTACATATGATGTTCTGTACTGTTCTGCAATGGCATAAGGTATGTGGTTACGCTTATGAATACATGTATCGAATTCTGAGGTTGTCAATGTTTCTCGATGAGATTGAATGACAAATAAACTGCTTGCTTGGTTATTTAGTTCTTGCAAACTATAAAGTCTTATGAGTATCATGTAAACTAAATAACAATATTCTGAACCCTGGGTTAGACTGATCTTAAGGGTAGTGCACACGAGCCCCAGAGGGACAGTGATTACACCTGAGGTAGTAGACCAGATAAGGGTTAGAATATGAAAATAAGTTTATATTCTTACTTGAAAGATAAAGATGTTCGCTTATATCTGTACTTGTGATTATTGTTTGAACCCACGTACCCGTATAGTAATGTATTGATCGTGCATTTGTTTGTCAGCGTTTTAGGTATCTGATATACTTGATTCATGGACATGAGGGTATAGATAGAGATGTCGAAGACACTATAGTTTAATCATGAAGGTTTAGTCTTAATGGCTTATCTTCACACCTATAAAAGTTAATTCTATTTAAAAGTTATGTAACTCCTTAGAGGAGCTTTCTATCTAAACATGTAAATATTTGATCATTAATGGAAATTGTTTACTATTTTGTATTATATCATGAATCTGATCCTGGAATTTTTGAATGACGATCTGTGACTTTAAGGTCTTTTAGACACTCAAAAGTGCAGGTCGTTACATTTCTAGACCAGCAAGAAAAGTTCAAGGGTGACAATAGGTAATTGTTAGATTCTATTCTATGAGTCAACCAAAAGGAATGGTCAACTAGTGAGTCGTGATAGGTCATATAGAACATTTAATTCTAAGTTATCTGCATCTACCTTTGTATCTATTTTGGTTGACTCTAGTATGACATACATGTTTATCACCTGAGAGATGATAAGTAGTTGTAACTTACATGTTAGCAGTAGAGCCAATTACCTCTTGCTTGAAACCCCTTTAGTTGGTTTCTCCATGTTATGAGAAGTGTGTCCTTCATGTGTTCTTTCTTTCCCATGACACAACATTCAAGTGGATTGTATGCCACTTGATATGTATGAATTCAATGAGATCCTTGGTATGGAAACCTTAGAGAAGTAAAACGTTATTTTGGAATGTGGTTCCAAGTTTGTGAAGTTTTGTGATCGAGTTATATCTCAGACATTTGAAGGAGATAGAAATATCATTCCTACCAAGTGTGGATCGTTACATTTCTTGTTGGCAAGGATAGATGACTTGTTTAATGAGTTGAGATGTGCTATAGTGTTTTATAAGATAGAACTTAGGTCAAGGTATCACCAGTTGAGTATCAAAGAAAATGACATACCAAAGACTACTTGTAGGACTAGGTGTGGTCGTTACTAGTTTTTAGTTATTTCATTTGGTCTAACCAATGCACCAACAATTTTTATGGATCTAATGGGAAGAGTGTTCATATAAAAGTGTGTATGGATCAATTTATGGTGGTTTTCATAGATGAAATTTTGATATACTCCCAAGGATTGTTAGCAACATCAACAATAGCATTGACAGACAATGAAGTTGTTGAGGTGGCATTGGTTGTATGCTAAGTTCAGCAAGTTTGATTTTTGGTTGACTGAGGTCTCTTTCCTTGGGCATGTAATCTCTGTAAAGGGTGTTTGTATAGATGAAAAGAAACTAGAGTCACTGTTGGAGTCGGAGCAACCCAACACAATGGCAAGAGTTTGAATCTTCCTAGGTTTAATTGGTCACTACAAAATTGTCATCAAGAACTTTAGTGCTATAGCTTTACCTTTGACCAGGCTAACTAGGAAGGGTGTTCCTTTTGTATGGGATGATAAGTGACAATGTTCTTTTGAGTTTATGAAGGAGAACTTGAAAAGTGCTCCCATGTTGGTCTTGCTAAATCCTTGAAAAGGCTACATCATTTTCTATGATGCTTCAAAGAATTGGTTGGGATGTGTGCAGACATAGAACAAGAATGTAATTTCTTTTACTTCTCGACAAGTTAAGAAATAAGAGGAGAACTACCCCACTCATAATCTAGAGTCTCTAGATGTGGTTGTTGCTTTAAAGATTTAGGGACACGACCTATATAAATAGCAGTGTTAGATTTTCACAGATCACAAGAATCTACAGTACATCTTTTTGAAGGAGAAGTTGAACATGAGGCAGATGATGTTGATGGAGCTAATCAAGGATTATGAATGTATTATTGACTATCATCTAGTAAGTGATAATGTAGTGGATGATGCATTGAGAAGAGAGTCATCATCATCATCGTCTACTAATAAAGTATAGTTTTACTCCATGGCATGTCACAATTGGGATATGTTAGTGTTTCTCTGACATATGAATGTACAAATGGAGGTCTCCTTGTTGGAAAATTTTCTAGCATAGTGACAATTGAAGTCCGCCCTGATATAATAGAATAGAGATGCACAAAAAGATAATATTGCAATACAAAATATCAAGATAGATGATGGGATAGTGTGCTTTCAAAAATTGAACGTGGTTCCTAATGTTGGAGGTCTAAGGGAGATGGTACTTGAGGAGTCTCATTCCTCAATGTATGCTAGAGATAATAATAAGCCTCAAGTTTAGAACATGAGAACATCTTTGACCATGATATTACACCCAACCTATATATTAACACAAATGTTTGCAATTCATATGATCTTTGAGTGTCTAGCATTTCCCATCCTCATATTGCCAATGTTCCTTATTCTACATCTAGTAAAGAACTTCTTGTGAGATATGACGTGATAAGTTTCTCCTTTGTCTACTTCCCACTCAACATTATCCTTTGTGTGGCCATTAATATTCGATCCTCCATGCCGTGTTGGTCATCATCATCTTATTCTTTGGCATTTTCCGATGACAAATTCTCTATATCTTATAATATTTTATGAAGTGTCTAGCTTTTTTATAACCATAAGACTCTTTTTTCTACATATTTGGCTTTTGATTTCTATGACCTGAATTATGATTTTGACTCAGAATTCTTACTCCAGTTTCAATGTATGGAGACGAATTTGAAGAATAATATCTACACATTCCCTTTTTTAGATGTATTCACTCAGAATCCAATCCTAATCATTGCCATAATTCAGCTTCATATTTTTCAATGAACTTTTGTCACCATAGCAAACCAATTCTTAGGAAAAGAGAAAAGTCAAATAAGGATTTTGACTTTATCAACAAACATGATCTCTATATAGTTGAGATGTATAATTATGATTTTGAACCTATTGATGTGGTGCACTACTAAAGCTCCTTCAGTCATCTTAAGGTTGAATGAGTGACATGTCAAATATACTCTATTTATAGTAGTTGGTTTCTCTTACATATTTGATATTGTCTTTAGAAGTCTTGCATTTGTCTTCTCATCAGTAATTTTGAATGTAATACTATGTGAAAAGTTAACTTGATCACCCCAAGTATTCACAATCAAAGGGATGCTAGTCCTCCTACTTCATTTATTCAAGCTTAGGCCCTGTAAAAGTTTAATATATATAATCTTCAGTCTACATCTTATAAAAGATGAAGTCTTTGCAATCAAACTTATTTATGTGCACCTTCCTATCATTGAACACAATTTCCACTCCCAGTAAAAGTTTTAAACCTTACTCTAGTAGAACTATTTATTAACTGAGATGGAAAGTAGAGATGTTACGTAAAACTATAGGTATAAGATTGAACATAAAAAACTTACCTTAAGATGAGAATAGAAAAATCATGGGCAATACTAGTCAGGAAGCACTACATATTCAATATTACAAGTCAGAATATTCACATTTATACACCCCTATATTTGGGTAGCCCACACTCAAAAAAAATATAAGGAAGAAGATAATCGCACCTAACATGTACACCTAGTTTACTTTTTGTCTCAAAGATGCCACTTACGTGTATGGGGACCGATCATAAGCATGTTTCCTTGGTGTCGTTGCAACTGCTAACCGAGCCACATCTACTTGTAGCAAGGCCACCTATCTCGTTGATCTAATATTCATACTAATTGACTCCTCCAACTAGGACTCTAATGTGGTATTGTCAATAAAAAGTTCTCTCCACCTAAGAGAGAGGACATCTGTCCTATGCTTTCCAAATTGATTGCTATTATTTTCGACATAAAATTGATTGTCAACTCCTACTTCACCCCAAGGCAAAGTCATTGACCGCTCTCCAATCCACAAAAAAGTTCCACCAATAATAGTTATTCTCTAGCTCTTCTTCCAAATAAGAGAACCAATAATAAGTAACTTGTGGGTTAATCTCACCATCCTCCATAAAGGTTTCTATTATAGGCCTACATATCATGTGGTTGCAACTTGAAATCCTAGTTCAAGGCCTGGTTCAACTATAAAAAGTCAACCATTTTGCATATACAGAGTCATCTTCTTTCCTCCTAGATTTGACTCCTATTAAGATTCAAAAAGAACATGTCCAAATCATATTAAGTCTAAACTAAATTGGAACATGGTTTGAAACCTTCCTATGCCAACAATGTTTGCTTGAGAAAAAGAATGTATAGTAGTTTATTGATTGATACATTATTAGGATATATTTACTATTGTAGTAAACATTTATTTTTATATACATTAACTATAACTATAACTACAATAGTACATTTAGCTTTAATATATAAAGAAGTTATGTGCTCGATTTAGGTCTACATGGATGTGTAGTTAATTAATTATAAACTAAATGGAGGAAAACTGTAGTCGAAAGAATTGGATACATAGTTATTTAATAAACAATTGATATGGAAGGACGTATGTAGACAAAACATTTAGATAAAAAATGATCTACATTAATTTTTTTGTTTGTAGTTTAATATTTTAGTGTTCTATGAATATATTATGTGTTCTTGTACTATTCTTTTTTTGAAACCTAAGAGATTATATATTCATCCCGCTCTCTTTTGAAAGCCAATGATTGTTCATATCCAGGTCTACTGGTACATCTAGCCAGATAGGCTTAACAGACATAAAAGATAACACTAATGTACTGAAAAAGGATGAACTACTAGGGCATGTGAAATGTCCATTAGTTAAAGTTTGCAGAGCGGATTCAACAATGTTATACGCTACCTTGTTGAGTGTCCATATTATCAGGCTGACTCTACAAGATGAGAAATGTGTGGTGAGCTGTTTAAATCTCTCCACAAAGGGTTGGAACGTCATCAAATTTTCCTAACAATTGAATAAGTCCACCGCTAGGGCACACTGTGCTTGTACTATTCTTGACATTATAGTTTTTTATTACCTACAACAAGGACCTTATTTTCCCACTAAGTCTGGTAGATTGGCATTGTTTGAATGTACTTTTGTACCTTGATTGAAAGAATCTAGAAGGAGTGAATAGAATTTTATAATAATATTAACCAATATTAAAATAATTATGCTTAAAGCGCAAAGAAATACAAAGCAAGTTAGTAGGCCAATCATACGATAATAATATATTTCTACAAGATATTTTGGATTTGTTTTGTTATGCTTTGTTGAATACATCTATGATAGAACTATAGATATGGTGAGATCTTATTTATATATCTATATGCTTTATTCTATATATGGTGATATGTTTTCTTATGTAGTAATATATACGCAATATATTTTTTGCAACCACTTATATAGGTTCTGTAAAGATTTTTCAATGACCCATGTGGGATTTCTAGTTCCATTCTTGACCAGTCTTGTAAATAAAGACCCAACATCAACTATCTTATTCTGCTCTATAGCTTTTAAATATTTTGGTGAAGTGAAAAAGAGTGTGACAATATCTCATATAATGTTGGGTAACTTTACTTTGCTAATAATTTTGACTTAATAAAATTATATTTCATTGTGAATTTTGAGTTATATATTTTTTACTTTCTTATCACTAGAGGTAAGTATTGGGAGTTACTGGTTGTTGTCCCCAAAACGTTAACTGTTTATTATCTAGATACTAAGGGGAACAAATTAGAATGTTTGGGACATGATTTCAAAAAGCCATTATACACGTGAGAAAAAATTTATGTTTATATCTGTTAACATCTATTATTACATGACTATATATTTACTAATGCAATTCAATGTATTACATTAATGTATAGGGCTTTAAAAGATTTCAAAAATGCTAGAGGAAATATGGGCAAGAAAAAGAAAGTGGTAGTTTGGAAGAATGTGGATGTAGTTTCCTGACTACAATGGATATTTTATTTATGTGAACTATGCTTGTTTTTATTTATTAACATTTTGTATGTTAAAATTTATAGTGTGTTGTACAAAACAACGGATGGGCATGCAGATACTATGTGATGCGGTATATGGACATAATTGTGAGATATACTGCATAAGACATCAAAAATATACAACATGTAATATATAGTCTTGATCGTCATAAGTATAGTTTAATTAGGTAATATGAAAATATCAAACTTATTAGTTATATTTATACGTCATTCTCTTTGCATGTGTTTAAAACTAGTGACTTCAATACAGGGGGAAATCTATTAGATATACATATGCCCTAAACAATAGAACATTTAGATGACATAAGAGAACAATGAGCAAAAGCCTTTGAAGGGGAGGCAATTTTTTATTATGATTGGGATACTGATGATAAAGAATGCAATTTCTAAACTTTGATGTCATTATTTCTGTACATATGTGCTGTTTATATATACATTGTGTGAATGACTTTTTTTGAGTTGTCTTATTAAAATTTGATCGATATACATGTGTGTGAATGTGAAGATGAATGAATGAATTGTACTTCTACATGTGTGTGAATGTGAAAATGGATGAATGAATGGAACTATAGGTTTCTACATGTGTGAATATGAAAATAGATGAATGAATGGAATTGTAGGTTTCTACATGTGTGTAAATGTGAAAATGGTTGAATGAATGGTACTGCAGGTTTCTACATGTGTGTGAATCATGTGAATGAATTCATTGTGTTTCTACATGTGTGTGAATCACCATCTTATTAATGCAGGTTTGTGGCCTATCATTAGGCTGAAATCACAGGATGTTGTGAACCTATAGTTTAGAACTAAATTGTAGGTTCTGATCCTATTGACTAGCTGAACAGTAGACCTACAAGATGATATTAAAAAAAACAACACTTAGTCATCGGTTATTTAAAAGAACTGTCAATACATGTCTATGTTTTCAACTTTTATAGAAAACCGACGACTATGTCCTAACCGGGGCCAATTTTTTTGGGTATGAAGATAGGCTTCGGTTTTTAAAATCATAAACGACGATAATTTCTAGCTGTATTTTCGGTTTACTTTGAACTGACAAATATGAACCAAACATGAGATCACTTTTTGTTTGAAAAGAGAGTTAGTCGTCGGTTTTTACTGAAATAACCAATGACTACGGCCGTAACTCGGGCTAATTTGTTGTTCAGTTGTGAAGATAGTCATCGATTTTCTGTAGATAACTGACGACTATGGTTGCTACCGGTGTTGGTTCTTTTCTAGTTGCAATCGGGGTCAACTATGTATCATCGGTTTTGGAACCGACGTCATAGACATCTATCTTTAGTATTTCCCACTTAGGTGTCGCTTGGAAACTGGCATAAAAAGTCCATTTTAATTGACGTTAAAAGTAGTATTTGTGCTAGTGAAGACACCACTTACTTGTATGTGGATCAACCATAAGCATGTGTCCTTAGTTGGTGTCATAGAAACTACTAACTGGGCCACATCTACTTGTGACAAGACCGCCTACCTCGTCGATACGATATTCGTTCTCATTAGTTCCTTCAACCAGGACTATGATGTGCTATTATCAATAAGAAGTTCTCTCCACCTAAGAGAGAGGATGTGTGTTGTACACTTTCCAAATTGACTATTACTGTTGTCGATGTGAAAACAAATGTCAACTGCTACTTCACTCCAAAGTAAATTTGTTAGCCACTCTCCTACCAGCAAACGAGTTCGACCAATAATATTTATTCTGTGTCTCTTCTTCCAATGAAGTGCACCAACAATAAGTAACTTGTGGGATAATCTCAAGTGTCCTCCCTAAATATTTTTATATATAGGCCTACATAATATGTGGTTGCAACTTCAATTCCTAGTTCGTGTCCTAGTTCAAGTACAAAAAGTCATCCATTTTGCATATAGGGAGTCATCTTCTTTCCTCTTAGATCTCCTATTAAGATTCGAAAAGTACACGTTCAATTTATATTAAGTCCAAACTAATTCAGAATATGGGCGGGAACCTTCCTATGCCAACAATGTTTGCTTGAAAAAAAATATATATTGATATTAATTGCTTAATTGATACATTATAAGGGTATATTTATTATTGTAGTAAACATTTATTTTTTTATACATTAACTATAATTATAGTATTACCTTTAACTTTAATATATAAGAAGTTATGTGCTAGATTTAGGCCTAAATGGATGTGTAGTTAATTGATTATAAACTAAATGGGTGAAAAATGTAGCCAAAAAATTGGCTATCGTAGGTATTTAATACACAATTTATACGTAAGGACGTATGTAGCCAAAACATTTAGATAAAAAATGACCTTCCTCAAAAATATTACTTGTAGTTTACTATTGTAGTGTTCTATGAATATATTATGTGCGCTTGCACTATTCTTGACATCACATTTTTTTATTACCTACAACAAGGACGTTATTTTTCCACTAAGTCTGGTAGATTGGCATTGTTTGAATGTACTTTGGGTACCTTGATATTTGTTGTCGGCGATCCGCCACTGCATGGCTCTCTGATCGAGATTGGCAACTGGGGCTAGTGAAACCTTAATTTAGACCAAGAACTTTGAATCCTATCTATAGATGATGGGCTAATTAAGCTGGGACAGTGGCGCGCCGATGGAAACTTTGTGGATTGGTCCACCGACGGTACGTTGCAAAAGAGATGAACCTGCCTCTCGGTGGCAGAGAGAATTCTTTTCGGAACAGTGACGGCGGGGCACCGTTGGGAATAGATGATGGAAAAGGGTTAAGTGTATAATGGGAGAGGGAGGGTAAAGATGAGGCTTGGGGTCGGATTAAGGATGGAAAGAATAGAAACTCTCAAAGGCTAAGGGTACCCAACCCATATAATTTTCAGTTTAAACTATTACATGAGGGAATGCAAGTGTCTGATGAAGTGATATGCAAAATTGTCCAGCTTGCCTGGTTTGAAGTTGGAGCTACTCGGATAATCGAGTGGACCATGTCAAAATCCCAGAGTAGCCATAGGGATAGATATAGCGTATCCCATCTATAAGTACATGCATACTACCCAGTCTAGCTGGAGGGATCACGTACGCGAGTATCAAGTGATCTTCTCAGCCAACTCACCCATCCATCACTCAGCGTCACAGCACTGCTGCCCTTATCCGCTATGATCTCGACCGCAACAACCACCTGGCCGTACGATTATCTGGAAGCATCTGTTGGGTTTTACTTGGTCGTATTAGGCAGTAGAAATAAAAAATTTACTTAACCATAAACTCATAACCAGCAAGTCGTATCAACATCTATACAATGAGAATGATGGTTTTATCGAGTTATACCTAGTCCCGATTTTTGCTCAGCGGCTATACCTCACAGCAAGTGCAGTCTTCAACCACCTGTTTTCGACGATGTCTGTGCAGCTCCTGGTCTTTGACCCGAACTGCGGTTGACTGTCGTTCTCATGAGCGGGAGAAGTCTACCGCCTTTATAGATAGTTCACACCGACTACCAAAAACTCTAGTCACCTGAAGAAGGGACTAGAAGAAGTTGTCCCCTACAGTTGGCAAACTAGTCACCAACACACTCTCCCACAACCAGTTATTGTTCTGTAGTTGTCTTTCCCTCGCTGTGTCTCCTCCTTGTTCAGGCGGCACTGATTCAGGCTTTCTTGGTTGCCAGAACCAGAGTGGACAATAACTTTACGGAGTAACTATTTCTCAGAAGTCATTCTGAGATGTTGTATGTTGTGTGTCTAGAGAAGTCCCTTGTACCCCTCTATTTATAGTAGAGGGTAGGGTCAGAGTTCCCAGTCTGTGTGGGATTAGAAGAGCCCATATTTTCCACGAATAATTTGTACTGCGGTAGGCGATCCGGTCGGTTGGCTGTGTGAACTGGCCAATTCACAAGACAGACTTTCCTATTTCGTTTCAAATTAATACGAAGATCAATCCTTGTCCCAATCGAATTGGACTTGTGAAACGGGAAAATTTTCTCACAAACTGGGAAAACCCAACACTGCTCGTTTGGTCCAGTTGAACCGATTGGTTCACTAGATTGAACCAGTCATCCCACTGACCATGATCCAATCGGTTCACCCAGTGAACCAGTTGGTTGGTGGTCCAAATTGTGCAGAACTCAGTAAATTCAGTTCTCAATCAATCTAACACTAATCAGCTGGTTCAAAACTTGAACTTGATGATTCTGAGTTAAGTCTATTGATTGAATGTTTGATTGACTACTTAAACACTTTAGTAATTAATCCAAACATCATTCATGGATAAACTCCTCTTCGAGGTTAATCCTATGTGTGTGACCCTATAGGTCTCATGTCACGTTGGCAGTGAACGTCCATAACTAGCTTATGAAATCACAAGCAAAGAGTGGTACCTAGTCGCACATCAGTGCTACTCAAGTGATATGAAAAGTTGGAGAACAACTTTTAATCCTACAGTCTGTGATTGGTGTTCTAGTGAATGTATAATTCCTTTGTCGCTGATATCCTGAATAAACTCAAGTCATCCTTTCAACATTCATTCATATTTCTTAAACTAGAGTAGACTGTCTGAGATATGGGTGACATCAATATCATATATTGATTCACATGTACATTCTCTTATCAAGTGTACTGGACATCATATTCCCTTAGGAGGGACAAATGTCATATCTATCACTCACAATCTATCTCATGCGACAAAGCCACATAATCATCACATTTATAACAACCCATGTTTTAGAACTGCGTTTGATGATGTCAAAGTGTACCCAATGACATTCGACGAGTGCAATGATTTTAGGTCTAAGAATCACAATCACCACCATCACTATGAGAGATGATTCAGACTACCATGCCATGGTTCCATGTGTCACTCTCGTGGTGGGTGTGTCTAATACACTATTCTCTAACATGTATCTATGTGTTTTTTTTGATATCATATATCATGACTAATGAGACAC
This sequence comes from Alisma plantago-aquatica, assembly GCA_963693085.1. Taxonomy (NCBI): domain Eukaryota; kingdom Viridiplantae; phylum Streptophyta; class Magnoliopsida; order Alismatales; family Alismataceae; genus Alisma; species Alisma plantago-aquatica. The sequence goes on along the minus strand of OY856413.1, from coordinate 136,686,386 downwards.
TGTCATCAACCAAGACACACTCTAGTCTTTATGTGTCATTGTTGTCTATCGACCTTCCACAATGACATACAACTAGGGACATAACATGAATGTGCATACTCTTATCATCCGTATGATCTCATTATTCAAGTCACGTACTAGAAGACATACATCATTGAGTATTGTCATTCTTTATAGACATTCATTCTGCGTCATCGAGATCTCATAATGGATTGAACTAGAATAAATTGCAAGCTTGCCTTTGATATTTATCAAATCAATCATGACGTATGCCAATTCAATCATCATATGATTGTCTCTCAAGGCATACATACCAATAGACTCCTACTTGAACTTAGAGCCAATCACTTTTGAATCATATTCTTAGTGATCTCAAAACATGTCCAACATGTTTCTGCTGTGCTAGTACTAATCCAGTAAGTTAGCAATATTTTTCTTTAGTCGCTATATTGCGTGTTTCACATCTCCTCGATGTACGACATTTCGTATGAGATGGATTTGCCATAATATGCTAACTGATATTCCTTTCCTAACAATTATCTCCATTGTTTGACTTAGTAATTCTACTTTGTCATCAATGATTGGAATATATATATATATATATATATATATATATATATATAAAGTTCATCACCATGAACTTCTAGATCCATATGGTATCCTATGGTGTTCTCAACCCAAGGATACACGACATTCCTTTGAGAATAAAATGGATTTTAATTTTACTTAGAACGTTTCCATTTATCAACACATATTCACTTTTATATTTTGTATGTTGAAATCAATTTCTGTCATTTCAGAAGCTTGCATTAGTGTAACTAATTTACACTCAAATCTTCCTTTTATTGGCATAGAACTAATCCTCTCATACTTCATAAGTACATAAATAAGTTCTTTATGGCATTCCAGTGATTCTTACTGAAAATAGACATACATCCACTCATCATGTCCATTACATACGAGATAACTGGATGAGCATATCATATTGTCATGTCCAATACATACAAGATGATGAATGCATATATTTTCTTATCATGTCTGATACATACAAGATAATGAGATGATTACATACATGATAGATCCAATTGCAAATACATAAGGCATCCATCTATTTGTTTCTATTCTTAATAAGAATTTGGGACACTAGGCATCTGAGAGACTAACTCCATGTAATATGGACAAGTTTTCTCCCACTGAATATTTGCATACTAAACCCTTCAACATAGAATTCCAATGTATGCTCTCTATTTATCAGGTCAAGGGACTTTCAAGACTATCTCTATCGGTCTCTATTCCTATCACATAGGACATTCCTCTTTATTCCCTTTCTGAAGGTATTTTCACACCACTTTCTATTCTTAGAACATTTCATTCCTCATCATCATGTGGAATATGAATACACTCCAACTCAATCTTTTTAATCAAAAATCCCTTCTTTATTTTGATATATTAGTCAAACCTTATGACTATATAATCAAAGTAAAGACTCCAGTTTTGAGGTGCTTGTATTTAATCAATCATATTGACTAATCTCTTGTAAGTTATAGACTGTATTTGCATTAGTAAAATTATAAAACTCTTCAGGTTGTGTCGCATACACATCCTCATGTTATTCCTTCTAGGAATACAATTTTAATATCCATATGCCAATTTTCATAGTATTCAAGTTCTAATAGAAAGCATGATCCTTTATGGCCTATAGCCACTACAATTGGTTAAATAAATTCATCAGGTTCAACACCTTGAACTCACTTGAATTCATCTCAACCAATCAACTCTTCAAATGTCAGCCATGTCAGTCTTAACTCTTAAGACCCAATTGCACTTATGGGTTTTATCCCTATAAGTGATACCATTAAGATCATACCTTATTTTGTTCATGTGGTTTGGATCTTATGACTTCAAGCCATAACTCAAAATCTGGTTCCTCAACATCATCTAAATAGATTATTGGCTCATCATCATATGACCAATTCATCACCTTCACTAGTACATATATGATCTATAACGTCGGTTACACAACCGACACAAAGAAACAACAACGTCAGTTTCTGAAGCAAACTGACACATATGAGCAACGAACCTACCCACATAAAAAACATGGGTACTGCTTTTATATACAATGTCGGTTTGTTGTAGTAGAACTGACGTCCAATGTGGCCTGCAAAATACAAAATTTGGTGCCAAAATTTCCCACCAAATCGTTACAGTTATTCCATCGGTTAATGGTAAACTGACACAACAAGTGTTTGCGCCATGCCCCCACACAAAAATTTCATGTACCCAGAGGTCTTTAGTGTTGATTTCTTATAAATGAACCGACACAAGCAGTTTATAACATAGTTCATCGGTTCTTCTCATAGAACCGACATAGTACATGTTCGCGCCATGCCCTGGCACAAAAATTGCCTCTGCCCCAAAGGTCTATAGTGTCGGTGTCTCTGAATAACTGACGACCAGGTTCAGTTGAGTCATTTTCCACAATTTTTTTTGTCGTCGTATGTGGATAGACGTCACTTTTTTTTGTAGAAACCGACGACTATGGTTGTACATGGGTGTCGGTTTTTGGTAGGATCAACGACAAATATGTGTATAGACATCATTTTTCTTTTAACCGACGCCTATGTGCCACTTAAGAACAATGAAATTTCTTCCCCTTCCATGTTCTATGTTTCATTCTCTGCCTGGCCTAGCTAGCTCTGGCGATTTGTTCCTCTGCCGTCACTCTCTCTTCTACTCTAGCCACCGCCGTCGCCGCCATAGTACCGCCCCCGCCACCACTGCACAGCTGCTGACAGAGATTTAGACAGAAAGAGGCCTCCCTGATAAAGTAGGTCCTTTTCACGACTTGGGGGTGTGATTTCACGCAAACTGCTAATGCGGCTGACTTACTGTGCTCTAGCGATTGTCGTTGTCACTTCTTTTCTCGAGCTGTTCTGCTATCCCTAGTTTTTCTCACCACTGCCACCATCACGGGAGCTCGCCATCATCGAAGCTTGTTGCTACTGTCGCAATTGGAGCACACCATCATTGGAGCTTGCTGCCACCATCACTGGAGCTCATTGCCACCTCCGCTGCTAGAGCTAATTGTTGTCGCAAGTGGAGCAGCCACTGTTGCCACCATCGTCGTCATCGCCTCTTTTGTGTCTATCATTACTGCTCCTCTGTGTCGCTGCTGCTGACCATTGTCGCCAACAGACCGATATATTTTTTTATTTATTTTTACTTAAATGACAATAGTTTCCATTTCTTGCATCCTAAATGAATATTATACTTGTGAATGATGAATAAGGTAAAATGTTAATTTAATTTTCTTTTTTAGTTGTTAAATAGTGTATGTGTTGATTTTCTAAATAGGTAGGATTCCTAAATGATGAATTGAAAATTTTGGTTATTAATAACCTAAATCTTATTAGAACCAAGTTATCAAATGAGAAACATCAATACTTGATGAGAAACGATAACCTAAGATTGATAGTTAGTAGGAGAAAAATTATGATTCTTATCAGGAAAATATCTAAAATATGTAATGAATGATTGGGTGAATATATTTAAAAGTGTGAGAGATCAATTCTCATTAAGCATAGAAACATGAATGTGAATTTTAGTATGAACACTAATAAGGATATTGGATGTTATGTGATGAAATGATGATTAGATGTATGTGACTTATGGATTTATGTGTTTATATTTATACGGAATTGATATGAATAATAAATCTTAATTTTGGACATATATATATCCTCCCTAGTTGTGTATGAAAAATAAGTATGTTATATTGTACTTGTTGATATTGGGCCCTAAAAAACTATCAATGATATCAATGTTTATCTTGATCCTCTGATTTATGACTCGAAGAAAATATGGGGAGAAGGTGTGATGATTTATGATGCTTCACGTAGAGAGATATTTAGTTTGCATTCTATGTTGTTTTGCACTATTCGTGACTTTCTAGCATATGGGAATTTGTCTACATACAATATAAAAGGATCCAAAGCATGCCCTATATGTGAAAAGAACACTACTTCAATACAACTAAAACATGGCGGTAAGACTATTTATAAGAATGATGAAACTAGGATTGTCGGTATAAGAATGACAACATACATGTATTTGTTGGCCTAGAAACCCATCCAAGATTTACTCATAGTCCCCGGTTTGGGACTATTCTTGAACACTTAATCGCACATAGGATGTAAGTGTATATTGTGTATTGGGTTTTCAAGAAAATTTCGGCAGCATTTCCCCGCTGTTCTCCAAGTATATGTACTTGGAGAACAGCGGGGAAATTCTGCCGAAATTTTCTTGAAAACCCAATACACATTATACACTTACTAGTGAGGTTAGGTGTTCAAGAATGGGATAGGTGGTACACATTCATTATATATAAGACCTTAAACCCTAAACTTTTAGCCATAAACCCTAATCTTTGAACCCTCGACCCTAATCTTCTAACCCTAAACCCTAATATATACTTGTTTTCTCTTTGATCATAGAATGGATAGATCATGGATGTCCATTCCAAATTGCTGCACCCTAGAGTTTATTTCTGGTCTTGATCAGTTTATTAGATTTTCCGAGGAACATAGGAAACAACCTGGAGATAGGTTCTACTGTACTTGTAGGCGTTGCAGTAACAACTTAAAAGTCAGCACTGGTGACAATCAAAAGTCATGTCATGTGCAACGGGATTGTACAAGGCTATACAGAATGACACATACATGGAGAGATTTCAAACCTAAAATCAGTGGATGTCGATAGAAGTGCTTGTATGGAAGAAGAAATTGCCTCTGACGATGTAGATGTGAATGAACCAGTTCCAGTAGACATTGTTGATGCGATGTTGAATAGTTGTGGGGTAGAGCATCCCGATCCACCTCCCATGTTTAGAAACATTGTGCATGATGTTGCTATATCGTTATACATCGGTTGTACTAAGTTTATGAAGCTTAGCACTGTGTTGAGATTGTATAAGATGAAAGCTAACAATAGATGGGGCGATAAAAGCTTCACGTCATTATTGTCTTTGTTGAAAGAAATTCTTCCTGAAGGAAACGAGCTGCCAATCTCAACATACCAGTTGAAGAAATTGTTGTGCCCAATGGGAGTGGAGGCCAAGAAGATACATGCATGGCCGAATGCTTTTTTATTATTTCAAAAGGACTATGTGGATTTGAAAGATTGTCCAAAATGTGGCGCATCAAGGTATAAATTGACGACTTTAGGGGAGTCTAAAACAGGTTATCCTACCAAGGTGATGTGGTATCTACCTATAATATCACGATTTCAATGCTTGTTTTCCAATCCGATTGATGCGAAGAATTTGGGGTGGCATGCAGATGTTAAGAAAAATAATGATGGGATCCTATGACATGTCTCTGATTCCCCACAGTGGAAGAAGATTGATTTGTTGTACCCTAAATTTGGTGAAGAAGTCACAAATCTAAGACTTGGGCTTTGTATAGATGGGATGAATCCGTACGAGACATTGAGCAACCAACATAGCACTTGGCTAGTTATGCTTGTTATATACAATCTTCCTCCCTGGTTGTGTATGAAAAATAAGTATGTTATGTTGTCGTTGTTGATATCGGGCCCTAAACAACCTGAAAATGATATCGACGCTTATCTTAAACCTCTGATTGATGACTTAAAGAAACTATGGGGTGAAGGTGTGATGACCTATGATGCTTCATGAAGAGATACATTTTGTTTGCACACTATGTTGTTTTGCACTGTTAATAACTTTCCAACATATGGAAATTTGTCTAGATATAGCGTCAAAGGATCTAAAATGTGTCCTATATGTGAAGAGAACATTGATTCAATACGACTAAATCATGGCTGCAAGATTGTATATCTTGGTCATCAAAGGTTTCTTCCAAAATTCGATCGGTATCGTAGGTTGCGTAAAGCATTCAATGGACGGAATGAGGAACGGAGTGCACCTAAAACTATACCAGGGGAGGTTGTTTATGAAAGAGTAAAAGTCTTTTCCAATGAATTTGGTAAGAGATCACAATGTACCATGGCCATAATGAGTGAAAAATCTTTATTCAAGAAGTAGTCAATATTTTAGGATCTTCCTTATTGGAGTTCTTTGCTAGTCAGGCATTGTATCGATGTCATGTATCTTGAGAAAAATGTATGTGATAGCATCATTGGTACTCTGTTGAATATACCAGGTAAGACTAAAGATGTGATAAACTACAGAATGGACCTACGTGAACTGGGAATAAGGACAAAATTAACAGAAGTAGTTAGTAGCGATCATAGAACATACTTACAAGTTATACATTTTCTAGAAAGGCAAAGAAAGATTTTTGTGAATGCTTGGTAAATGTTAAGGTGCCACAGAGTTACTCATCCAACATCCGTAGATTGGTATCAATGAAAGATCTGAAGTTGATAGGTCTTAAATCTCAAGATTGTCACACTCTAATGCAACAAATATTGCCCATGACAATTCAATCTATATTGTCGAAGCATGTAAGGTTTGAAATCACCAGACTTTGTTTCTTTTTCAATAGTCTGTGTAGCAAAGTTATTGACCCTGATACTCTCGATAAATTGCAAAGAGAAGTGGTTGTTACCCTATGTCAGTTTGAGATGTATTTTCCTCCTTCGTTCTTTGATATCATGGTACATTTTGTTGTCTACTTGACTAGGGAAGTGAAAATATTGGGACCAATTTTCTTGCATTGGATGTATCCCTTTGAACGATATATGAGCATTTTTAAAGGTGATGTTCGAAACTGTAGTCGGCCTGAATGGAGTATTATTGAGGGTTATGTGGTGAGAGAGGTTATGGATTTTTGCAATGACTTCCTGAGTGGTAATGTCGCTCCTGTTAATGAAAAGAATATTGAGGGGTATTCTGGCAAAGGAATTTTGGGATCACGAATGAAAGTAATCAGCCATGAGCAGTTGGAACAAGGTCACTTGTATATTTTACAGAACATCGAAGAAGTGAATGTTTATATCGAGGAACATACCAATTTCATCAAGAGACATTATCCTCGAGCCAATTCAATGTGGCTTGCTAGAGAGCATAACAAGACATTTATTAAGTGGTTTGAAGATAAAGTCTTACATCAACTATCTCAAACACCAAATAATCTTACTGAAACTATCAAATGCCTCACCTTTAAACCAAAATTGAATGTTATGTCTTATGAAGGGTTTGACATAAATGAATTCTCATATTACACAAAGCGTCAAGATGATAAGAGTGTCGTCCAAAATAGTGGGGTCACCCTTCAAGCATCTTCATTGTTTTTTGCAATTGCAAAGGATAAGAGTCCATGTGAAGCTAAAATGTCATATTACGATGTCATTGAAGACATGTGGGAGTTTGACTACGTAGATTTCAAAATTCCATTCTTTATATGTAACTGGGTTGATAACACCAAAGGAGTTATAGTGGACGAATTGGGTTTCACATTAGTGAACTTTGAAAAGATTGGTGAGAAGGGTGAACCATTCATATTGGCATCACAAGTGACACAAGTATTTTGTATTGATGATCCTACAAATGATAAATGGTCGGTTGTTCTTCATGGTAAAAGATAGTTCATTGAAGATCCTATAGATGAAGAAGAGTACTATGATAAGTATGATGACTCCATTCCATTCTCAGTTGGGTTACCAACACCACCAAATATTGAAGCTAGTGATGACTTGTATGTGTACATATATCACAATGAAGGAATATTAATTGATAAAAGATCGCAATATTAGAGACATGCATGTTTACATTTTTTATATGTTTTATTATCTTCTAGTTATGTCAAATGCTAAATGTTTGATTTTAGATGGTTGAGCATGATAACTGTGATGATGATTACCATGAGGGTGAGGATGTCAATGCACCGCCTCAGAATGTAAGTTTTAAAAATACGTCCTATATTTCTATCTATATGTCCATTTATAGTTATATCCTATAAGTGTGTTTATTTTGTCAAATTTTAGGTTCAAGAACATGGGGCACTTGATGAGCAATAAATAAAAATTAAAAAAGTGAGGGGCATCACTATGATGAACAAGTTACTACAACAAAGGGGCAATGGACCCAAACTGGCTGTAGATTTTAATCATGCAGGAAATCCAGTTGGAGTGAACCGCAACTCGTTTATTTCATATCTTGGGGTTCCTACTCGTAGCCTTTGTAGTCCTAATGTAGAATCTTTTCATAACATTCCTAAGGGGAAGAAAGACTTAGTATGGAAGGAACTATGCATGAGTTATTGTTATTTGCAATTTTTTTATAGATTACTAAATTTTAGGATACTTGTTAATAGCAATTCTATTTTGCAGAGTATATTTGAACTGGATGAAAAGTTGCATTGTAAATGTATGATGCAATGTTGTGGGAGGGTCCTAAGGAACTATAGGACAGATCTCACCTGAGATTATATACGAGATGCTGAGAAGAGGAAGAAGTCAACCACTGAGCAATGGAACTACCTATACCCCAATGATTGGGAGGAGTTTGTTACCAAAAGAAAAACGGATGAATTCAAGGTATTATGTGCCACTCTCAAATTAATTAATATATGTTCTTATGTATTCACCTATTCAAGATTAACCTTTAGTGTTACTAACCAAATTAATGTTCTTACTAACAAGGCTATCAGCGATGCTCAAAGAGCAAGGCATGCACTGAATGTGCATGACCACAAGATGGGTCCAAAAGGCTATGTAGGCACTCGCCAAAGACTACATGCTAAGTCTACTTCTCAGTCTGTTCCTATCAGGAGACTGTGAAGTCCTCTACTATTGCTCCCACACCTCTGCCTCGCCATGCTATGTGGATAGTTGGGAGGAAAAACAAGAAAGGAGATATAACCAAGCCCGCAACTACTTAGGTGGCTGCAAAAATGGTAAACTTCAACTCTTAGAGAAATTGATATCGACTATTGTTATGTTTACTTACCAATTTCTATTGATGGTGATTAGAGGGAGCTTCACGAGCAGAGGAAGTAAGGCAAGTTCATCCCTGAGGGCACAAGGGATGAATTGATAGTTTCTCTTGGTAACCTAGATCATCCTGACGTGTTAGGGGTGCAGGCGCTGGTGTGGTCATAAAAGCGTTCTTTGGGCCATCACAGCGCAAACGTGTCCCAAAATATGGATTTTCACAAGATGAGGTAACCTATTCTTTTTTTAAAATGTTATTGCGAAAGGGAATTTAATAATCATAAGCTACCATTTCTTTTATCCATGTATAGGTAGATGAGTTAATTAATAGGAGAGTCGAGGAAGCACTTGATAAGAGACTCCATGAAGCGATTAGCAAGTGGAAGACATCTCAGACTACCACTCAGACAATACTTGTGGTGTGCCACTCTTCTCCTACTATAGAGGTTAGGAGTAATCATATAGACCCACCATCTAGCACATCCGCTGTAAGTATTTTTATGACACAATAGCTAGTCTTTTGAAGATGATATGTTTATGTATATATGTATATAACATTCTTTACGTAAATTTATAGGGGTAGAAGCCATGCCATCTAAAAAGTATAGAATTTATCATTGCAGAGGCTGAGGCTTACCCACCCCTTCCAAGGGACATGTTTCATGGGACTCCAGTACCAGATGGTGTGGTTCGTGTGAGCCTGATACATGTACTCCCCAATTGGAGGGATCATCCATTGCCATATGCCCACCCAGATTCTGAAATGCATGGTGAAGCAAAAGGTGGAGTGATATTTTGGCCCAATAGGATGTCGTCTATACTGATATTCTATGGTAAATTTACATTACATTAATTTATTAGTGTATATATGAGCCAGTCGATTTGAAAGTATATATACAGGTCAAAAGGAAGAAACCCGCTACATCTCAGCCTCCACCTCCACCTCGTGAAGTACTTAGTTGGCTTCCAAGGGACCTATACACCTCATTAGATCCTAATTGTAAGGGTATGGAAGTATGGATAGGCAAACATAACCCAGATTATCCTATAAAAGTTTCTATTCCATTGGATGTTGTAGGTGAATCATACGATAACAATCTATTTATACAAGATATTTTGGAGTTGTTTTGTTATGATTGGATGAATACATCTATGATAGAGCTATGGATATGGTGAGATCTTATTTATACATCCATATACCTTATTTTATATATGGTGATATGGTTTCTTATATATTAATGCATATGTAATACATATTTTGCAACCACTTACACACGATCTGTACAGATTTTTTATTTTCCCATGTGGGATTTCTAGTTCTATCTTTGATAAGTCTCGTAGATAAAGATCCTTCAATAGTTACCTCATACTGCTCTGTCGCTTTTAATTATTTTGGTACAAAAAAGAAGTCGGTGATAGTATCTACATTCAATGTTGAGTAAGTTTACTTTGCTTATAATTTGGACTTAAGAAAATTACATTTTTATTGTGGATTTTGAGTTATTAATTTTTAACTTTCTTACCTCTAGTGGTAGGCATTAGGAGTTACTAGTTATTGTCCCCAACATGCTCACTATTTATTATCTAGATCCCACGGGAAAGGAATTGGACACATTATATGGACACCCAATGAAAAGGCCATTATTCACGTGACAAATATTTCATATTTTTATATTTGTTAACATATGTTATTACATTACTATTTTATTATGCAATTTAATGTGTTACATTAACATGTAGGGTGTTAAGAGAGTTCAAAAAATCTGGAGGAAACATCTCCAAGAAAAAGAAACAATTACTAATTTGGGAGAATGTGAAAGTAATTTCCCGACTCCAATGTATATATTATTTACGTGAACTATGCTTGTTTGTATTTTTGATCATTTTGTATGTTTCAATTTATAGTGTGCTAAATAAGACAACGGCTGGGCATGTGCATACTATGTGATGTGATATATGGACCTAATTATCAAACATGCTACAATGGAAATCGATACCATACAACATGTATTATATATAGTCTCATTATATAATATGAAATATATCAATCTTATTATATATTATTAATTATATATATGTCATTCTCTTTGCAGGTGTTTAAAACCAGTGACTTCACTACAAGTGAAAATTTATTAGATGTACATACTCCCTATACGATGGAAGAATTAGATGATGTATGAAAACGATGGGCAAAAGCCTTACAAGTAGTTGGAATTTTTTATTATGATTGGAATACTGATGACAATAATGATGATGATGATAATAATAAAGAATGATATTTCTAAACTTTGTTCTCATAATTATTTTTGTATTTGATGACATGTGAAACTTTTATATATACATGTATGAATGATTTTTTTTAATTGTCACATGTGTGAATGTGAAGATGAATACATGAATATTTCTACATGTGTTTGAATGTTAAAAGAGATGAAATGAATGGAACTGCAGGTTGCTAAATGTGTGTGAAAATAGAGGAAATTTGGAATGGAACTACTGGTTTCTACATGTGTGTGATGAAAAATAATATGAATTAAATGTGCTTATACATGTGTGTGAATCACATGATCATAAATTGTTGTCTATCCTTGTTAATTTTTTAGGGTTGTGGCATGTTCTTGGCTGAAATCAAAGGATGTTGTAAACCTACAGTTCATAACTGAACTATAGGTTCTGCATCCTGCTGACCAACCGGACAGCAGGCATATAAACTGATAAGAAGAAAACAAATCAGAACATAGGCATCGATTATTAGTATAAAACTGACAACAAAACCTTATTGCGTCAGTTATTAGTATAACACCGACGTCATTATCCCTTTTTGGGGGCTGTTTTTTTTATTTGGGATGGGGTATGAAGTCAGTTATTAGTATAAATTCGACGTCTTTTAACAAGGATATAGTTTCGGTTGTCGATATAAACCGATGCCTATGGTGCCCTTGGTGGCGTATTTTATTAGTGGTGGGAAGGGTTATGGTGTCAGATATGAAACCAATGCTGAAAGTGTATACTTTTAGTGCCACCCACTTGGGTGTCGCTTGAAAACTGATGCCAAAAGGCTTATATAACAGACACTAAAGGACATTTCTGTACTAGTGCTTTGAGTTTGTAGGATATCATTATCCATCAAGCTCAAGGTATTTTCTACTAGATATATGAGGTGTATATATTATAAAGGAATTTGAGATTCCACAACACTTGTGATTCCTAATCTCCTTTTGTACCTTATCCCGTTTCAATGTTATTATGTTGATCTCAAATATTTCCAGTTCTACTTCTCTCCCACTGATTCTTTTGGAATTCAGATATCCCTATAACAAACACTTTGTTATTGGATTGGGATTAGTATTCAACTAACATTATGTGATTTGTGAATGAAGCTCTTTGTAAGAAACTAGTTTTCTTATATGAACATTCAATCACTAAAAGACATATTGGAACATTTCCAATACCATATCTCATATGGTTTTTTAATGCCTTTTGAATGGTACATTTATTTAGTGTAAAGCATGTTCTTTAGAAGAATTCTAGAAGCTTAGTTATTATTTTGATGATCATGCTCTTACTATTTAGAGTATGATTCCTTCTTTGCTTTAGACATTATGATGCTTTAATCATGATTTCTCTATGATACACTATCATAGTTAATTATAAGGTCCTCAAACATTTGGTTTAAGTATCTCATACATTGATCATATCAAAAAATTAACACTTTTACCAAGTTTGTTCTTCATTTATGATATTCTTGAACACTTCAAGATATTCATATTTGTATTTCATTAAATACCATATTTGAAGTATTAGCATTTATTCCAATAGGTATATATATACATCAATATGTATTATACTGAATAGAGTAGTCATTATCCCACTACATCTCGTGAAGATTGACTTGTCATTATGCCAAATATACAAGACATTCATATCTCTTAATGGTTCATTAACCAAGAGATTCTAGTTTATCCATCAACATGGAACCTAGAGATAAATTTCTCATTCATTTTTTTAGCTGATAATGCTAATTTATTGTTTGAGTCGTCAATAACTTTTGGGTATTATTATTTTATATCATGCATACCAAGTACCACAAGATAAATAAGGCATTGCCATAAAAGATCATATCGTTGAAATTGAAACATAAATTTTATTGATAGACATCCTTGTCATTACAAGATGCATAAATTAAAAAAAAATCTATTGGAAAAATGAAATATCAGTTCATAACTCTATTACATGCCTCTTGGGCTGAAATAAACTAAAGGTACTACTATCTATGGCAGCAACACTTGCTTCATTCTTGATGAGTGTTCCTTCTTGGTCCTTTCATAAAGGTCTTCACTTCTTTTCAGATCTTGCACATCTTATATGTCAGATTTATCTCCTAGTATCACATACCTGAGATAAAGAAGTATTTTAAATTTATTTCATAATACCTGAGGTGGAGATATTCATCCCATCCTTCTTCTTCTTTAGTTCATCTATGTAGAGAGGGTAATTTCTATTCCAATGTCCTGGCTCATGACAATGGTGCCATTTTCCTCCGTTGTTCACCCTCCCTTGGCTTTGATTGTTGAAGATACCTTGGGCTGCTAGCAAGCATTAGAACCTTTCTTTGCTTTTCCCTTTCCCTTGCCTTTAGACTTTGCCTTTCTTTCTATTGATCATCATCACAAATTTGGGTTTGTCGTTCTTTATTTGTGCCTCGGCTGTCCTCAACATGCCCACCAACTCTGTCAGTGGTCTGTCAAAGTTGTTCATGTTGTAGTTCATCACAAATTGATTGTAGCATTCTGGAAATGATTGCACTATCACATTAGTAGCCAACTCTTGGCTCAGAGGAAATCCCAGTCGAGTTAGGTTCTCTACATACCCAATCATCTTGAGTATGTGAGGGGCTACTAGATATCCTTCTATCATGGCACACTTGAATAGTGCCTTGGAGACATCATATCTCTCATTGTGCCTGGTCTTGATACATGTTCTTGAGATGTTGAACCATCTCAATGGCATCCACCTTCTCATGTTGTCTAAGAAACTCATAGTTCATTGAGCACAACATCAAGAACTTCACATCAATGACAACCTCAATATGCTTCCTGTAAGCATCCCTTTCAGCCTTTGGTGCGGTAGGAGCGGGTTCTTCTGGCTCTAGTGTATCTAGACATAGAGCTTTCACTCTTGAGTGAGAACAATTCTCAACATCCTAAACCAGTCGTGGAAGTTGTTTCCATTTAGCTTGTCCTTCTCAAGAATAGATCACAATGAAAAGTGATTATTGTTGGTAGCCATTTATTCTACAAAAAGGAAATTTGCAATTTTAGTCAAAAACTCTTTTGATTTGATTTGATTTGAAAATTGACAATATTTAATTAGGTCTTTAATTAATGTTCAAAATGACAATATTTAATTAGGTCTAAAATTGATAACCCTTATTATCAGCTCAGAAGATTGTAGTGTACAACCTTCTAGAGAGCAAGATCCTGATTTCATCTAAGTCATAGACCAACGAGGGTTGTCACCCACAACCAAAATCTTTCAGGGAGGCAACTTTTGCCAATTATATCATATGCAATTCTTGATAGATGTCATGTGCAACTCCTTGCCATGTTCATCTTTATGCCTCAAGGTGCTTGAGCCTATCAAGGTCACCTTATTAAGTCCAACCCAAAAGCCAACACAATGAATATGCACCCTGTGAAGGCAGGCACACATATTCATCATCACACTTCTACGAGATAGACAATGTGTCACATGAACACACACCCACACTTAGTCGATCAAGCTTTTCATGTGTGTTTCTTTTGGAAGGCATATTCAACTTAATATGTTTGTTGAGGGGTTTTTATATGCTTATATATGTATAAAAGTATCTAATCACCACATATATAGTATGTATCATATACATGCTATATCTCACAAATGAAAACATACAATAATGATAAAGCAATGTTTATGTCCATCCTATTATAGTTCCTTAGAGCCACAAGGAACTACATGCATCTAAGGTCTACATCACATGTAACCTATTATTGATGAAGATTTGTGCTTGCCAATCTGGGTTGATTGGTTCAATCTTTGAACTAACCGACTCACCTCTTGGCCGGTCGATTGGTCTCCACCAGTCGGTTGTCAAGCTCCTCTAGATGATCAACTCGTCTGATCGTCTGGGCTTCTCATCGGTCCACCAACTGCTCCTCAGTCGGTTGTCTCGGTCCATCAAGCGGTCATCTTCAGTCTTCATCATAACAAGAAATAAAGCTAATCCTATTTTACATAATCTTTGTGAAACTTGAGTTACATTCAAGGGGAGTAAAGGTAGAAGAGAATCTCGAGTTATCTCGAGTTACATTTAGAATAGAAGAAGAGTGATCGATGCGCAGACCAAGATGCAAACAACTATAACCAACCACATACATGCAAGTGTGGTCTTCAACAACCTATCTTCGACGACATATGTGCAGCTCCTAGTCTTGACCCAGACTATGGTTGACTATCGTCCTCCTGAGCGGAAGAAGACTCCCGACTCTATAGATAGTCCACACAAACTATCATGAACTCTAGTCATCCTGAAGAAGGGACTAGAAGGAGTTGTCCCCTTCTGTTGTCATACTAGTCACCAACACACTCTCCCACAACCAATTTTTATTCTACAATTGTCTTTCCCTCGTTGTGCCTCCTCCTTGTTCGGGCGGCACTTGCTCGGGCTCTCTTAGTTACCAAAATCATAGAGGACAACAACTTTGCAGAGCAACTATTTCTTAGAAGTCATTCAAAGATGTTGTCTGTTGTGTGTCTGGAGAAGCCCCCTATACCCCTCTATTTATAGTAGAGGGCATGGTCAAGGTTCCCAGTCTGTATGGGAGTAGAAGGGTCTAGATTTTTCACAAACAATTTGCCTACATCAGGTGAACTGGTCGGTTGGCTATGTGAACTGGTCAGTTCACAAGCCATCCTTTCCTGCAATCGACTTTCCTATTTCGTTTCAAATTATTAAGAAGATCAATTCTTGTCCCAATCGAATTAGACTTGTGAAAAGGGAAACTTTTCTCACAAATTGGGAAATCCCAACACTACTCGTTTGGTCAAGTCGAACCGATCTATTCACTAGAGTGAAATGGTCATCCCACTGACCATGAGCCGATCGGTTCACCCAGTGAACTGGTCAGTTGGAGGTCCAAATTGTGCAGAACTCAATCAATTCAGTTCTCAATCAATCTGACACTCTAATCTGTTGGTTCAACACTTGAACTTGATGACTCTGAGTCAAGTGTATTGATTGAATGTTTGATCGAGTACATAAACACTTTAGTAATCAATCCAAACATCATTCATGGATAAACTCCTCTTCCAAGATAATCCTACGTGTGTGACCCTATAGGTCCCATGTCACATTGGCAATGAATGTTCATAACTAGCTTATGACATCCCAAGCAAAGAGCGGTACCTAGTCGCACATCAGTGCTACCCAAGTGATATGGAAAGTTGGAGAACAACTTTCAATCCCACAGTCTGTGTTTGGTGTTCTATTGAATGTATACTTCTTTTGTCTCTGATATCCTAAATGAACTCAAGACATGGAGTTGTCATCCTTTCAACGTTCATTCATGTTTCTTGAGCTAGAGCAGACTGTCTAAGATATGTGTGACATCAATACCATATATTGATTCACAATTGCATGTGCATGCCTTTCTTAGTCTCTCTTATCAAGTGGCCTACACATCATACTCCTTTGGGAGGGACAAATCTCATATCTATCACTCACAGTCTATCTCATACGTCAAAGCCACCCAATCATCATCTTTATAACAACCCATATTTTAGAAATGTGTTTGATGATGTAAAAAGTGTACCCAATCACATTCTACGAGTGTAGTGATTTTAGGTCTAAGAATCACAATCACCATCATCACTATGAGAGATGATTCTGACTACCATGTCATGGTTCCATGTGTCACTCTCATGGTGGGTTTGTCTGATACACTGTTCTATAACATGTATGTATGTGCTTGGTTTGATATCATATATCATGACAAATGAGACACTGTCATCAACCAGCACACACTCTATTCTTTATGTGTCATTGTTGTCTATCGACCTTCCACAATGACATACGACTAGGGACATAAAAAAATATACATACTCTTACCATCCGTATGATCTCATTGTTCAAGTCACATACTTGAAGACATATTCATTGAGTATTGTCATTCTTTCACTGCTAAACAAAGACCAAGATGTGAGAATTATGCCCCACACATAATGCTAAAACATGACGGGCAAAGGCTTCATGGATCCAGGGCCGGTCACATGGGGCCGATCAGATAAAACCTCATCCCTTGTGTAACATAAGACGGTCATGCACCTCACGTAAAGGTAGGCCACAAACACATTATACTCAACTTAACTCTAGGATAAGGTTAGCAGTACCTCGGTCACAGTATGTATGCATATGCATCACACGTGAATAACAACCAACAAAAATATGTATTGTGAAGCAGCGATACAACAAATATCCATGAATCCAGTTCTAAAAATTTATTGCTTTCTGAAAAATGAACAAAGGGGAGGATATATATAATCGTGCCCCTGTTACAAATTTTGTCTAAAATACACCTCACTGCACATCATCACTCAGTGCCTACTGGCTGAAGAATCTTTTAATTATCATTCGATAATATTGTATGCAGAGAATACAATCTGAATAGTGAGAGAGGGGTTGTTGGTTGTACAAAGTAGTAGCCGTAGAAGTAATAGTTAGTGGCTTAGCTGGTGTTGATTTGATGAACAAAAGCAGTGGAGTTTTTGCAATTCCACCGGCTACCAATTTCTAATCGAAGTTCGCGGCTAGTCATCAAGAGGAGGTACTGTTTTTTTATTATATCCAGCTCCTGCTACCTCTTTTGGCGCCGAGAAACCATGTTAAGGACACTGTTAACTGCGAATATCCTACAACAGTGAATCTATCCACCACTTGGACCGCCGATGGCTCCTTCTTGAAGGTCATTCTCACCGAGAAATACCATAATGAGGGGCCGAGCTTCGCATGCGGCTTTTACTGCTATGGCGGGGCAGCTCTCGCTGCAACGTGTTCCTCTTCGCTGTCCTATCTATGCGTGTTGAACCATACATGGGATCAACATGCATTCCAAAGGTCATGTCGTCTGCGAATCTGTACAAACCGGTCAGGGTCGGTGCGACGCTGGAGCTAACTGCGGATGGCGATATGGTGCTTCGTGACAGCAAGTTCGTGGTCTGCTAGCTCCACAGGCACATCAGGTAGGTTAGTCTCAGGAATGTGCCTCGATACAAGTAGTAACCTACAGCTCATCAATCAAAGGGTGAAATAGTGTAGGAGACGTTCATGCACCCCACCGACGTACTGCTCTCCAGACAGATGTTGTTGGGAGAACAGAGGCTAGTCGCAAAAATGGGATTTCACTGCAAGTAATTATCCGTACTTCTTGAAGGCCTATGACGACACCATCATGCTCTTCATAGGTTCACGCTCCAACAACTTCAGTGCTTACCCTGAACCATCTTCCAATCAGTTTTTGAGGTTTGAATCTGCTGGCCATCTGAAGCTCTGTGAGTGTGTGACAGACATGGTCAGGTGGAGATCCATAGTCCCCAACGGATTTCTAGAAGACTGTGACTACCCAATTGTGTGCGATAGCTATGGCATCTGCAGCTCCCCGTGGAAGAAGCAATGCAACTGCCGGGAAGCTACTGGAAACGAAAGCATCGACTCGTACTTCACGACGTCTAAGAACAAGAAAGAGGATGAAGGAAACCATTTCTACTAGTTGCTTAGAATGCCCACCACATTCACTAGTTGCTGCTGATTTCTTAATATGTTCTTGTTGATACTGCATATTCATGGAGGTTACTTTCGATCTTGGATGCAAGTCGCTCGTCATGGCTAAGGCTGCTGATGGGAGTTGCTGCTGCTGCCATTGTTCCACATGATGAAGGTGGCTGGCTACGACCACTACTGCTGCTGTTATTGTACCACTTGATGAAGGTGGTTGGATGCTGCTATTGTTCGACTTGATGAAGCTGGCTGGAAATGGCCACTGCTGCTGCTGCTATTGTTTGACTTGATGAAGCTGGCTGGAAATGGCCACTGCTGCTGCTGCTATTGTTTGACTTGATGAAGCTGGCTGGCAATGGCCACTACTACCCACATCCAGATGGGAACCCCATCGGGGCTTGTGATGATTGTGGAAGCATGTGGCGGGTCTTGCATTGTTTTGGCTGCTGGGTGGTGTTTGGGATTGTTGTTGACGAGGGAAGACCAGCCAAGGGCCACCACCTCATATCATTGCCACCTCCTCCGTGGAGGACTAAGCCCATCAGGATTGTATTTGTTATCTTCTCCACCTTTGCCCCCATCACCACCTCTTGCCATGGAATTCATTCCTCTACCAATAGGATACTGACTGCAATCTTTGCTCCTACAGTGTTAATCCCACCGCATATGTCATCGTTGATATGTTGTTATTGTTGCCCATGGGCTTGGGCATGTGTAGAGACAATCCAAAAGGTTGCTCTTTTCATTCTTGTTAATTGATGCGATGATTTTGAGTCGCATTTGTAGACCTATTTCATATGTGTTTTATTCTTTAATTAGTCATTTTCATGGTTAATATCGCATAATTCATCTATTTTGGTCTTTGCTACTATTTTATGTCAAATCCCCTTTATTTCATCTTTTTGAGCATTAATTGTCAAAATATTATTATTTGTGTGAATTTATTTGGCTTCATGTTTGACTTTCAGGAAAAATGAGTATTTGCTTCCGTCGATACCATCGACGGAAGTCGATACCATCGACACGGTCACAGTTTGCTAGCCGAAAGAAGCAGGAAATAGTCGATACTATCGACTGGGAAGTCGATGGTATTGAGTCATCTTCAGCGTGCTGGCGAGAAATCGGTCGATAGTATCGACACCAAGTCGATACCATCGACGCACAGAGGCTACATCGACACAAAATGATAAAATCGTCGCTACAGGGTAGTCGATACCATCGACCCAAGTCGATGGTATCGACACCACATCAGGCACTCGGACGAAAAGAAAGAAGGGCTGCCGCTACAACACTGGGTCGATACCATCGACCCGCGTCGATGGTATCGACACCGTCAGATATGCGTTGGATTCAGATTGTTCCCAATCAGACGACCGTGGTTAATTAGCGACCTAATGAGGGAGTTATACCTAATGACGGCCGCCCAGATGAGAGGATCATCTCATTAGCCATTGCACGAGTACCGAGGAGCAGTAGAGAGGATAACGGAGGCCAAAAGTTCATACCAGTTGATTCGGACACCGCAGAAGACGGATTTCACCACCGAAAGGCGGGAGAGAACGTGTTCTAGGCAAAGGATCAACCGGTTCTTCTCCGTTCAGGGGTTTTCCCTTTCATTCCACGTTTTTCACATGTTTTCCCCTATTTCTACCTTGTACTTGTTTGAGATGAACATGCGGGGCTAATCCCCTTCATCTTTAGGACCAGGAGTAGCCTGGGAATTCATTGTATGACAGTTTTATAATAGTAAATCATATTTTATCTCTTAAATCTGTGGTATAGTTTCGTTTTCTCAATATGTTGTTATGCTTGATCACCATAATAATAACCTAATGCCCTTAATCACTTTGAATGAAGGATTAACGGCTGAAAAGAGATGAAATCTACATTAATCGATAAATCCCTTGACCAAGGTTGTGTAAAATTAATGGTGGATACTGAGAGATCGTTCATAATGCACCTAGTTTAGGGTATAGGTTACTACGACTGTGGAACCGACCTAAACCTAGGTAGTGAATTGCACCACGACAGTGGGTAATTCTGTTTTCAGGCCACTACCCAGATAGAGAGATAAGATTGAGGCATTATATAAAATCTAATACAATAAAAACCCGCGGTGAAACCACAATTCTAAAGATACCCTTTTGAATTGATTAAATTAACATTTAATCGATCGTTTGTTTTATTTTGTTTTTGTTTTCTTTTAATTTTAACAACAACCCTAAATTTGTTATTCAGCTTAGCTGATCACAAATAGTTAGTAGGAGTCTCCAACAATTCCGAGTATCCCTGTGTTCGATTCGGGCCTCACAAAGGCCTGTACTACTCGACGCGTTCACTTGCGTTTTAGCGCACGGTAAAATTGTGTCAAGTTTTTGGCACCGTTGTCGGGGATACGGCGAATTGTTGGCACTTTGAGTGCTATGAGCGGCCACTCTAGGCCACACTTTTTTTTATTTTGAAACAACTTCAAATATTTTCTTTTTATTGTTCGTTAATTTTGATACTCATCAAAGCACTGTACTGAACTTAAACTTTCCTATTTCAGGTACGTTGCATGGTGCAGACGCGTAGTACGGACTACGCGAATCGCGCACCCGAGGTTCCGCTTCCGGGTCCTGAGGACGAGGAGTATTACGAGCAAGAGCACCAAGAAGAGGTAGATTCTGAATTTGAACAGGAAGAGATGGCCGAGCCACAGACTATATGGGAGAAGATCAAGGCTTCTTCCTCATCAGCTTCCAAGGGGCCTATAAAGAAGCAGGCAATCAACATACCGACATATAAGATTGATCCAGTGCTGATAAATCTGGTGAAATCGAATGCTTTTCATGGGCTGAAGAATGAGGATCCCGTCGCGCACATCAGCCAGTTTGTTGAGAACTGTGACATGGTCAAAATTGATAGGTTTCCACAGGATGCACTGTATCTCAAGCTTTTCCTGAGTTCATTGGCGGGAGCCGCGCGAGAATGGTTACATAATTTGGATGATGAGTTCGTGGAGTCCTGGGACCATATGGTGGAGGTCTTCTTTGAGAGGTTCTTCCCTCCTGAGAAGACTAACGACATGATCCAGAAGATTCATAATTTTACCGAACAGGCCAGTGAGACATATTCTGAGACTTGGGAGATATTTCAGGTCATGCTGAGGAGGTGCCCGCATCACGGGCTGGATAAAGAGACGCAGGTGAAGATCTTCTATTTTTCTCTCTCCGAGCACGATAGGAGTAATCTGGATTCAGCTGGGTCAGGTTTCTTTCTGAACAATACAGACACCAGATGCTGGGAGATATTAAAGAATATGGCTAGAAAGCAGTCATGGGGTGAGAGAGAAAGAGGTCCGGTAGAGCAAGTTCGAGTAGCAGGTGAGTCCAAGGCAATGAAAGAGCTGAATGAGAAGATGGATCTTCTCGCAAAGAAGCTACTGGAAAAGGAGGATATTGAGTCTGGGGATGAGGCTCAAGTCAAATACATGAGACAACAACAAGGTTATAGGAACAATGATTATTCATGGAGAAAAGACAAGAGGTTCTCGTGGAAGGATCCAAACAATTTTCTGCAGGATCCGGATGCCAAACCCCAGCCAGCTGTGGAGGATAAGAGCACAGAGCTAATCAATGAAGTTATAAAGCAAAATCAAGAGCTAATGAATACATTTGGCCAGCAAATCAAGCAGCAAGGAGAACACATGAATCAATTTGGGCAAACATTGCAGAGCCATGGGGCTCAAATGAGGACCATTGAGACATCCATGGCACAGATGGCAGCCGAGATTGCTAGTTTGAAAAAACCGGCACATCCGGGTTTTCTGGGGAATACCAATGTTCCCGGGGGAAACCAACAAGCAAAGGCTATTCTGCTTAGAAGCGGCAAGAAAGTGTTGAATCCAAGAGCTGAGGAAACAAGCACACCACAAGCTGAAGTAGAAGGTGAAACCAATGAAGAGCAGCCCGCACCAGTCATAGGGCAGGTTGAAAACACAGCCGTGGATGATACTGAAGAACATGTTGTAGAGGAGGAACCTAAGAAAAAGATGCCTTATGTGCCACCACATCAAAGGCACAAGATGTTCCGGTCCCGTATCCAAATAGTGCCAAGGCAAGGAAGGCAGATGCACAGTTCAAGAAGTTCTTGGACAGTTTTAGGAAGTTTTCAGTCAATATTCCTAAACTGGAAGCCATTGAGCAAATTCCTTCATACGGGAAGTTTCTAAAGGATGTCATTACTAAGAAGAGGAAAATTCTGGATACAGAGGTCATCGTGCTAAAGGAGCAAGTGAGTGCCTTCATCATGGGCACTTTGCTACCAAAGAGATAAGATCCAGGGTGCTTAAACATTTCTTGCTATATTGGGAAGGTTAAATTTGGTGAAGCGTTATGTGACTCAGGGGCAAGCATCAACTTGATGCCCCTTTCGACATTCAAAAAACTAGGATTGAAGGAGTCACGGCCAAGCAATATGACGATTCAATTGGCAGACAACTCTGTGGTGAAGCCTTATGGAATATGTGAAGATGTCTTAGTAAAGGTGGATAGGTTTGTCTTTCCGGCAGATTTCGTGGTCATGGAGATGCAGGATGAACATGGCAACGAGCTGTTACTTGGAGGTCCTTTCCAAGCTACAGCCGACATGATCTTAGAGATGGGGAGAGGTCGCTTGACCTTGGGCATAGCCGATGACCGCTTTGAGATGGTCGTGCCTACGAGTACTGCGTCATCTAAAGCAAAGGAACAATGCAATATGGTAAAACATCTAGATTGTAATATTTCACTCTGCCTTGGGAAGCCATTTCTGGACATGACTCATGTGATGAGAAAGGTGGACAATGGAAATTTGGTTGTGGATATCATGGAGAAGACCAAAGTAGTTTCTTTGTGCAAAGCTGTCGGATTTCCTAATGATGATAATGAGGACATTCCGCTTTCTCTAAAGGATGATATGATTGCTATTTCTGTTTCTGATGCACACCTGGAATTACCGTTGGAGGCTTGCTTGTTAAATATTACATATGATTGGATGCGGAGCAAATCACTCAAGGAGTGCGCTAAAATGCTTCAGATGCTTCCATGCTTCTATGTGAGGCATTATGAAGATTTAGGTGAACTCCCCCCGCCGCTTCAATCATCTCTGATCAGCCCACCGGAGTTGGAACTAAAACCGCTGCCCCTGCATCTCAAATATGTCTTTCTAGCTGAGGAAGACAAGTTACCGGTGATCATTTCTGCTTATTTGAGTGCGGATGAGGAAGAACAATTGTTGATAGTGCTGAAGAACCACCGGGGAGCTTTTGGGTGGTCCGTTGCAGATATTAAGGGGATTTCACGTACTCTATGTCAGCACAAGATTCGGCTCGAGGAGGGAGCCAAGCCTGTGATTCAACCTCAACAATGTCTTAATCCGAGCATGATGGAGGTTGTGAAGAAGGAGGTCATTAAACTTCTTGATGCAGGTATTATCTACGCCATATCAGACTCGACATGGGTGAGTCCCACACAGGTAGTCCCTAAGAAGGGGGGAATTATTGTCACCCAAAATATGTTAAATGAACCTGTCACCACCCGATTGGTAACCAGGTGGCGAGTTTGTATTGATTACCGCCGTTTGAACGTCGCCATGCTAAAGGATCACTTTCCTTTACCTTTCATTGATCAAATTCTAGAGCACCTTGCCGGTCGATCACACTTCTGTTTTCTAGACGGGTACTCGGGGTACAACCAGATCTCGATTGATCCTTTGGATCAAGAGAAATCTACGTTCACTTGTCCCTATGGGACTTTCGCGTATCGCCGAATGCCGTTTGGTTTATGCAATGCACCGGCGATGTTTCAACGCTGTATGCTCGCCATATTTTCTGAAATGGTAGAGCGTTGTCTTGAGGTTTTTATGGATGACTTTTCGGTGTATGGTGCATCGTTTGATGAATGTCTCTATAACCTGGACAAAGTTTTACATCGGTGCGAGGACACACATTTGGTCCTCAACTGGGAGAAATGTCACATGATGGTGACTGAGGGGATAGTGCTAGGACACAAGGTGTCTAGCAAAGGTCTAGAGGTGGATCCGGTCAAAATTGAGGTCATTTCCAAGTTGCCCCCACCAAATTCTGTTAAAGGGGTAAGAAGTTTCCTAGGACATGCCGGGTTCTATCGGCGATTTATAAAAGATTTTTCTAAAATCGTGAAACCACTATCCGAGCTTTTGGAGAAAGACGCTGTATTCGATTTCAATGATAAGTGTCTACATGCGTTCGACGTTTTGAAAGAAAAATTGATTTCTGCACCGGTTGTTCAAATGTCGGATTGGACAAAACCGTTCGAATTAATGTGTGACGCTTCGGACTTTGCGGTAGGAGCCCTATTGGGGCAGCGGGTGGACAATAAGCCCGCCGTGATTTTCTACGCTTCGAAGACTTTGAATGATGCCCAATTGAATTATACAACTACTGAAAAAGAATTACTCGCCGTTGTGTTCGCTTTTGAAAAATTTCGGCAGTATTTAGTTGGATCTAAAGTAGTTGTATGGACTGACCATGCCGAAATAAAATACTTGATGGAGAAAAAAGACACAAAGCCTAGACTCATTATGTAGATTTTGCTCTTACAGGAATTTGACATTGAAATCAAGGATAAATCTAGGATTGAAAACGTTGTTGCTGATCATTTGTCTAGGTTAGAAAGGGTGGATGAAAAAGATTTACATATACCCATAACCGAGATGTTTCCGGATGAACAGATTTGAAAATTACTTCTAAGGATCCTTGGTTTGCTGAGATTGTAAATTATTTGGCTTGCGGGATCATCCCGGAAGATTGGTCATATCAGGAGAAGAAACGATTTTTCCATTCTTTGAGATACTATTTTTGGGATGATCCAATTCTTTTTAAGCAATGCAGGGATGGTATCTTGCGCAGGTGTGTGCCTGAGGTGGAGTATGAGAGCGTTCTCCGTCATTGCCATGCATCACCTACGGGAGGACACCACGCCAGCTCGTGCACGACAACTAAGGTTTTGGAAAGCGGCCTTTATTGGCCAACTTTCTTTCGGGATGCCTACGAGTTTGTGAGGCAATGTGATCCTTGTCAGCGAGTAGGTAATATCTTAAAGAGACAGGAGATGCCCCTGAATGTGTTTCAGGAAGTGGAGGTATTTGATTTGTGGGGCATAGATTTCATGGGACCCTTTGTGTCCTCAAACTCCAATTTATATATTTTGTTAGCAGTTGATTATGTGTCTAAGTGGGTGGAAGCAATCCCCACAAGGACTAACGATTCTACTGTAGTGTGCAGGTTCGTGAAAGAGAACATTTTCTGCAGGTTTGGGGTACCCCGGATGATAATCAGTGATGGGGGTACGCATTTTAGGAATCATAAGTTCTCGACTTTATTGAAGAAATATGGGGTCAAGCACAACATAGGTACCCCATATCACCCGCAGACCCAAGGCCAGGTGGAGGTCTCCAATCGTGAAATTAAAATTATTTTAGAGCGTACGGTGGCGTCCACGATGAAGAACTGGAGTGCCCTATTACCGGATGCATTGTGGGCTTACAGGACGGCTTACAAAACACCTATAGGCACCACGCCTTTTAGATTGGCATATGGCCGGGCTTGTCACCTACCGGTAGAGTTGGAGCACAAGGCCCATTGGGTGCTTAGAAGGCTCAATTTAAGTTACGATGAAGCGGGGAGAAAGAGAATGCTTGAATTGAATGAGCTGGATGAGTTACGGATGACGGCATATGAGAACGCATGGATATACAAGGAGCGCACAAAGCTGATCCATGACCGCCACATCCAGTTGCGCACGTTAAAAAAGGGAGATAGTGTTTTGTTATTCAATTCACGACTCAAGTTGCATCCCGGGAAGCTCAAATCCTGGTGGAGTGGGCCATTCGTGGTAGAATAGGTCAAGCCACACGGCGCGATTTTGGTGCGTGATGGTGATACCATGTTTTTGGTGAATGGACAAAGATTGAACTTCTATTTTGGCGAAAATTACAAGAGGAAGGTGAATGAGGTCAAACTCATCTCACTTTCGGATGCATGAGGTGCCGAAAGTCGTCTAGCCTAAGACGTTAAATAAGGGTGCTTGTTGGGAGGCAACCCAACCATCGGTACATTAGGATAGTTCATGTACATTCATAGGTTAATTTATTTTGGCTTGATTTTTAGTGTAAAAAAGATACCGTGATCGGTTCGTTTGATGTGCAGGCTGAGGCAGATTTGATACCATCGACACACTGGTCGATGGTATCGACTGGGTTACAGGTTGACGGCTACAGATTTCAATCTGAGTCGATACCATCGACGGCCTTGTCGATGGTATCGACCTACCTACAGGTGGTCGTGAAAGTGTAGTCGATGGAATCGAGACACCAGTCGATACCATCGAGATCTCTGAAGATTTACAGACAAAATCGACTCAGGTAAGTCGATACCATCGACGGTCATGTCGATGGTATCGACACGGCTTCAGGTTGAGATGCAAAGCAGAGGTGTTACAACAAAGGCAAGTCGATACCATCGACCCTCGTCGATGGTATCGACCATCCACATCATCGATCCGCGCAAACAAATCACTGCGGTCGCGGCTTCCACGTCTTCGATCCGGGTGCGGCGTCGATACCATCGACTCGCGTCGATGGTATTGACACGTCAGCGATCTGGGTTTCAAAATCCAGCCATCGAAGACCGTTGATACCAGTGAGGGGGCGGATAGCATCGACAAGTGTCGATACCATCGACTCGCGTCGATGGTATCGACGGGCCAACAGTGGCACCAACCAAGTCTATATAAGGAGATTCATTACGTCATTTGACGTCACACCTTCAGAGTGATCTTCTTCCTTTGCGCCGAGCACTCCTCCGAGCCATCCAAGCCAACGAAGAGCAGCACCGAGCGGAGATCCGATTCTCTAATCTTCACCGAGCTCTCTTTCTCTAATCCCTTTCCTTGTCGCCAACATGGTGCATACCGTCGGAGCCTCGTCGTCACGTGCAACTCTACCGAAATTCGTGCCACCACCGCCAGTGTCGGTTTCACGTCCCCGCCTTGTCCATCCTTCCTCGGAGGTCCAAAAGATCTATGAGGAGATCATGAGGAGGAAGATAGAGACTACCTGGTATGTGGATCAGGAGATGATCCGAGATCTCAGATTCGAGGCCAACTTGGCCTATGTTCTGAATGGGCAGGCCCGTCACACACCAATAAGGCCTGGCGAACTGGAATTTCACCAAGATGGTCAGCCGTTCTTCAACGACTGGCCGACGTACAAAGAGTTGGTAGTGGAGTTCATGGCGTCACTGGACGTCTGCATCGTGCCCAACGACATTGTAGCTACCGATCGCGAGTGGATCCAGGGCCGGGTGTCTTTCCGGCTGTTCAACATCGACTACACCCTGACGCTCCGGCAATTCATCACGATCTTCAATTGGAACCACTCAGCACATGACTACCGGCGGCCGGACAACCGCACCGACTACGACGCCATCTTCTCCGAGTTGGTGACAGTGCTGCCGGGGAAGTCGGTGAGCTACCACAACGCCGCGGTAGCCGACTTCGAGCACCCTTTCGTCCGGGTCTTGCACCGGATGCTCAGTTCCATAGTTTTTTCTCGGGGTGATCTCACCATCAGCAAGTTTCAGGGGTCGGACCTTTTCTTTCTATATAAACTTCTGAAGAAACAAGAATGCAACTGGGGTGCTTTCTTTCTGCAACGAGTTTTGGATGTGAAGAGGAGTACGAGGAAAGCGCCGATTCACTTCGGCGGGCTCATCACCAAGCTGGCTTCGTACCTTGGCTTGAATTTCCAAACCCTCACTCCTCTATCTACTAGAAGCAAGGTAAACTTGCAGCATTTGCACAGGTCCAATCTGCTACTTCTCCGAGATGGCGTGGCATTTGCACATTGCCACGTAAATCAAGCATATCAAGAATGTTCTCTTCCCGATCCCATTTTCAACATCGAAGGTGCACAACATTTCCGGTGGCCAATCATAGCCATCGCGGACTCCGATGAAGAAGGTGTTGATGACGGAAATGATGACGAGGCTGAGGAGGAAGAAGAGGCATTTACACCTCTTCGAGCACGAGTGGCACCACAGAAGTGTCCTCGGATGCATCCGGGTGCATCATCCTCATCACAGCCTACTCCGCCACCCCCACAGCCCTCGCAGCCAAGCGAGGATGTCTATTCCATGCAAGGCATGTACACTATGTTGCAAGATATCCACCAGACACAGCAGCAGCACATGGCGATGTATACCGGTATTCAAGACACTACGAACCGGATACTGGACAACCAAAGGGTGATGTTCGAGAATGAACGTCTTCTCCTTGACAACCAACAAAAGATACATAATCAGTTGCAACGGATGGAGATGCAGCAGGAGCCCTTCTACAACCACTATTGGAGCCAAAATTATTTTGGAGGTTATCCACAACCTCCACCTAGGGCCCAGTTTGATCCATGCTTCCAGGGGGAGTACCCTTCTTGGGACCCTACGGCTCCGTACTACCCACCTCCATCACCACAAGATTGATCCGGTATCACTGTTCCAATCTTTAAGTTTGTTTTTGAATTCAAGCTTAGGGGGGTAGTTGGAACAGCTTTATCTTTTAGTGTTTTTAGTTTTCAGCTTTATTATTTGTTCTTGTTATTTGTTTCTTGCAATGTTAGTTTTTGTAGGATCCACATGCTATCTAGTGTAACCGTGGATGTCATAAAGTTGTGTCATCTCATTAATAGTGCATGGGAAAATCAAGGGCAATTTAAAAAAATTTTGTGTGTTTGAAAAGCTTGTCTTGTTTAACCTTGGGCACATATCCTATGAAAATGATTGGTTTTGTCAACTTTAAAACAATATTTCACAAATAGACTCCTAATGATTCATGAGCCTAATCTGACCAAATGGTAATGAGACTCTAATTGGAAGTAAGAGAGAGAAACCTTTAAACTACTACACAGGTCAGTAAGGTGGGACGCATAATATCTTTCTAAGGTTCAGTCATCTAGTCTTGTGATCGTTCCACCTCATTGTTTCCATAATCCACCCAAGAATTGGAAGTAAAGTACCGTTTTAACTCTTTTTGATTGCATAGAATCTAGATAGGACATGCATTGCTTTGGCCTATGTGTTCTGCATATATAAAAAAAAATTAGAATAGTGATACATGCACATTACCTTTAGGTGCATGCCATGTAGTTGCATTCATAATTTTCATGCATAAAGTATATCGTGTATCTCAATTTTTCTCAAAATGGTGAATTAAATTGTTCCATACCTTCTAAATAGTGCAAATTTCTGAATATGAAGAAAATAAGCCCAATAAAATATTCTTTATCAATTATGGATATAAGGGCTGGAAAATGAAAAAAAGAGAAAAATCTGAAAAATCTGCACAATGAAAAAAAAGAGTTATTTAGAAGAAAGTAGAATAAGAAGGAGAAAGGAACGTAATATCACCTGCATTTCAGGATAATTGAGTACATGATGTAGCTTAACTAGATATCCATCTCATTTTGAGATGGATGGTTAGTACATGCATCATTTCACCCAATTTTAGGCATTAGGGCATTTCTCATATGCATTTGCATCATGTAGGACATTTTTGTATCATGCATGTTGAAACAGTACAATACTTCCACTTTCTTCCATGAACCACCCATCTTCATCCACCCGTTGCTCGGATTGGTAGGCCACCGTGAATTTCTCCTCACTAAAGTAGATCAGGAGAACTACTTCCATGTAGATGGTAGTTAGGGCGAGCAACGTAGTATAGGAGATCACAAGATGCACCAAGTCTGAACCGGCGAGTTTTATTATGTTAACTGCCTTATGTGATAGTGTTCATCAGTTTTGAGGTCAATTTCTCTTATGGATGATTACTGTCACCTTCAGGGTAATTACCGTTCTGTGGTTAGAGAGGGCCGGTATGTGAATGTCCGGTGGGAGTCATATGAGATGTTGGTTGTGGAGTGTTGTTCTTCAGTTGACATTGGCAATTCTATTCTAAGGATTAGTTGCTCGAGGGCGAGCAACGTTCAAGCTTAGGGGAGTTTGATGCGATGATTTTGAGTCACATTTGTAGACCTATTTCATATGTGTTTTATGCTTTAATTAGTCATTTTCATGGTTAATATCGCATAATTCATCTATTTTGGTCTTTGCTACTATTTTATGTCAAATCCCCTTTATTTCATCTTTTTGAGCATTAATTGTCAAAATATTATTATTTGTGTGAATTTATTTGGCTTCATGTTTGAATTTCAGGAAAAATGAGTATTTGCTTCCTTCGATACCATCGACATGGTCATAGTTTGCTAGCCGAAAGAAGCAGGAAACAGTCGATACTATCGACTGGGAAGTCGATGGTATCGAGTCATCTTCAGCGTGCTGGCGAGAAATCGGTCGATAGTATCGACACCAAGTCGATACCATCGATGCATGGAGGTTACAGCGACACAAAATGATAAAACTGTCGCTACAGGGTAGTCGATACCATCGACCCAAGTCGATGGTATCGAGCCCACATCAGGCACTCAGATGAAAAGAAAGAAGGGTTGCCGCTACAACACTGGGTCGATACCATCGACCCGCGTTGATGGTATCGACACCGTCAGATATGCGTTTAATTCATATTGTTCCCAATCGGACGACCGTGGTTAATTAGCGACCTAATGAGGGAGTTATACCTAATGACGGCCGCCCAGATGAGAGGATCATCTCATTAGGCATTGCACGAGTACCGAGGAGCAGTAGAGAGGAGAACGGAGGCCAGAAGTTCATACCAGTTGATTCGGATGCCGCAGAAGATAGATTTCACCACTGAAAGGCGGGAGAGCACGTGTTCTAGGCAAAGGATCAACTGGTTCTTCTCCGTTTAGGGGTTTTCCCTTTCATTCCACGTTTTTCACATGTTTTCCCCTATTTCTACCTTGTACTTGTTTGAGATGAACATGCAGGGCTAATCCCCTTCGTCTTTAGGACCGGGAGTAGCCTGGGAATTCATTGTATGACAATTTTATAATAGTAAATCATATTTTATCTCTTAAATCCGTGGTATAGTTTCGTTTTCTCAATATATTGTTATGCTTGATCACCATAATAATAACCTAATGCCCTTAATCACTTTGAAAGAAGGATTAACGGCTGAAAAGAGACGAAATCTACATTAATCAATAAATCCCTTGACCAAGGTGGTGTAAAATTAATGGTGGATACTGAGAGATCGTTCATAATGCACCTAGTTTAGGGTATAGGTTATTACGACGGTGGAACCGACCTAAACCTAGGTAGTGAATTGCACCACGACAGTGGGTAATTCTATTTTCAGGCCACTACCCGGATAGAGAGATAATATATTGGCATTATATAAAATCTAATACAATGAAAACCCGCGGTGAAACCGCAATCCTAAAGATACCCTTTTGAATTGATTAAATTAACATTTAATCAATCGTTTGTTTTATTTTGTTTTTGTTTTCTTTTAATTTTAACAACAACCCTAAATTTGTTATTCGGCTTAGCTGATCGCAAATAGTTAGTAGGAGTCTCCAACAATTCCGAGTATCCCTGTGTTCGACTCGGGCCTCACAAAGGCCTGTACTACTCGACACGTTCACTTGCGTTTTAGCGCACGGTAAAATCGTGTCATTAATATATTGCAAGTGCTTGAACGCATGCAGACCCTTCATCATATTGTGGTGTTCTTGATGTTGTTGTTGTTTATGACACACTGCTATTGATTTGGCTGTGTTGTTCTGATGATTATATTGTTGTTGATGTTGAACATTCCATTACTTTTACGGGCTCTTGTTGTTGTTAATTGGGTTCGGAGTGCTGCCTCAACCACACTGCCCCATAGCTTGACTTGCATGCCTGACTTTACCAACTTATTAATCAACAACACACTATCACCATATTCCTGCGACGACAAAAAAAATAATGTTTAGAAAACAACAAACATAACAACTAAAATTCTAGTTCCTTTGAGCAAATATCATCAAGGACATTAACATATTGAAAAGGTTTGATTTTCTTACCTCATGAGATAGTGGAAACAGAAGAGCCTCACACACATCAGTTGGTTCATCCATATACATTGGCTCATGAGTTGTAGCTAGTACATGTGCTTGTGAGCTGAAACCAATAGATACTTCATGTGAGATAACTATAGAGAATTGATAGAAGTTCAACTCTCCAAATTTCAATGTCCAATCTAAGATGGTAGCGCTTGAGACAAAGATGTAAAACATTGGAGCAGTAAAGTTATTACAAAAGAAAATACATCTAAGAGAATGCTACTTATATATAATAATAGGTTTGCACTTTAGAAGAACGGAAATGAGAAATTGAAATAAAAGGAAGTTATCACTATCATTGATAAGTGAATACAACATCTGATAGTAATAGAGAACATATAATATACTTGGCTCTTGGGTTTTCATTGAAGTGTTCATTTACAGATCGGATAAGATCTCCACCCTATTCCCGTGACATCAAAAAGATCGAGTTTAAAATACACCAAACACAAAATTCAAACTTCAATTCTGTGAGGAAATATCCACAAGAACATTAGCCTACAACTAAAATTCTCAAAGTCACTTAATTCATTAGGACAAAGCTGACATTGTATACATGTTTCATATAATTTGCAAAACTAGAAGTGGGTTTTGGAACTTTTTTACAATTGAGGGAAGATTTAGAGTCACCAACCAAAGAATAAGGATTAATTGATTCCCATAGTTTCCACTCTTGAACCAATATGGTTACCATGAATCATAAATCCCTTTAAGGGTCTACACAATTGATTAGGAAGTCCAAATTTATTTGTATCATTGTGGCTTTAGTGAAATCAAAGATTTTTATTGAGAAAGCAAGCCACATTGTAAAATTGATCTGAGTATAGCTTGTTTTTGTTGACTAAATCTCAGTACGTGGATATATTTACACTAGTTATACACCATATTGCCCTTATCTCCAATGATTTGGAGCATGTAGAAAGGCATGGTATCTATCATTTGTTTGTCAAGATCAGTAGACAAGTATGGTGTCGAGGACTCACTTGGTCACACTGTGGCAATGGTGTTGGATAACATCAGTGCTATGGTCTGGATGTTTTTTGTTTCATGGCCATGATCATGACTCTTTTCGTACATTGGTTGTTCCATCTAGACATAAGTTCAAGGTTTCAAAAGAACAATATAAAAATGATGACATTGCTAGACATAAGTTCAAGATTTCAAAAGAAAAGAATAAAAATGGCCAAAGGACAATGCAAGTTGATGACCAACCCTTTAATCAAGTTCATGATACACTTGGAAAGTAGTGATGTAATTTTAAGAACATCCATCCTTGCTTTCTAATATAAACTTCATAATGAAAAGATGATGAAAACTATATCCATGATTTAAAAGCTTACTTGGAACCCATTTACTGGCAATGTTTTTTGGAGAAAGTTGTCATTTGAATTTGAATAGCCTATGAGGCACAAGGTATACAACCTTAAATTAATAACAGTGTAATTCATGTGCCTCTCGAAGCTCTAAGCACAAAATTTTCTCATTGATCCTCGGGTGTGGTCCTCCTACAATCCTCAAGCACATAGGCTCGCCAAGATAACAATGACTTCAACTTTGTAGAGTAAGACTTTGTCTTCACATGTGGAGATCGATAGTTGCACTAGTAAGATGAGGAAATCTGTAAAGAATAGGATATTCAAGATCAAATTAAGCATAAGTCTATGTAAGTGTAGCACTTATCTTTAAAAGGAAAAGAACACATAAAGTCTTCACAAAACATCAACAGAAATTGTCCCATAAATGATAGTAGATCCATGATAACAAAAAAAATGATCACATAGTTAGTATGCAAATCCATAAATCTGAAATGTTAAATCTTCCAATTGTTCAACTACTAATATGTATCCTGAAATAGTTAGCAATGAATTTTAGGCAAAATGACCTTGTTAAAATGTCCAACTTTTAAGTTTGGAATTTATTGGTTGGCTCTGAAGATGGTGGTTGTAGGAGGCAACATCCCTATGTGAATTAACCTATTTAAAACTGAAGAATTAATGAGACAAGGTATAAAAAGCATTAATTAAGTAGAGGTACAAGGTATTGTGCAATGCCATTTACCAAGGCTAAAGGTGATCTTCCTCAACCCATCCATTCAACAACTATATAACAGAAGATATCCTTAATATATATGTAATGGGTTTGACGCCCAAGTTAAAATCCAAGAAATCCGCTTTTACATTAGTAGAGACATGCAAGAGCATTAAAGGAATTGAAAATATTTAAATCCTAAATAAACATCCACACAATCATAAAAGATCATACAATAGTTTGACAGTCAAACAAGTGATAAAACAAACTTCTGATATTGAAATGATTAAAATCCTAATCTAGTAGGCTTCATCCTTTAACAATCATTGATGAAACTGCTTGAACATGGTCTTGAATTTTGATCATTCTCATAATCGTCTTCCTCTTCATTGGCAAATCCAAGCCTCCTACTACACCCAATATCCAGCAGTAAAGAATTTCTCATATGGTTTATCTTACCTAATTTCTCAGTAACAACATAGATTTATAGAATAAGATCATGTTCGAGCATCTAACTTGATTCCTCAATTGTGCCAACTGTAGTTCTGCATTAGCAAGCGCTTCAGCATAAACTTTAGCCTCTTTTTCAAAATCCTCATAGGTTTTTTGTGTTGATTCCATGCTAGATGCTTGTTTCAACATTTTTCTGGTTGCTCCACTTCCATAACCTCTTTCATATCCACCATGATGATCACCATATACATGGTCCATTACATGCATGAAATCAACAGAGTCTTTGATGTGTTCCACATGACGTCGTTCTGCTTCAGTTCGAACATTCTGCTACAAGGACAAATAGGTTATGGTTTTTAATTAAATTTATGAGAACTAATTATATAAAAAATGAAACATGCAATGAATACAAAATTATGTACCACACATGTCCTGGTATGTTCATTTGGAAATTGACCATCCTTATAGGTATGAGAAACTACATATGTGGTTAAATAAGAAGGGTCTAGTCCTTTCAAAATTTAAAAATGATTAATCAGTATTGGATATGTGATAATCTTAAAATAAAATCTAAACATATACCATCTCATATTGCTTCTGTCTTATTGATTTTCTCCCCAATGTGTATGTAGGTCTGATATGTGCACGGTTTTTGGCATTTCTTTGTGCCTCAGCAATTGCTTCCTCTTTGCCCCAATAATCCAATAGTTTTTCCCATTAATCTTGGCTAACTCTAGACTCGGGTGACACAAGAAGTTGTTATGGACTTCTTTTCTTTAGATATCGTTTCAAGTGAAACCTATGTGTTTGAACACCAGCTTTCACCTTGTTTAAGCACCATTGCCTAACACGAAACATGTTTGGCTTGTTTTTTGTTTCAGAACTTGTGAAGTTAAACAATTTCTGTTCCAAATATAGTGAAGACATCACAAATATTGGGGCATCTAAGAAAATATATAAAAGTGAAATGTAATAATGTAGAACTAATCAATTACCATGACGTCATCCCAAACACCATGCATCAAAACTGCGGTCTTGGAAGACACCCCATTTCAAATGTAGTGGAAATGCATCACTATCTCTAGCCTTCAGACCCAAGAAGTTGGCCACGGTTGTAGATTCATGATGAACAGGTTCATTTTGAAGTGTCATACACTCATGCTTACTTTTTCCAAGTGGTGGCTTCATAGTATGATATCCTGTCCAGCCATGACCTTTTTGTCTATGAGTTGTAAAAGTAAAGAAAATTGTTGTAAGATATATTCGTGATACATACTTGTAAACTCATGTTCTTCAAGTTGCATATCACTAGCTCGAGGATTAGATGATCTCGTATGTTGATGATTACCCATGATAGGTGTGTGTTCCATATTTGGATCTACCCTTTCTGTAATAAGAATTTGAATTAATGGATAGAAAATAACAGGTTTAAGGTATGACATGAAAATTTTCAACAAAATTAAGTTAGATAACTCACCAACTTCAGGATTTCTAACACAAGTATCAGATCTATTTTCAACCTCAAGTTGACTTGATGTAGTAGGCTCTTGATCCTCAAGTGGGATTGGTGAAATTGTCTCTTCAGCCTCAAGAGGGCTTTGGATAGTTTGTACCTCACCCCCAAATTCATCCATCACATCAGTAGTTGAGGTTGTAGGGATATTGTTTTCTCAACAATTTATAGTTTCCTAACAGAACATTGTTGAACCTGCATCAGAATTCATATCTTATTTTTGTTTGAAAATTACACAACAAGTGATGTTATAGTTACCTATATGAACATCTTCCATGAAAACTTGATTGTTCGTTGTAGAGGGTATCAAATTTTTGGGAGCATTGTTTTCTATGCAAGTCGGACATAGAGTCATCCTTTTAGTCCCCATGCTACTTTGAGTACAAGAATATGACATTATCCCACTTGATGGAGCTACATAAAAGTATAAAATGTTGTTGTTTGTAAACCAAAATTAAGAAAGGCAAATAAATCAATATTGTTAGAAAGAATAAACTAAAAATAAATAAATTATCAAATACCAATATGATCTACTATCCTAGCCTCTCTGTGATGCACTGCATTAGGGGTTGAATATCCATGGTTTCCACTTTGTTGCGGATTAGAAGAACTAAGGATGGATTCTTTCGACCCTAATCCATTTTGAGTCAAGGATTCCAACATTTTTCTTGAATGGGCTGGTGTATTAAAAACACAAGTCAATGTTGTATGGAAATATAAATAATTAAAAGAGCAACGTGTTGATTACCTAAACATGCATCTTTAATTATCCCCTGACCACATGTAAATGTGCAAAAGGAACTGAACTCTTGGATATGTTGCTTTCTAGTACTTTTGTAGAAGTATTAGTAATTCCTTTAGACCATGTTGAAGTTGGATTCATACTTTCAGAAGTATGAATAATCCCCTTAGAACCTACACAAGTAAGTATCTTCTTTGTAGAAGTATTCTACATAGACCAATGTTGTTTAAAATATGAGATAGTAAAAAAGGAAAAAAAATACCATTGGCATGTGTTTCTGTCATACCCCTTTGATCATCCAATGTCTTTGAAATTAAACTTGTGCAGAGAATGTTTTTCAACATTTTCTTTGAATGAGCTGTATTGAAAACACAACTCAAAGTTGTTTGGAAATATGTATTTCTAAGAAAATTAGTGCAGTGATTACCTAAGTGTGCATCTTCCATTAATCCCTGGCCACATGTTGCATAAGGAAGTGGAGTCTTGGGTATGTTGCTTTCTCTTAATTTTGAAGAAGTATCACCGATTCCTATAGACCCATTTGAATTCAGAATCATCCTTGTAGAAGTATCATTCATCCCTTCAAAACATGTGGAAGTAAGAACCATCTCTGTAGAAGTACTCCACACCGATCATTGTAGTTTGGAATATGAGATAGTGAAAAAAATAACCATGTGTTTCTATCATACCTATTCGATCATCCACTGTATTTTTGGAGCAAAAACTAGATTGTTTGCTCGTTGTTTCAACTGCATTTATCTCATAAATCATTACTATTTGGAAAAACAAATTAGTAAACAAACAAATCAAGACTTACAAAAATGTTCTTTTCTCCTTGACTCTTCATGATACATGGTATTTGGACTTGAAAATCCATGGCTTATGCTTTCTTGTGGATCATGAGAACTATGGATGGGTTGTTTTGACCCCAATCCATTTTTAGTCAAGGATTCCAGCATTTTCGTTGAATGGGCTATATTCAAAACAAAATTGAATGTTGTTTGGAAATATAAATATTTAAGAAAACTAGTGCATTTATTACCTAAACTAGCAACTTTCATTAACCAATCACCACATGTTGCAGAAGGAACTGAACTCTTGGGAATGTTACTTTCTTTTACTTTCAAAGAAGTATCAGTCATTCCATTAGACCCTATTACACTTTTGGAGCTATGGACCAATCCTTTAGACCCTAGTGCATTTTTGGGGCAAGAACCCAATTGTTTGGTCATTGTTTTAGCTGCATTTAACTCATGAATCATTACTATTTGAAAAATAGATAAATAAAACATAAAGCAAGACTTACAAATATGTTCTTTTTCCTAGGCTCCTCATGATAAATGGTATTCAGACTTGAATATTCATGGTTACCGCTTTTATATGGATCATGAGAATTAAGGATTGGTTACTTTGACCCCAATGCATTTTGAGTCAAGGATTCCAGCATTTTCCTTGAATGAGCTGTATTCAAAACATAATTGAATGTTGTTTGGAAATATAAAAATTTATGAAAACTAGTACATTGATTACCTAAACGAGCATATTTCGTTAACCCATCACCACATGTTGTAGAAGGAACTAAACTCTTGGGGATGTTACTTTCTCTTACTTTTGAAGAAGTATCAGTCATTTCTTTAGACCCGAGAGCATTTTTGGAGCTATGGAACAATCCTTTAGATCCTAGTACATTTTTGGAGAAAGAACCCAAATGTTTGCTCGTTGTTTCAGCTGCATTTAACTCATCAATCATTAATGTTTTAAAAAATAAATTAATGAGTAAACAAATTAATACTTACAAATATATTCTTTTATCCTAGGCTCCTCATGATACATGGTATTCGGACTTGAATATCCATGGTTTCTATTTTTTTGTGGATCATAAGAACTAAGGATGGGTTGTTTTGAACCTAATCCATTTTGAGTCAAGGATTCCAGCATTTTTCTTGAATGAGCTGAATTCAAACCATAATTGGAAGTTGTTCGAAAATATAAATATTTAAGAAAACTAGTGCATTGATTACCTAAACGAACATCTTTCATTAACCCATCATCATATGATAAAAAAGGGACTGAACTCTTGGAGATGTTACATTCTCTTACTTTTGAAGAAGTATCAGTCATTCCTTTAGGTCCTAGTATATTTTTGGAGCTATGGACCAATCCTTTAGAACCTAGTGTATTTTTGGAGCAAGAACCCAATTGTTTGCTAGTAGTTTCAGTTGCATATATCTCATGAATCATTGCTATTTGCAAAAACAATTTCATAAATAAACAAATTATAACTTTCTAATGTACTAAAAAAATATCTCATGAACCTAGTACATTTCACATAGTTTGTTGTTTTTTGTAATCTCAGATACTAAAAAATAATTACCTTTTGCACCCACACCATTCTGACTTGTTGAATCTTTCACTTTGTGCTTTTGATGAGCTACAACTTAAATTGAAGTCATTAGTATATGAAAACATAAGAGATTACATGATTTCACTTACAAATTATACATAATTAAACAAAAAATGCATTAATAACCTATATCAACAATTCCATCGTCCTGGAGTCCACATGTTTGGGGCTTATTAGAGTTATCTTTGACTATTTTCTTTTTCCGAGCCATACCTAAACAAACCAAACATGAATATAATATAAAGTATCTCAGAAAACTTAGAAAAAAATAATAACACTTACTAGCTATAGAAGACAACAATTGTTCTTGTGATCCAGATGACACACTATCAGATGGAAGTGAATTACAAATAGTTGAATAATGTTTATTTTCAACTTGTTTGTTTTTAGCTTGTACCACTTCTTTTAATGACTTCACCTTCTTCTTTGGTGGCATATTTGTAGTCAACTCTGCAAAATAAATATAAAACACTTATATACCACAATCCATTATATAATATATTTGAAAAAAAAATTAAACACAAGTCATTCTTTCAAACTAGATTAACTTTGTACTATTTTTCAAATTAAAAAGTAGTATCAACAAGTATATCTTCAGAAACATCATCCATCTCAATAATTTCATCCAGTTCACCATGCACTAGATTATGTTCACTAATTATAGTACTCAAAGGAATATCAAAAGTGTCTCTTGGTGTCCAATGACAAACAACACTCCAATTTTTGTCTTCTATATCTATAGAGTAAAAAACTTGAGTGGCTTGATCGGGATAAATGAAGGGTTCATCATCAAAACTTGTCCTCGATGTATCAACCAAAGTGAAACCAAATTCATCAACATATGAACCTATGCTTTCCTCCATATCGTACCATCTACATTTGAAAAGACAAATGGGAGGAATACTTTCATATTGAAGCTCTTATATGTCTACTAACACTCCATAATACATGTTGTCATCAGGGCCTTTAGTTTGAATACCACCATTTTGGGTGACACGACCACTATCTACTGCTTCATTTCAAATTTGTAGCCATTCACAAAATATCCTTTATAAGAACGTACTCCTAATGTAGGCATCCTAGAAAGAATTCTCACAACATTAGGAATTTCCATGCCTCATGGGAGTAAATTTACCTGATAAAAATGAAACT
Organism: Alisma plantago-aquatica; assembly: GCA_963693085.1. Lineage (NCBI taxonomy): Eukaryota > Viridiplantae > Streptophyta > Magnoliopsida > Alismatales > Alismataceae > Alisma > Alisma plantago-aquatica. The sequence goes on along the minus strand of OY856413.1, from coordinate 136,645,282 downwards.
AATATTAATGACATTAAATAAAATGAATTGAATTTCAACTCTTTATACAAAGATCAAAACTTACATAGTTTGAGAACTAGTTAACAAAATGATTGTGTTGTTCATCCTGTATTTCCACTTCATTCCAGGACAGATTTTGTTGTCTTATCTCATGAGCATGCATCCTTAAAAATGTATTTACAATAAGAAAAATTATGGATATATAGAGGATTCTAAAGGAAAGTCATCACTAGAAAACTATAAGTTTGATACTTACAATAAGTATGGCTCAATCTCAGCTGTATTGAACAAAATGAAGCGACGAGCTTGGTTGAGTTCTGCATATGAGGGAGTCAAAAATAGACTAGCACCAATAGGTCTATCACCATATCTTACATGCCTACTTAAGCAAGAATCCACATTTTCTAGATAATGTTGGCAAAAAGTAGTCGCCTCTTTTAAAAGATATCCCTCAGTAATAGACCCTTCAGGTCTGCTTCTATTGCGTACAAATTGTTTCAAAGAGTAAAGAAATCTTTCCACTGGATACATCCATCTATACTCCACACCACCAGCAACTCTATCCTCATGTGGTAAATGTATAGTTAAATGGACCATAATGTCAAAGAATGCGGGTGGGAAGATGTGCTCAAGCTTGCAAAGAATAATCAACATCAATCTTTCAAGTTTTTCCATCTTTCGAACACTAATTCTTTTTGCACACAAAGACTTAAAAAAATTACAAAATTCAATCATCACTTTGGCAACTGGTCATGGAAGAGTTCTTCTTAGAGCCAAAGGTAAGAGATGTTGGATCAAAATATGGTGGTCATAGATTTTAAACCCAACAATCTTTTTTGTTTCAACTTGAACTTTGTTTGATATATTTGAAGAAAACCCATCTGGTAATTTCAAGTCTTTAGAAACTGATAAGAAGGCTTCCTTTTCTTTCCTGTTCATACTATAAGGTGAACGAGGCAAAACAAATTGACCGTTGTGGTTTCTTTTTTTAGGCCAAAGTGATTTCCTCATATTCAACTTTTGCATGTCCAAACAAGCATTAACATTCTCTTTACTTTGACCATCTTTGTACAATAAACAACTGAGGATGTTTTCAGATATGTTCTTCTCTAAGTGCATAACATCTAAATTGTGTCGGATCAACAAAGTGGACCAATAAGGAAGCTAAAAAAAGTACTCTTTCGTTTCCATCCCTCCGGCAATTTAGGACTTCTCTGTTCATAAGATTTGACATTTTCATCTGTAAAATTCGCATCACCATGGCTTTCCCACAATTTCAATATCTCCTTCCTAGTAAGATGTTCTGGTGTAGTGGCATGTTCCTCCATTCCATTGAAATTTTTCTTATCAACACGCCACGGATGATTTGCATCTAAAAAATGACGATGCCTCACGTAAACACATTTGCGACTATGTGGAAGATAAATGGAACCATGATCAATGCCACAATATGGACATGCCTTATAACCTTTGGTTCTCCAACCAGATAGCATGCCATATGCAGGAAAATCATTTATTGTCCATATGAGTGCTGCTCCCATATTAAATATTTCATATTTATTTGCATCATAAGTCATTGTACCATCTAACCACAAGGTCTTTAATTCTTCGATTAGTGGCTGTAAATATGTATCAATTTTGTTTCCAGGAGATTTTGGACCTTCTATAAGAAGAGACAACATAAATAGTGATTGTTTCATCACCAACCAAGGTGGAAAATTATAGCAAATCAATACAACTTGCCATGTGCTCCAGCTACTACCCATTGACATACTAAAAGGGCTGAAGCCATCACTTGCAAGGGCAAGTCTTATATTATGAGGATCAGCTCCAAAGGTTGGATGTTTTGTATTAAAGTCTTTCCAAGCTATAGAATCTCTAGGATGACTCATGTCATTACTTGTACTCTGTGTAAAAGTTTGATACCCAATCATAAGAGGAGCTAGTTTTTTGGACATGAAAAACCTCTTCAATCTTGGTGTTAAAGGAAAATAACGAAGTAGTTTTACAAGGATCTTCTGCAACATCCAAATCCTATTCTTCTTTTTCAATCTTTTCCATCAAGAAGATCCACAAATAGGACAACTATTTAAATGCTCATACTGGCCCCGAAACAGAACACAATCATTCCGACAAGCATGGAGTTTTTGATAAAGTTGACATTATCTTTTTGCATTCATACCAACTTTTTGGCAAAGAATTACCCTCGGGAAGAAACTCATTCAACATCAAGAATAGAGTTGATAATGCACTATTAGTTAGGTTAAATTTGCATTTATATTCAACCAGGACAATTTGGAAAATTTTAAGCAACCAGGATATAATGGTTGGCTAGCATCATCCATAACTTTCTGGAATAGTCTTACAGCTTCACCATGTTCATCTGTAGAATTGTTCATTGAATGATCTGAATCTACGTAGTCATTATGCCCCATTGCATCATAAATAAGACCAGACATATCATCGACACATTCTATCGTCTCATTTAAAGGATGTCTTTCTGAACTTCTAGGTACCTCACCATGTCGTGTCCAAGTTGTATAGTCTTTCATAAACCCATTAATGATAATATGACTCTTTATGTTATACATATCTCCGAAGAATTTATTCTCACACTTAGTACATGGGCATCTAACTTCTTTAGTAGATTCCTTTCTAAATGCAAAAGCCATAAAAGCATCTACTCCATTCATAAAATATTGATCACGAAATCTATCATAGCAAGTCTTTCCATGACCAATCCAACTTTTATCGGTTATGAAATCCACATACGCCATTACTTAATACCTCCTGGAAAGAAAAACTAATTGTTATTAAAGTCTATAAATTTTTGTAACTTTTTACGTCATAAATAAATATTCATTTTCTTGAGTAATCATTCTAATTGGTAGCTTTAATATTGGAATGCATATACTATGTAGGAGATGCTAAGTAATTTTGTATTGCGATCTAGAATATCACATAGAATGAAATATGAGGTTACATTTAATTGTCAAGGCACCTTCCTGGGTGCCCTCGTTGGTTCGCTTAGGCATCTTATGAGATGAGAATGAGTCATATACTAGGATCATTTTCCTAAAGATGAATAAGTTCTACATTGGGGAACATAAATACCAAGTATTGGTCTAAATATACATGTACATAGTACTCAAAAAATAATCAAAGTTACAAATAAAACTCAGGAAAATTATGCATGAACGCCTCATTTTATGTAAAATTACTTTAGATGTATGCCTAATTAGGAGGACAAACTAGGCCATCATAGGACCAACTTAAGTATATCAAGTTATGTTAGGTGTGATTTGTTACAAGTTGTGATTAGTTAAGCTAAGAAACATATATATTCAATTAAATATAAGGATGAGACTTCAGTGCATAAGGATTCTAAATGGAATGAATAAAAAAGAAAGGAGATGTAATGAACCATGGAAACTATTAAATAAATTCCGCATGGATCATATCTCGCATACTTAGACCTATAAATGGATATTCAAAATCAACATATTTGATTCGTATTTGAGTTTGAAATTAAGAAAAACATCTGTATTCGGCAGCTATCCGTTTAGATTCGGATATCGAATTTATTATCCGAATATTTTCGGATCGAATTTTGGATATGCTACTATTCGCTCCAAAAAATATCTGCATTCGACAATATATACATACATGTTAGTAGAAGTGTACTAAAATTAAAGCTAGATATATTAGGCACGTAATGTTACAGCTGTAGCGGGTGCGCAGTGGACTGATGTCTGCTTGGCTCCGCGACGCAGAACAGCAAGGAAGGAACCAAGTCTGTGATTCAGTTCAATTTTTATTTTTTTATCAATCACTAACCCTAGGTATATAAACAGTCCTGATTTCACTCTTTGCCCTCACACACTGCTCCACTTCCTTGCTCCTTTCCATTTCGTGTGTCACAATCCCTAGCGGCGACTAGGTTGCAAAAATGCCATCCTTCTTAGCATCATCACGTTGCCGCTAGAGTTATTCTCATCTACAGTAGTGTGACGCCTGACGTCTTCTTCCGTGTACGAGTTCTTGGTGTGGTTGGTCAATGTCCAGTCAGGTAAAATATGGATCTTCAACAAGGTTAGAGATGGGAAACTTCGATTCAAATGACCTTCTTATGGTAAACACAATTTCCGGGTGACGCAAGTAGGGCGAGTCAACAAGTAGACAATGGTAAAGCAAGCATCAGCCAAAAGGCGTGGTGTGCGGTTGGACACTGTGAGGCCTGCGATCAATGCTACTCTCCAGATCTTTGACAAGTAATATGGGTGTTTCTTCCTCCCATCGATTTTCATTAGGTTTGTTTCAATTTCCCCCTATTTCTTTTTGGCTCTAACTACAGATCACTAAAGAAGCATAATCGTTGGAAGTCCTACACCATAGATCAGTAACGTGTTGGTCCTACTACTCTGGTTTTAACAAGATTCGAGTTTTCATGCCTTTGAAATTACTGTAAGATTATTTTCTGTTAGATTATTTTATGTTGCATATGTGTGTTCTTGACTTCAAACGGTGGATATCCGCAGAGTCAGAGCACTAGACTTCCGTACCCAAAAGGTAGATATTTTGTTAATTGCATTTATGGGCTACTAACTTATTTCATGTAGCGTCAACATTCATACTTACAATTAGTTTGTGTATGATGCAACCCATTTTTTTGTTTTAATTGGTTTCTAGCTATATGTACAGGTGGGAGTTTATTTGGAGCTCTTTGACTGTATATGAGAATAACTTCTTACAGCTGCATGTCATCCCAACTCCCAGGCAGAAATATGAAATGCAAGATGATAACCTGCCCATACACTTCTGTAATTAGGCGTTTTTCTAGTGATGTACATGTGTGCGTTTGTGTTGAAACTATGTATGGGGTCTACTGATCTTGTAAGATTATGTTGTGAATCATGTTGTGCAAACCAATCATGAATGAATAATCAGGATTTTCTTCACTATAGATCTCCAATCCGTTGTCATCCTTCTTCGTGGGTCTTCTATGAATAGCTAAAAATTGCATTTTTATATATCACATTTGTTGTGTGTGTGTTGTATCTTAATCATTAAAATGAATCTTAATGATATAAAGATAAATGTGTATAGTAAAGAAAAAGTGAACTGCTTGTTCTACCATTGCAACTAACTTAGAGGAAAATTAAATAATCACCGTACTTACAATTCTAAATAACAATACTAGGAATACTAAAAAACTCTAGAATTTGGATACTATCCGAATTTGAATTTTAAGTTTCGGATTCGAATTCAGTTAGTTTTTTTAAGATTCGTCAGATATCGGTTCAAATATCGGATCAGATGAAAGAAATTGGATTTGAATATCGAATATGCATATATCTAATTTGAATTCGATCCGTTTACAGGCCTACACATACTGTATAGTCTTAGTAGTTTTCTAATAGAAGTCTAATCGGCCATTAATATAAAAGTTAATATTATCTTAATGACAAGAGATGCAGGTTCAGAGTAATACACTGTGGTAGGTCATTATTCGCTCCTAACTGCACATGGACATGGTGACTGCATATGGACATGGTGATTGCTGCCTCGTAAATGAGTAATGCAAGCGGAAAAGTTAAAGTCTCGATAAGAAACAACTATGATGTTCTTGGAACTGAAACGTAGCAATCAACCAATAGATATATAAATACAATCGACCAATTCAAGAATGAATAACGTTCTGCTTTCTGCGGCAAGATGGGTAGGGCACAGAAATAGCTAGACGTAAATGAATTAATTAAATTGTCAAGAAAGCTAATGAGATTTCAGGGAGCGGGTGGGGCATGTACCCACCCGTGCCTAGGAGTGGCTCCGCCACTGATCTATGTTATTTAGGTTCAAAAGAAAAAAGTCAGTACCTTTTCTCCTAAATGAGAGGCAAGAGACGACAATGCTTGATCAAGCGACTGCGGATGTCTCCAGAACCCGCCTCTTCCGACGCCCTGGCTCAAAGCGGGCTTGATGTTTCTTTCATCGCCTACAGTAACTCCGATCAAGGACTCTGCCTCTGACCAGTCGCCGCTGTGCACACTGGCTTCCGTCAACTGATTCACGCAAAAGGCGACCCAGATCTCGTCGGAGCTTCCATTGCGTGCAATAGACGAAAATGTCGGCACATTGGCGATGTGGTAGTGATCCTCTATATAACCACTCGATCGCGACCGTCAAAGCAACAACAAGCATTACGGCGGGTTATGTGGGGAAGGTGGCGGAGACAGAGCGGAGAACGTGGGGGTATTCACGTGACTCTATTGACCTTATTTGTGTCACAGCCGTTGGATGCGAAAAATGAATTGAAGTCGTCCGATTTAAGTTTGACTATTTGGGTTGCAGGTCGGGGTCCCTTTATTCTCAGTCATTTTACCAAACTTTTACATTAGGTGCAGACCCGTAATAAGTCAATGTGTAGCGCCTGCCCCTCACGGAATGTGCCAAATGGCCCATCATTTTCTAAGCCTTTTGCTACAGTGTAACGTTGGGAGATTAATTAAAGGCAGAATTTAGGGTGTGGCTAAATCTTGAAACATATTCACATGCCATTCCTTACCAAAATTAGTATTAAACTCATTAGTAAAAATTTGTGATGGATGAAAAGATATCCAATGTCATTGAGATACAAAGAAGGTGTCTGTCGTCGTGTAATATTGTGTTGGAGCGAAAGAGTGCAAGATATTTTCTCAAAGATATTCAAGTTGGGGTTACTTATGGTGAAGGAGAAAGAGATACATAACGTAGAGGGTGGAAGGGTGGTCATCAATGGATGTTGCAACTAGTGGTAAGAATGCATGGCTCTTCTTCACGATCCCATAAATAATTAGGATTGCTCCAAAATCTTGTGTGATTAATAGGAGTTAGCTTTTCCAGTAGAATGCTCCAACAAATTAGAAGAAAAGTGGTATGAATTTGAAGAAATATGGTTGAAATGTTATTCCAATGGCAATGAATCTATAGATGTAATATGACACACAAGAGAATTTAACAATGAGGATGATTAGCCATTACTATGTGGGGTCAGACATCAACTTGCTATTGGAAGTGACCTTGGAAGGAATATCATTCGTCATCTTAGAGCAACAATGGTTTTATTTATAATTGGACCATGACCTGGTATGGTGGCATGTGCTTGTTGGGTGGACTCGAGATACATACACTAAGCTCTAACTACTATAGACATGGACATTTCCTCTTCTTGTCGCATACTATTGTCTATGGCGCGCAACTTACTTATGCTATTGAGAATCTTATGGACATGTTTAGTTAAGTGTGTCTAGATCCCTGCCGACCAAAAAAGTGTGTCTAGATCCCAATGAGGATGAATACATGCAATTGTCTTCTTTGTGAAGGGTGTGACACAATATAGTGCTATGATTTATCATTGGTTGCGAGAACTCTTTGATAATGGAAACAACAATACTAGCGGTGATATGGGAGTTGAAGGAGAACCGAAACACACTGTTGTCTGATTATAAGAAAAAAGTCAGCAATCATATGCAAACCTTAATTGGTTCATGGAAACTATACTTGAGTTCAACTCTAAAAAATTGATTCACATCCAAAAGTTTTGGTCAGATGTTTGGTTTAGCATTTGAGTTTTTCCAAGAAGATGATTTCCTTGAGCCTGGTTCTCCTCACTATTATTTATTGAATCAAGCTATCTTTGATTTTTTGAAGAAAAAGGTTTATTGATACATATATACACCTATCTCACTTTTTGAGATTTTTAAGATAATTTTTCTTTCTTGTGAACTTCCAGACCAACATAGTCATATATATTCTAATTAAGCTTGATCCACCAGTTGTTGACCTTCCTTATATTGATGATCAACCATCTATGCTCCAAGGTAAAACAACTAAACTAAATACAAGCTAAATACTAGCGTAAGGTTCAATGCAAGCATATGGTAGTAAATGTATTATGACTATGAGTGGATTTTATATTTAGAATGTAGATGTCTGATAAAATGTACAAAATATGTGAAAATCCATTATATCAATTTTGACCTTTAACAATCTGACACAATATAAATCTAATATGTATAGTATCTAAAGTGTATGTAACAAAGTTAGTATTATAGTAGTAACAAATCATATGCACTAGGGGCTTAACGACATTGTTAACATAACACCAGAATAAGATGTTGTGAATTTTTAATCATTAACTGGTTTAAGAGTATACAAGAGGGTAAACAATAAGGAATTTATCCATTTGCATGACAATATATATATATATGTGTATATACATACATACATATATATATATATATATATATATATATATATATATATATATATATATATATATATAACAGTTTGTCCTACCCTCACTACTACAGAACCTACCTTTAGTGTCGGTTATTTAAGGCCTTTAGTGTCAGTTTCTAAGCGACACCTATGTGGGCGACACTAAAAGCTCACCCATTACGCATCGGTTCTAAAACTGACGCCCAAACTCTTCGCGCGCCACCGAAATCACGCCTGTTTCCTGTGGCGCGAAGGTATAGGCTCGGTTATTAGATAAGAAACTGACACCATATACCTTCGCTCCATAGAAAGGGTGCCATCTTGGCCACTATCAGCGTCGGTTATTAGATAATAAACTGACGCCATATACCTTCGCGCCACAGAAAGGGCGCCATCTTGGCCACTGTCAGCATCGGTTATTAGATAATAAAACGACGCCATATACCTTCGCGCCACACGAAACAGGCGTCGGTTATTTATATAAAACCGACACTATAACTTTGTGTGTCGGTGTTATACAAATAACCGACGCCTATTGTTTTGTTTTTTTTTTCTGTCAGTCTGCAGACCTGCTGTGGCTGGTCGTAGGATGAGAAACCTACAGTTAACTGCAGGTTTTATGACATCTATTGATATCAGCCAACAACAGGCCACAAACCTACAAATTTAACAACAAAAATATTCACACATGCATTTAGCAATACAACCTGTAGTTCCATTTTATTTTCACACATTTAGAAACATTCATGTAGCTAGCAATCTGTAGTTCCATTCATTCACATTCACACATGTAGAAACATTCATATAGCAACCAACACTTTCATTCATTTTCACTCAGACACATGTAGAAACATCTAGACATGTAGAAACATTCACACATATATTATAATTCAGAAATTCATTTACAAAATATCATTCTTTAGTCATTATTCGCTATCAACATCCCAATTATATTTTAAAACCCCCACTATTTGTATGGATGTTGCCCATTCTTCTCTTACTTCATTTAATTTTCCCATCGTATAGGGAGCATGTACATCTGGTAAGTCTGTTCCTGTAGTGGGGTCAGCTTTAAAGACCTGTAAAGAGAATGATGTATATATATAATTAATGAGCTATAAATAAGATTGATATATTTCATATTATCTAATGAGACTATATAATACCTGAGCAATACAATCGATGTCCATACAACATGACAGACTAACACATATATAGTACATAACAACAACAACGTCGAATTTATATACAACACTAGCTTAGTAAATATATAGTGGGACTAAGGTGACGATCCCACCTGCTAAAATAGGTTACCGACAACTACATGTTACGACTGGGAGGGCATGATTCAACAACCGTATTCATTAGCAGGAGGACATACAGATCCACCTACTAATGCATACGGTTGCTGAATCACGATCCCATTCGTAACATTTAGTTGTCGGTAACCTGTTTTAGCAGGTGGGATCGTCACCTTAGTCCCACTATATATGTACGAAGCTAGTATTGTATGTAAATTCGGCGCTGCTGTTGTTATGCACTATATATGTGTTAGTCTATCATGTTGTTATATGAATCTGAAGCACTTGTGTGTGATGCACTTTATGTATTGTATTTGTATCCTGCTTCTCTTCATTGGGGCTTCTTTTGATGTTTCATGGCTTGCTGCCTATATATCTATATAACCTTTGGTGAACGCCTGCATATCCTCTTGGACCCATTGTGTGGTCGTAACATGTAGTTGTCGTTGAGCATCGCTGATAGCCTAGTTAGTTAGCACATTGATTTGGTTAGTAACAATAAAGGTTAATCTTGAATAGGTGAATACATAAAAATGTATATTAAATAAATTGGGAGTGGCGCTTAATACCTTGAATTCATCTGTTTTTCTTTGGGTAACAAACTCCTCCCAATCTTTGGGGTCCAAGTAGTTCCATTGCTGTGTGGCTTCCTTCTTCCTATATTTATTTTTCAAAGAGAATACAAACAAAAATTATTAGTGTAGAGTTAGTGAAATACTGATCAATGTCTAGAATTGGAATCAATCAAGAACCTATTCTCAGCATCGCATATGTAATCTCAGGTGAGATTGGTCCTATAGTTCTTTAGCACCCTCCCACAATGTTTAGCATTTGTATTAACTAGAAGATAATGAAACATCAAATCAAAAAATGATATTGATATTAAAAAAGTAAACATTTAGCTTCAATAAAAAAATATAAACGTGCATGCCTCTAAAATTGTGATCTTTTATCAATTAACAATCCTTCATTGTGATCTCCGCGCACATATAAGTCATCATTAGCTTCAATATTTTGTGGAGTTGGCAACCCAACTGAGAATGGACTGGAGTCATCATATTTATCATAGTACTCTTCTTCATCTATAGGATCTTCAATGAACTGTCTTTTACCATGAAGAACAACCGACCATTTATCATTTGCAGGATCATCGATATAAAATACTTGTTTCTCCTGTGATGCCAATATGAATGGTTCAGCCTTCTCGCCAATCTTTTCAAAGTTCACTAAAGTGAAACCCAATTCATCCACTATAACTCCTTTGGTGTTATCAACCCAATTACATTTGAAGAGCGGAATTATGAAATCTATGTAGTCAAATTTCCATATCTCTTCAATGACACCGTAATATGACATTTTAGCTTCACGTGGACTCTTATCCTTTGCACTTGCAAAAAACATAGTCGATGCTTGAAGGGTGACCCCACTGTTTTGGACGACACTCTTATCATCTTGGCGCTTTGTGTAATATGTGAATCCATTAATGGCATACCCTTCATAAGACATAACAGTCAACTTTGGTTTAAAGGTGAGGCATTTGATAGTTTCAGTAATATCATCTGGTGTTTGAGATAGTTGATGTAAGACTTTATCTTCAAACCACTTAATAAAAGTCTTGTTATGCTCTCTAGCAAGCCACATTGTATTGGCTCGAGGATATTGTCTTTTGATGAAATTGGTATGTTCCTCGATATAAACGTTCACTTCGTCCATGTTGTGTAAAATATACAAATGACCTTGTTCCAACTACTCACGGCTGATTACTTTCACACGTGATCCCAAAATTCCTTTGCCAAATAGCTCATCAATATTCTTGTCATTATCAGGAGTGTCATTACCACTGAGAAAGTCATTGCAGAAATCCATAACCTCTCTCGCCACATAACCTTCAATAATACTCCCTTCAGGCCGATAACGGTTTCGAACATCACCTTTAAAAACGCTCATGTATCATTCAAAGGGATACATCCAATGCAAGAAAACTAGTCCCAAGATTTTCACTTCCCTAGTCAAGTGGACAACAAGATGTACCATGATATCAAAGAACGAAGGAGGTAAATACATCTCAAGCTGACATAGGGTAACAACCACTTCTCTTTGCAAATTATCGAGAGTCTCAGGGTCAATAACTTTGCTGCAGAGACTGTTGAAAATGAAACAAAGTCTGGTGATTGCAAACCTTACATGCTTTGGCAATATAGATCGAATTGCCACGGGCAATATTTGTTGCGTTAGAGTGTGACAATCATGAGATTTAAGACCTATCAACTTCAGATCTTTCATTGATACCAATCTACGGATGTTGGATGAGTAACCATGTGGCACCTTAACATTTACCAAGCATTCACAAAAAGCTTTCTTCTCCTTTCTAGACAACGTGTAACAAGCGGGAGGTAAGTATGTTCTTTTATTACCCATTTCACATAATTTTGTTAATTCTGACCTTATTCCCATTTCACGTAGGTCCAGTCTGGATTTTATCCCATCTTTAGTCTTACCTGGTATATTTAACAGAGTACCAATGATGCTATCACAGACATTTTTCTCAACGTGCATTACATCGATACAATGTCTGACTGTCAAAGAACTCCAATAAGGAAGATCCCAAAATATTGACTTCTTCTTGAATGAAGAATTGTCACTCCGTGTAGTACATTGTGATCTCTTACCAAATTCATTGACAAAGTCTTTCACTCTTTCATAAACAACCTCCCCTGGTATAGGTTTAGGTGCACTGCGTTCCTCATTCAATCCATTGAATGCTTTGCGCTTCCTACGATACAGATGGGATTTTGGAAGAAACCTTCGATGACCGAGATATACATTCTTACCGCCATGTTTTAGTCTTGTTGAATCAGTGTTCTCTTCACATATAGGACACACTTTAGCTCCTTTGACACTATATCCAGACAAATTCCCATATGCTGGAAATTCATTAATAGTGCAAAACAACATAGCATGCAAACGAAATGTCTCTCTTCGTGAAGCATCATAGGTCATCACACCTTCACCCCAGAGTTTCTTTAAGTCATCAATCAGAGTTCAAGATAAACATCGATGTCATTTCCAGGTTGTTTAGGGCCCGATATCAACAACAACATCATTACGTACTTATTTTTCATACACAGCCAGGGAGGAAGATTGTATATAATAAGCATGACTGGCCAAGTGCTATGTTGGCTGCTCAATGTCCCGTACAGATTCATCCCGTCTGTACAAAGCCCAAGTCTTATATTCCAGACTTCTTCACCAAATTCAGGGTACAATACATCAATCTTCTTCCACTGTGGGGAATCAGACGCATGTCGTAGGATCCCATCATTATTTTTTTTAACATCTGCATGCCACCTCAAATTCTTCGCATCTATCGGATTGGCAAACAAGCGTTGAAACTGTGATATTATAGGTAGATACCACATCACCTTGGCAGGAGAACCAGTTTTGGACTCCCCCGAAGTCGTCAATTTATACCGTGACGCACCACATTTTGGACAATCTTTCAAATCCGCATAGTCCTTTTGAAATAATATACAATCATTCGGGCATGTGTGTATCTTCTTGACATCCATTCCCATTGGGCACAACAATTTCTTTACCTGGTATGTTGAGATTGGCAGCTCGTTTCCTTCAGGAAGCATTTCTTTCAACAAAGACAGCAATGACGTGAAGCTTTTGTCGCTCCATCTATTGTTAGCTTTCAACTTATACAATCTCAACACAGCGTTAAGCTTCATAAACTTAGTACAACCTATGTATAACGGCATCTCAGCATCATGCACAATGTTTCTCAAAATGGGAGGTGGATCGGTGTGCTCTACCCCACAACTATCCAGCATCTTATCAACGATGTCAACTGGAACTGGTTCATTCACATCTACATCATTGTAGGCAATTTCTTCTTCCACACAAGCACTGCTATCGACATCCATTGGTTTCGGGTTTGAAATCTCTCCATGTCAGTGCCATTCTGTATAGCCTTGTATAATCCCGTTGCACATGACATGAGTTTTGATTTCGTCAGCAGTGTTGACTTTCAAGTTGTTACCGCAATACCTACATGGACAGTAGAACCTATCTCCAGGTTGTTTCCTATGTTCCTCGGCAAATCTAATGAACTGGTCAAGACCAGAAATAAACTCTGGGGTGCAGCGATTGCGAATGGACATCCATGATCTATCCATTCTATGATCAAAGATAAAACAAGTATATATTAGGACAACATTAGGGTCTAGGGTTAACAAATACATGTGATGTCATTATTATATATAATAAATGTGTACCACCTATCCATTCTTGAACACCTAATCTCACTAGTAAGTGTATAATGTGTATTGGGTTTTCAAGAAAATTTCGGCAGCATTTCCCCACTGTTCTCCAAGTACATATATACTTAGAGAACAAACGGGGAAATGCTGCCGAAATTTTCTTGAAAACCCAATACACATTATACACTTACATCCTAAGCGAGATTAGGTGTTCAAGAACAGTCCCAAACCGGGGACTATCCAAGATTTACTCCTAATGAGTAAATCTTGGACGGGTTTCTAGGCCAACAAACAATGTGTTGTCATTCTTATACCTAAAATCCTAGTTCTTCAAGTTAGGGTGATTATTGATGTCTTTACAGTTCATCATTATTAAGCAAGAAGGGTGATTAGGATTCTCACCAAGAACGGGTTTTGATTTTCTATACAATTTTATAAAAAAATGCACATGTATGCATATATATACTATACTTAAGTTAAAGATACAAGTAAAGTAAACTTACCCAACATATACCATATGAGTAAGTATGTCATATTAAAATAGACTATACAATATGAGAAAATAGTAGTATAATCATGCAAATGGGAACATTCATGGGAACACACACTTTAGTTATAAGCATTCATGTAGCAACTTTTAGTACCATTCATTAATCTCTTTTTACATCCACACACAGGGGTGTACCCCTAAACAGTAACTAAACAAAGGGGTTGGTGTATCCCTAAACATGCACATAATTAAAAAAACTATTAATACAGACAAGTCTAGATAGATAGACAACTAAATACTACACCAACATGGTCCCGCATCAGTAACTTTGAGAACTTATCATTGTGGTGATCTTCTCCTGAAGTTCAGAATAGAAAGCAACTATGAGTATTGATTGCTTTCAAACAAAAAGTGTAAACACAAATTTTTTGTGTTGACAATTATATTTGTTAACTGGACTTACCGTGGTCTTTTTGATGATGAAGCTGTGTCACGAAGCTCCTCACTGTATTTAGATGAATCTGAACTGACAGGGGCCTCAGATTCAGATTCGTCCGAGCTGATATGCGACGACGTGTTCTCATACCATAGTAGATGATCGGGGGTCTCGCAGTTGCTGTTGGTTATCCAAACTTTGATGGAATTATGGCCAACTGGACGGAGAAAAAGCCTGTTGCAACGGACCACATGCATCTCTCCAATTCAATCACGCCAACCGGATTTTGATACAAGATTTCCCGCCAAATCATACTCAACCAAGATAACATGTGAATAATTGCCAAAAGTTAGGGTCACTTTACCAAGCATGTAGTGTCTTCCTTTTAGAAAACGCCAATGTTTGGGTATGACCAATTGGTTTAAGGAACGATCATCTAGGATGATGTCCAATTGTTCTTCAATAGGGAACGTTAACATTGACATAGAGGCCCAGTTCATAGTGACTATTATGGGTGGACAGAGACTGCATAATATTAGTATTAACAAAGTGTAAGTACATATAACGATGTTATATATTTTCAGAAAAAGTTGTATAACATCAGTTAACCTTTTATTGCTTGTCATAACCAACTTTATTGTGGTATACATGATAGCTTGAAAAGAAGTCTACATATGTACTTAGAGAACAAACGAGGAAATGCTACCGAAATTTTCTCGAAAACCCAATACACATTATATACTTACATCCTAAGTGAGATTAGGTGTTCAAGAACAGTCCCAAACCGGGGACTATCCAAGATTTACTCCTAATGAGTAAATCTTGGACGTGTTTCTAGGTGCTTACTAAAATAGAACCATTATATGGAACTAATCTTACATTATACACATACTTTTCCTGAGTAAGATAATGTGCACTTCATGGAATTATTAAGATCTGAATATATATAAGTTGTTTCTACCTACTTTGATGGGATTTTATAACATTCGAGTCTTCCATTTAAGGCATTAGATGCATATATTGCAGTCCATTGTGTTGAGATAAGAATCCCATGTGATACACACGATTGAAAATCTTTCACGATACTAGGAAAATACACAACTAGATATTCCTTTAGGTGTTAGACATTCATTTAGATGTTCCTGATAACTCGCAGGTATGCACAACTATATATAAAACAATAGACTTGTCACACATAAAATACCCTATACAACTATAAAATAAAAAAGTATTAAGATATGCATGATACAATAACCATTTTGCATCACATTACATCAGACTTATCATTGATACCTTACTAACTTATTTCTACATTTACATATCATCACTTGATCAAAATTACATGTATTGTATAGACAATAGAAGATTCAACTCAGTAGAAGCACAAAATCAGTACCTAAACCCTAAACACAAATAAGTAAATAACTTAAAAAAAAAACGCCCATCAGCTGCTTGGGCGTGCCTAGGCACTGCCCAAGAAGCCGTCGGAGCAGAGGAAGAAGGAAGAAGGCAGGGTGGGCGGGCATACCTTGAGGGCAGAGGAGAGCAGCGGCCGGAGCACAGAAACCACCGGCGGAGGCGGCGGCAAAGAGAGGAGAAGCGCCGGCGAGGACACGGAGCAGCGGCGGCGAGGGCACGGAGCAAGAGCACGGACGGCCGCCGGTGAGCACAGAGGGTAGGAGCAGGAGCAGGAGCACGGCCGCCGGTGAGCACGGAGCAGCGGCGAGGGCAGGAGCAGGAGCACGGAGCGGCGGCGGAGGAGCAACGACCGGCGGGGGCGAGCAAGAAATCGCCGGACCTAACTGAAATCGGGAATGAAACTGGGAAAGGAGAAGAGAAGCTCGCGCTGGTGAGCTATTAAGTTGACAATAAGCGTCGGTTATTCTAATAAACAGACAAATAAACCAACTGTGTCGGTTCTATTCCAAAAACCGGCACCTATACTATATTATAGTCGTCGGTTTTTAACTAAAGGTCCACCGACACCTATTCCTGTCTCACGAATACCCTTTAGTCGTCGGTTATTTATTTATGAACCGACGACATATGTCAAATTTTGGAGGTAATTTTTTCGCTGGAATTTTAATTTTGGTGGTTGATTTTAGGTGTCGGTTTTTTATTAATTAACCGACACTTAATGAAAGTGGTACCTGTGTCTGGTCGACCTTCATAGATTGTATGTCGGTTTATGTTATAAACCGACACTGTAGAGTTTAGGTGTCCGTTTATGTATACAACTGACACCTTGAAAAGTGACTTTATAAGCCATTTCTGTAGTAGTGCCTAAGTTTGAGATGTCTGCTATGGTAGAATAATAGTACTGTAATGGATTTCGTTCAATGGCTAAAATCATTATGTCGAGGGATGTCTCGTACAATACAAAGCTATATTAACTTGGATTAGGAAAGGTAGCCTGGTACATTTTAAACAAGAAATTTGTCAGAGACGAAAGAGAAGTAACCAAGATATCTTTAGAGCAAGAGTAGAATGAGAGTCAGAATAGAGTAGAACGGGAGCCGAATTTGTTTCTCCTTATTTTTGTTTCAGAACTCAGAGGGCACTTTTTATTTATACTCCAGAAGGCCAACAACTGCCAGGGAAAAAAAATTCCGTAGTTGCAGGAAACCATCCATATTATTTTGTTTGGGAATTGGAGTTCCTAATTATTTTGGATCAACTGTAGAAAACCAATTAGAGCCTCATTGAAATGGGGTGGAATTACCTCTCCTTCACAAGAATCCGATGAGGAGAATTCCCTATTTCCGCCTCTGTTTCCGTCGTGGTCCAAGCCGGTGTTATCGCCAAAGCTGTTATGCCTATAGCCGCTGCAATGAGAGCCTCTGCTGTCTACTCTCGTCGTCTTGTGGTCGCTATCCACCTGTCGGTTGTGTCAATTTCCGCCTTCTGCTGATCGTCATTATGCTGAGTAGGCCTGTCGTTCCAGTACAATGGCTTCCTGCCTTTGACTCGGAGACGGAGTGCTTGATGTGTGCTCCGAATACCCTCCTCTAGTACTAGTAGTCACTCCTCTCTAGTGGCATGCCACATTACGTGCGTAGATGGGAGAGAACGGTGCAGTGCGTGGGAGAGTGGAGAACAAGAACGGAAGAAGCCGAGAGTTGAGACTAATCCCTATTTGCACTGTAGCCGTCAGATCTGTTAGTCAACTGAGTGTCGTTAGATCTTTGTTATGTATGTACAGCCGCGGGAGATTTTAGTAATATTAGGAGTGGGTATTTGGTTTCTCATAGGGTTATAACCGTAACAAGTCCTTTGAGTGGGGTATACCCTTCACGGACTGCGAGCATCGCCGGTCACTTCTAGAGGACTTTGTTGTAGTGTTTAGACATTCATTCTGCTTCATCATTATCTCATAATGAATTGAACCATAATAAATTGGAAGCTTACCTTTGATATTTATCAAATCAACCGTGACGTATGTCAATCCAATCGTTATATAATTGTTTTTCAAGGCATACATACCAATAGCGCATGATGACAATTCATCTTCCAACGCACTCATTTATGAGACCTTTAGAGAGCTCATGGACGACAGCACCCCGTTCGTCTTCTCCATGCAGGGAGGAAACCCGACCGATGCAGGCGTCATCGCGAAGGACCAATTACAGGGGCAGCAGCTAGTGCTGCAAGTTCCTTCGCAGCGGCTTTTGCTGTTGGCGTACTCGGGTCCGACCGTCCATGACGTCGAGTGCGCGCTGTCCGCGCACTTACTACCGGCAGTAGTAGCAGAAACGGCGGCCAGTTCTAGCAATATCTTTCGGTCAGTGTGCGCCTCACTCCAGCTACTCAAACGTTTACTGTTCATTATTTAGTTTCAGACTTCTTGCTAACAATACGAGCTCCAAATCAATTGGAAACTTGCAGATCGCCTACCGTATTGTCACCAAAGGGAGGCGGCATCAACAAGTACAGCCTCAAGGTCAGGCACACAGGGAGTAAAGGGATGACACTGAACGACCGCGGGTACGAGTGGAGAAAATACGGCCAAAAGTCCATCAAGAACGGTCCAAACCCAAGGTATAAGAAGCATTGAATATGAGAACTACATTATTTGAAACAACATCATCGTTGCTTTTCTTTTTTTAGTGAATAGTGTTACGTAGACACCATTTTCAAATTTAAAATGAAGCTCAAGGAATTTTCAACGACAAAACAAAGAATTATGAAAAATATAATATATTATTTTATTTAAATATCTTTTTTTGTGTGGAAATTACTTGATTTTTACATTTTATGTCCTAAAATGTATCCAAATAAAAGATCCCTTATTTTATCTAATAGTTTAGGGAGGGATGTTAAAATTCCATGCTTAGTTCGATTCCCGAACCAGATTTCATGAACTAAAAATCAACTCAGTTTCAGAGAAAAAGGAACCAACAAAATTGTCATTTGCATAATTTATATATTTCACTACTCTAAGTCATATTAAACCAAAATTCGATCAAAATCTAGGAACGACTCAGATCCAAAGTTCCACCTATTTGTCTGAACTCAATCTATCGAGAAAGCCAAAACGAGAACTTGATTTCTTTTGGGCCAAAAAAACTTGGTCGGGGTTCAGATTTAAAGTTGATTGCCCTAAGTCTAAATCATCAAAAAGATAGATAGTTGTCTTTTTATCCTTATTTTCATACAACTCTATAATATGGCACCATATCATCATTAATTATCTACAAGAAGTACAAGTAGCATCGAGCTAATTAAGTAAAGTTTGTCCAGAAACTCAGTACGACATCTTGATGCCAACTTGTGGCGCATGCAGAAGTTATTACAAGTGTGCCAACCCCCATTGCACAGCTAAGAAGCAAGTTGAGAGGTCACCAGAAGACCATGCCCTTCTGCTTGTTACATACGAGGGCCTACACCAACACTACACCTTCCCGCAGGACGGCCAGGACAATGGCGCTGGGAAAGAAGTGGACCAGCAGGCGGCCAGCATACTGAAAGAGGGCGGGCAAGCCCACGGCCGCAGCTCGCCGCATGCAGCCCTGGTGCCAGTGGAAGCACGTGCAATGGAGCTTCAGCAGCCAGGCAGTTGCTTGCTGGGAGGCATCATCACCAGCCCGTCCGACATGCACGGATCAGGCAATGGCTCCTACTCCGGACTTTCTAACCAACTTCCACATGGCTACTTATAATTACTACTTGCAGCCGTCGTCGCCACAGTGCTCTCCATTTCCCTCGTGTCTCCCCTCCTCACCCATTCTGCCCATGCGGTTCGACGAGACTATGATGTTTTGTTACTTCTTATGATGCTGAATCAAGCTAGCTAGATCGTCCTTCCTTGTTGTCATGTAGATAACTGTAATAATAATAATAATAATAATAATAATAATAATAATAATAATAATAATAATAATAATAATAATAATAGAATGTGATTCTAAAATCATGTATTTTCCCCTATTTTTGTATTGTACCTCGTTTCCTACCTTTATCTAGAATAATTAAGACCCTTAAAAAGACAAACATAAAAAATGATTATTTATGCTAAAAATAATCACCGGTACAAATTGGGTCATGTAGGACGACTGCAACCCTTGATTCTACAGCAGAATGCACAATCACGTCTATTCAATCAAAACACACTGTGGAGTCTAGGTCATGCTCCCTGGCTTCGTTAAACCTGACCTAGTCACATCCAACTCAAACAATAGCAACCGTCAAATCTGGATACATTTCAGCAAAATAATAACACAATATTCAATCACAACTTTGACGGCATCAACATGCATATTTTTTATTTGATTGGGTCTGTTGGATATTCTTTTCTTGTTTCATTTGACTTATCCTGAAACAAAATAAATTGTACCTTAAAATAGCATTCACGATCTACACATCACAAATTTTATCCAACCATATAGATTCTCATTTGTATAACTCTTACGTCAATCAAACACATATAGAGAAATGTAGATCATATGTAAAAGCACTAACTCAAGTTACTATTACTGCAGCTGACCATTCATCCATCAAATGGAGATGGAAAACAAGTCTTACAATGACAGTCAACAAAATAAGACAAACTACCAATCTAGAGAATCAGTTTTTAGCTCATATGGGGAGCATATTCATGGGGACATCCCACGTTGCAGAAACTAAAATAGAATATATAAGCCTCTTGATAAATCACAGTAGCATCATTTACTTCTTGGAAGCAGGTTCGGAGACTTTGGCACCATATGTATCCTTTTTCTTGACATTCTTCATCACGCCAACATCAACTGTCTCACACGTCTTGGACAACAAAACTAACCAGAGGAGGGTACTCAAAAGTCTTCATTACTATTGGCTTTGTAAGAATCATATTCACCATTCTTGTTTCTTCATTCTTCAAAAACATGGGCTGGGAGACAGGCAGTTGCTTGCTGGGAGACATCGTCACCAGCCCGTATGACACTTATCAGAAAATGGCTCCTACTCTGGACTTTCTAACTAGCTTCCACATTGCTACTTATAATTACTACTTGTGGTCGTCGTCACCACAGTGCACTCCATTTCCCTCGTGTCTCCCCTCGTCACCCATTCTGCCCATGCGGTTCGACGAGACTATGATGTTTTGTTACTTCATATGATGATGAATCAAGCTAGTGAGATCGTCCTTCCTTGTTGTCCTGTAGATAATTGTAATAATAATAATAATAATAATAGTAATAATAGAATGTGATGCTAAAATCATGTATTCTTCCCTATTTTTGTATTGTACCTCGTTTCCTACCTTTATCTAGAATAATTAAGACCCTTAAAAAGACCAAGATAAAAAATGATTATTTATGCTAAAAATAATCACTTGTACAAATTGGGCCATGTAGGACGACTGCAACCCTTGATTCTACAGTAGAATGCACAGTCACGTCTGTTCAATCAAAACACACTGTAGAGTCTAGGTCATCCTCCCTGGCTCCGTTAAACCTGACCTAGTCACACCCAAATCAAACAATAGCAACCGCCAAACCTGGATACATTTCAGCAAAATAATAATACAATACAACTTTGAGAACATCAACATTCATATTTTTTATTTGATTGGGTATGTTAGATATTCTTTTCCTGTTTCATTTGACTTATCCTGAAACAAAATAAATTATACCTTAAAATAGCATTCACGATCTACACATCACAAAGATCATTTCATAATTACATCAAACAGTCACATCAAACACAATTTTTTTCCAACCATATAGATTCTTGTTTGTATAACTCTTTCGTGAATCAAAAACATATAGAGAAATGTAGATCATATGTAAAAGCACTAACTCAAGTTACTATTACTGCAGTTGACCATTCATCCATCAAATGGATATGGAAAACAAGTCTTACAATGACAGTCAACAAAAGAAGACAAACTACCAATCTAGAGAATCTATTTTTAGCTCATATGGGGAGCATATTCATGGGGACAACCCACATTGCAGAAACTAAAATAGAAGATATAAGCCTCTTGATAAATCACAGTAGCATCATTTACTTCTTGGAAGCAGGTTCGGAGACTTTGGCACCATATGTATCCTTCTTCTTGACATTCTTCATCACGCCAACATGAACTGTCTCACACGTTTTAGACAACAAACCTAACTAGAGGAGGGTACTCAAAGGTCTTCATTACGATTGGCTTTGTAAGAATCATATTCACCATTCTTGTGTCTTCATTCTTCAAAATTATGGGCTCTTTCTCCAGCTCAAGGTGGTTCATCATGATGACTTGGGAGGTGATGTTGGCAACTTCCTCCTCTGGGTCATGCTCGGTATGAAGGCAGCAGATCCATGCTTGAGATTGTTGACAAATTTATTCACATTGAAGCCCACATTGTCACTAGTAGGATGGCCTCATTCATGGACACACTCTATAATGTATCTCGACTGCCTTGACTTTAGTGGTCAGGTTATGTCGAATGAGATAACCATAGTACGTATCTGGACACTAAGGGATGGTAGCATCCATGTATTAGATTGCAACGTAGATAGCATGTATATACAAGATTATGAATTCGTTTTTAAATTGTAAGAACTCTGTGGAATTAAGTATTTAATAAACCGTCTCAGATGAAAAGCAGTCAAGAGCATTTCATGAGGAAAATGAATTATTTGAGTTCGCTAAAGTTGTGTTTGCATGGCTGTGAGTGAAAATATGGCACAACTAAACACAAATAGGATAACACGCCTAGATTGTACTTGGCAAATATTTTTCAAAATCCTATATGTTCCTTCAAGAAAAGAAAAAGAAAGATTCTAATGTGAATAGGAAACCAGAAAATTAAATCATAATATATATTGACAATCACAAGGAAAAGTGACCTCAAAATTACACCTTTTATTGGAATTTTATAGTTACACATTTT
This sequence comes from Alisma plantago-aquatica, assembly GCA_963693085.1. Classification (NCBI taxonomy): domain Eukaryota; kingdom Viridiplantae; phylum Streptophyta; class Magnoliopsida; order Alismatales; family Alismataceae; genus Alisma; species Alisma plantago-aquatica. The sequence continues at coordinate 136,622,171 of OY856413.1, read as the reverse complement.
CTTCTCTCTATTTTTTCTTTACTTCCCACCACCCCCATGTGACTCGCCTAATCCCCATCCAACTCCATCTCATATGCATGACATCATAAATAGATTGAAAATCCTAATGTTTATAAGAATTTAAGAAAGTAAACATATGAAGGGGCAATACCCATATACCAATACCAAGTAATACTTGAATCACGAATATTAAGCAAAACTCATGTAGCAATACCAAGCAATACACATATATTCACATATCATTTCAAGCATTCTAATAACGTATGACATGATATTCAGAACTTCTATAATAACTAGATAAACTAAAATGGAGGCTGAAATCAATTCATGATATGGTGAAAAAAAGAATATAAAGAAACAAACAAATGATCAATCATCAATGTAATGTGATGATCTCCAGATCTAAACTATTGTTATATCAATAGGGGGTTGGTGCAGTGCTACATCACACTACATCAATATGGTGGCAAGTTCCAAAAATGTAGAACAAGCAATACCTGACAAAATGGCAGTAAATGGTGAGAGTGGAAACTGAGCACCAACAACATGATGCCACAAAAATAGAGAAGAAAGATAACTATTATCACTGAAAAATGAGTGTCATATGGAGATCTGCAAGAGGACTATCCCTACTCTATAGTAGCAAAAATAAGACACAGGACAAGAAGTAGTGGATAAGTAGAAGGAGAAAATTAAAGGACAAGGAGGAATAAGAGGAAGATGAAGAGAAAGTGGGGGAGGAGGATGAAGAATGATATGATTTGTCAATTTGAGTATCCCTACAAGGTAGTAGGAAAAAAATAAGTAGAGGAACAAGTAGCGTCCTAGAGCTACAAGAAGAAGAGTAAAAGAAGAAGAGGAGAAAGAAGAGGAAGAGGAAGAGGAAGTGGAGGAGGATCATCAGGAGGAGGCATGTAGCATGCTCCAACATTTGGCAACATGAAAAAGTCAACAACAAGCAACATTAGCAGGTGGTAGACTCTGAAGTAGCAAACAACATTTCTATATTGATAACATATCAATGCATATGATTATGCAATCAAGTAAAACATGATGTTCCACAAAAATACACCTAGGATAGACAACAGAACACGATACTAAATCTACCATTGTCTCTTTATGTATAAGTAGCATTTGAAAAATGCATCAATAATCTATCCTAGATTCACAATAAATTGTATCAGTAATTTGAGGCAAAAAGAAGACGCTGGTGGGAAATGAAGAATATTTTTCTAATGGAAGCATGAAGAAGAGGAGGGAGGGAAGAGGAGGGGGAGAAAAGATGGAGACAAAGACGAAGGGATGTAAGTGGAAGAATAAAGGGGGAGGATAATATGGAGAGAAGAGAAGGGATGAAGAAGAGGAATAGAGAAAGCTAATTGTTGATCAAACAAAACATCACATACAACTCTGTAGTTCCATTCAATCTGGAGTATCTATGCTTTCAACAAGAAAGGTTGTTACAGTTTGACATACATACTTGTCTCCACCTAACAAAATGATAAGTATCCATTCAATCAACTAAAGTCACACTTAAAAGATAAAAGGAAAACTTCCACTATTCCCTTTTAAGGTCCTACAAATCTGAAACAACACTCTCATTTATATATTTCTTTTATTTCTTTTAATATACAGTTCCAAGAAAGAAAATTGAATGTATCTTAATAAACACAAGGAACACCATTGATTACCTGCAAAATATCACCCTGGAAAAGACTAATATCCATTAGGAGACCTACCAAATCTCACTAAAGCAAATACTTATGCGAATATCTCCTTCAGTAGTCCATGAGTAGTCCAAAATATGCTAGAACGCATAAATATCCATGTTCCAAAAAATCCAATGGACTACATATACCATTAAGAAGATAGAATCTAGTAGCCTTATTATCTATAAAGAACAAAATATTTTCAAATTATACATTACCTAAATGAGTAAAGATAATATACAAATCTAATAGAGTTACACTTACATTTATATAGATAGCCCAAGGTCCAAAATATGCTAGCATGAACAAATATACATGTTCTAAAAAGAGCCATTGATTTAAACATACCAATAAGAAAGACAAAATCTGATCGCGTTATCATCTGCAAAGAACAAAAGATATTTAAAAAATATACTGCAAAAATGCATAGTAAACAATTTAAGATTTCATCAAATAGAAGTTACGTGCTCTAAAGATGGTTGTCTAATGGCCACAAAGGCCACGAGAGATATTTGGTGAGTAGTCCTGTTGTGACATTTATTAGAATAAAGTATGTGGTAAGCTGAATATGGTCATAAACACAATTGAGATTTAATTTCAAAATTACATACATGAATATAATTATGACTACTTGATGTGTGTGGCTCGCCACAATTAGATGTCCCTTCCTGGCCTTCCTATAAAATATGAATCACATTTTTAAAGCAAACACTTATAGAAATGAATATTTTTTGCTGCTTCTCACCTGTCCATGTTGTTCTTGTAGATAGGCAATTTCAACATCTAACTCCTTAATGAGGGATTGTTGCTTAACAAAGTGTTTCATCTGTACACATTGTAAATGAGAAGTCTTCCATCTTTGTCTGGAAGCCACAACACCATATCATCTCTTGTAACCACATGATGATCTCCAATTACAACATTAAGAACATGAATAAATGATTGGTAGTTTGTTGACCTATCGAGTTGTCGTTGTTCACATTTTGCAGCAATTTCTTCCTACAAATTTAGGATTTAAACATTTTCATACCATGAAGTATTAATTTGAGACAATTATAAAGTATGCCTAAATATTAATCTTACACATTTTTTCTTTGTATATTCATCAAAATAATTACCATTTGCATCTTCATGATATTTAAGGTATGCCCCATATTCAACTGCAATCACTCCCTTTCTAGTGTATCACAATAATAAAGAAATTAATTTTCTACAAAATCAAGATTATACCAAAAAAATGAGTTAAATTCAAAAATGTGACTGTGATTTTACCCATTTTTGATAACAATAAGAATTTGATTTTGCTCCAGTTCTATGTGTGGGACGAGGACCTCCGCGATTGATCTTATTTTGAGTGCGCTCCTCCTGTGATGATTAAAAAGAAATGTCTTCAATATGAATCCTATAAATATATGAAGAATGCATCATAAATCATCACGTTCATTGTTTCACCTATTTAACAAGAGACTTTCAGTATTCCAAAATTTTTTGCTTTCCTAGTCAGGGACTCTTAAATTAGGTGTTTCTTGGCATTCTTGATTTGGATGCTGAGAAATTGATCTTTTCTTTTTTAATCAACTTCACCAAGATCTAACCTTATGTTGCATATTGTATAACACCAATATACAAGATCTTGCATATTTGCAATTGTCTCCCCATATGCCATGTGAAACTCAAACAACTCTTGGGATGGTGAACATGTTAGAAACATTTCCTATATAAATAAACACATATTAGTTATATCATATTTGTTGACATACCATAACATCATCCATGGTGGATTCAAATCCCTTAATATGATTCACTCCCCATTCTTTGTGAAATGGGAAATACATGCCCTTATTTGCATATACGCCAAGATAATTGGTCAACTTCATAGCTACTTCACCAATTAGAGCTCCTCAGTCATTAAACAGACACTTGTGGACTTTTTCTCATGGTGGCAATAAAGAATTTAGCCCTGCTGCTCCTCTATATCTTTTTTTTGGAATAGAGGGTACATTTTGAACTACAACACATCACAATTTAGTATCATATATTCTTAAATCAATTTGAAACCATGATTAAAAGGGATTCATACCAATAGAGTGTCTAATCATTCTTGCATTTTTACCCATAGAGTTTTCTTGCGAAGGGGATGTTAAAGTTAGTATTGGAATGGAAATTAGAATGAAAGGAACATTATTTAGAAAGAAAATAGATAGAGTTTTGTAAAAATAAATTTTGTTAATTACCATATTGAGAACCCTCATTTGAGGGTCATGTAGAGTTCCTTGAAATGTTAAATCCAAAATGATTCTCTCTAGGTTCCATAAAGTTTCTTTCAAGATGAAAACCATTTCTTAGAAAAAAAGGTCTGAATTTGACTAAAATATGCAAAGAAACCACAAAAATTGATAAGAAACCATGCTGATACTGAATTGGTATCCTTATAGGAATATTTCTAATGCCAAGACTATAAATTTAACTTCTACATTGTATTGAGAGACCTTCCAAATCGGATATATGTATAAAAGATATCAACACATGCATATGAGACCAAGATAACTCATAAAAAATATAAAGCATATTAAAAAGACACCCATTATCTAGAAAGATAAGTTATAAGTTATTGATCACCTTGAGGATCCCCATTTGGGAGCTTGTAGAGTTCCTTGATGTGTTAAATACATAATGTCTCCCTCTAGGTTTCACATGTTTCCTTAAAGATTAAAGCCATTTCTCATAATAAGGAGATGGTATGAATTTGACTAAAATATGAAAAAGAAAATATAAAAAACCCGTGCAAACCATGCCCATCTTCAATTGGTATCCTTGTAAAACTGTTTAGAGTGTCAAGAGGAGAGATATCTCTTGTAGGATGCACATCAAGACCTTCGAAATTGTATTCAAATAAGACACATGGATTAGTGGTACAAAACATACATTTCATAACAAAATAAATCATAAAACATGTAAGATATATCATGAAGATAAGACATGATCCATAAAAGAAGTTGTTGACCACTTTGACAACCCTTATTTGAGTGTCTTGTAGATTTCCTTGAAGTGTAAAATCCAGAATGGTTCTCTCTAGGCTCCACAAAGTTTCCTTCAAGATGGAAACCATTTCTTAGAAGAGAAAAATGGTGGTCTAAATTTGACTAAAAATATTCAAAGAAACCACGAAAATAGATAAGAAAACATGACCATACTTAGTTGGTATCCTTATAGAAATATTTATAATGCCTAGACTATAAATTTAGCTTCTACATTGCATTGAGAGACCTTCCAAATTAGATATATGTATAAAAGGCATCAACACATACATATGAGACCAAGATAACTCATTAAAAATCTAAAGTAAATTAAAAAGACACCCATTATCTAGAAAGATAAGTTACAAGTTATTGATCACCTTGAGGATCCCCATTAGGTGGGCTTGTATAGTTTCTTAACGTGTTAAATCCATAATGGCTCCCTCTAGGTTCCACAATGTTTCCTTAAAGATGAGAGCCATTTCTCAAAATAAGGATATGGTCTAAATTTGACTAAAATATGAAAAGGAAAATATAAATAACTCATGAAAACCATGTCCATCTTCAATTAGTATCCTTGTAAGACTATTTAGAGTGTCAAGAGGAGAGACATATCTTCAAGGATGCACATCAAGACCTTCCAAATTGTATTTGAACAAGATATATGTATAAGTGGGACAAAACATACGTTTCATAGAAAAATAAATCATAAAACATGTAAGATATAACAAGAAGTTAAGACATGATCCATAAAAGAAGTTATTGACCACTTTGAGAACCCTCATTTGAACAACTTGTAGATTTCCTTAAAATGTTAAATCTAGAATGCTTCTCACTAGGTTCCACAAAGTTTCCTTCAAGATGAAAATGATTTCTTAGAAGAAATAAAAGATGGTCTGAATCTGACTAAAATATGCAAAGCAACCATGAAAATTAATAAGAAATCATTTTGATACTCAATTGGTATCCTTATACAAATATTTCTAATTCCAAGACTATAAATTAGCTTCTACATTGCATTGAGAGACCTTCCAAATTATATATATGTATAAAAGGCATCAGTACATACATATGAGACCAAGATAACTCATAAAAACTCTAAAGCATATTAAAAAGACACCCATTAGCTAAAAAGATAAGTTATAAGTTATTGATCACCTTGAGGATCCCCATTTGGGGGGCTAGTAGAGTTCCTCGATGTGTGAAATCCAGAATGGCTACCTCTAGGTTCCACAATGTTTCCTTAAAGATGAAAGCCGTTTCTTAGAACAAAGAGATGATCTAAATTTGACTAAAACATGAAAAAGAAAATATAAAAACTTGTGCAAACCATGCCCATCTTCAACTGGTATCCTTGTAAGACGTTTTAGAGTGTCAAGAGGAGAGATATCTCTTATAGGATGCACATCAAGACCTTCCAAATTATATTCCAACAAGATATATGTATAAGTGGGACAAAACATACATTTCATAGCTAAATAAATCATAAAGAATGTAAGATATATCAAGAAGATAAGACATGATCCATAAAAGAAGTTATTGACCACTTTGATAACCCTCATTTGAGCGGATTGTAGATTTCATTGAAGTGTTAAATCTAGAATGGGTCTCTCTAGGTTCCACAAAGTTTCCTTCAAGATGAAAAACAATTCTCAAAAGAAAAAAAGATGTCCTAAATTTGACTAAAATATGTAAAGAAACCTTGAAAATTGATAGGAACCCATGTGATACTCAATTGGTATATAGGATTTCTAATGCCAAGCTTGTAAATTTATCTTCTACATTGCATTGAGAGACATTCCAAATTGGTTATATGTATAAAAGGCGTCATCACATACATATGAGACCAACATAACTCATAAAAAATTTAAAGCATAATGAAATGACACCCATTATCCAGAAAGATAAGTTATAAGTTATTGATCATCTTGAGGATCCCCATTTGCAGGGCTTGTAGATTTCCTTGATGTGTTAAATCCAGAATAGTTCCCTCTAGGTTCCACAATGTTTACTTAAAGATGAAAACCATTTTTTAGAAAAAGGAGATGGTCTAAATTTGACTAAAATATGAAAAATAAAATATATGCCATCTTGAAATGCTTTATTTGGGGGCATTGTGTAGTTCAGTAAAGAGGTAAAGTTGGATATATTCCCTCTAGCTTCCACAAATGTATCTATAACATGATAAGATTTGAATACATAATAAGAAGTGTGGATTTGCATATGCATGGAAACAGTAAAAAACATTATAAAAAGGCTATCCTTGGGTGAAAATCATCTAAATCCCTACCCTCATTTGGAGTTGAAATTTTTGACAAATTCATTGATCCACATGTTGCTTTTAAAATGGGAGAGATTTGGTCTAGCAAATATTGAGCTACTACAGTTTGAGATGGGAGTTGGTGTTCTTTGACTAAAAACTTGAGAATATTTGCAATAGGTTCTTCATAGGTATATAGTGACAGTAAAGATATATAATAAGAGATAGTACAAACTCTAGAATAATAAAATATAAAAAAGAATACAAAAGTGCAAGCGCATAGTGTGGCACTTAGTCCTCTCCTCGAGGTGCATTGATGAAGGTAAGGATGCACAAGAGTGTCTTGAACTAAGTGGATATAAATCATCTCTTTTAGCAGAATATGCTAAGGAAATGAATGGAAGTGTTGTACTATGTCGTGACACCCCATAATCTAAGTTTCCAGCAACAACAAGGATATTACATCCCAACTGATTATCATTTATGGCATTACTGTAATGATCCAACTGTTGTGGTGTGAAATCTTCAAAAACATTAGTGCTACTACCATTTTGAATCTTTTCTTTCAGTTTCTTCTTCAAAGGAGCCTTTATACCTAGTTTTAAAAAAGAAATATTCAAAAATTTGAGCTAAGTTGTTACAAAAAGTACAAGTGCTTATAAATATCTTGTCGAGAAGATTTCACAAGGGTTCACCCAAACAAAAAGAAGAATTGTGTTTACCACTTGAATAGTCTTTTTCTTCAGGTGCGATATTTTAATCAATTATTTCATCAACTGGTCTCTTCCTTCTACCAATACGAGGCATTATCTAATAAATACAAATTGAAAATAAGTTTTGAGAAATTAAATTCTAGTTCACATATAAGAAAACACTGTGCATACTTTTTTCTTTTCAACTATTTCTTACTTTTTCTATTAGTAATGTATCTACTAATAGATCAGTGGGAACATCAAATCTATCCCAAGATTCACTATCATTATTTTCATTGGTTTGACCAATTAATTTGGCATGATGTATAATTCTAAGAATCATATCATCATCTTCATTAATATTCTAAGAGGTAGAACGACCATATGTATTTCTTGGTCTCTAATGGCAAACAACACTTCGTTCTGAAAATTTAGGATCAATTGAGTAATACACTTGTTGGGTTAGTGCTGGAAGGATATATGTTTCATCTCGATAGATTCTTTGAATTGTATATATCTTAGTGAAATTATATTCATCCTTATGGAACCCATATATTGAATCATACCATATGCATTTAAATAGATACATAGCAAGCTTTTTAGAATATTTAATTTGCATGATGTCTACTAGAGTGCCATAGAATACTTGACCATGATGCCCAATAGTCACAACTCCACTGTTTTGTGTCATCCTCACATTTTCCTTATCTTTAACCTCAAATTTATACCCGTTGGTAAAATATTCTTTATTTGAAAATACCCCAAGTTTTGGACTGTATGCCAAACATTTGACATCTTTAGACAAATCATAAGAGTCATCAAGTGCTAAAATATGTGAAGAAAACCATAAATAATTTTCTAAATAATATATCACAAATAACCTTTGATATATATGAAGAGACTGAGATAGTCTTTAAACCAATATACAAAGTTGCGATGTTGTTCCTTTTGAATATTCAAATCACTCTAACTTTGATTTTGTTTCTGTAAAATATTTATATGTATCCTACAAGTAATATTGCTCAAATCAATTTAAGTTAAAGTTATGTATCCTACATGTAACATGGCCTATATATGAAGAAACTATATAAATGTTGAAATTTACCTTAAATAAGGTTGAATTTCATCTATATCGAATAAGATAAAGTGATGTTCTTGGAATAGTTCCTCTTTAGAAGCAATACACTCCATAGTGTACCGATTGGTCCCTCTTTGTATGCTTTTCAACTATCTATCTTCACGTTCTTTAAAAAAAAACTATCTATCTTCACATTATTAGTATTCTTGTATCGAGAACAAAAGGTAAGCAAAACTTACAAGATCATAATAATCTAAAAGGTTGTCCACCTCTTCACTAGACAGGGGTCATGGTGTGGTATCAAACTCAGTGTGACCATTAAAATTTCTTAACATCTTTATGACATGCGTGATTAGTAGGTAAGAAATGACGATGTCTCAAATATACAACCTTTTTACTAGTTGGAAGTTAAATAGAGACACTAAAAGAATTACATGTAGAACATGCTTTATACCCATTTTTACTCCATCTAGACAACATGGCATAAGCTAGAAAATCACTTATAGTCCATAACAAAGTTGCACACATAGTAAAATTTCCCCAAAAGAAGAACCATACACCTTTACACCATCATTACATAATGTTTTCAACTCATCAATTTATTGACACAAATAAATATCGATTTCTCCTTTCATTTTTGGTCCATCAATCAAAAGAGTCAACATAAAATTGCATTGATCCAAAACAAACCAAGGCGGCAGATTATAAACCATCAAAATCACAGGCCAAATGGAATGATTTCTACCTTTTGTCATGTTCAAGGGGTTAGATCCCTAGACTACTAACCCTAAATGAACATGACAAGGTTCGATACTAAATATAGGATTCTTACTATCAAAATCTCTCCATGCTTCAGAATCACTGGGATGACTCATTTCTCCAACCTTACTTGGTGCTATCTTTTTGTTCCATGTCATAAGATTAGTTGTAACTTTGCTCATAAAAAGTCTCTTTAACCTCAAAATCAAAGGAAAATAATGAAGAATCTTCGATGGGGAAGCTTTCTTCTTCTTTGAAATTGAGGATATCCATCTAGACTTTTTGCACTTTAGACACTCATTTAGGTTCTCATTTTCCCCATAATACAACAAACAATCACTGGGACAAGCATGGATCTTCTTACATTTCAAACCTAAAGAGCTCATCACCCTTTTACACTCATACCAATTCTTAGGAAGTGTGTTATTTGGTGGAAGAATTTTATGAACAAATTCCAAAACATCACTTGCACCCTTCTTACTCCATTTATTATCACATTTCATTTTTAGTAAATCAAAGTATATCATCAAATTTAGAGACAGGATAATTAGGATATAGAGGAGTTCTTGCATCATTTATCAACTCTTCAAAACTATCAATCTCAATATCACGCTCATGAAATTGTTGATCATTATTACTTGGATCATGTATTTTCTCAACTTCCTCATAAGCACACATCATGTTGTTTATCATATGTATAGTCTCAATGTTGTTCACATTCTACAATCTAGGTTCATGAATATTTTCTCCATGATACTTTCATCTTGTATACTGATCAAGAAAGCCATTACCCAAGATGTGATACTGAATAACAACTTTTACATGGACACAGTTTTTGTGTGTTAGGATTGTTTTTGAATGCAAAATTTAAGAAAAACTCGACACCCTCACGGAAGTGTGCATTGTTTAATCTGTCAAATTTTGAATTACAACAATGCATCCAACTCTTATCTTCAATAAACTTGTATGTCATATTGATAATTCCTTCAATGAAACACAAAACAAACATACATATTTTATTTACTAAGTAAATTGATGAATATATAAATTGACAATTACTTTAACAGCATGGACGAAATCTCAAAACAATGTAAAATAATAATACAATGGTTATAAAATTCCATGATACTAACTCATATGGTGTTAAAAAGACTTGCTATTGATACTACATAAGTTTCATCACTTATAATTAAACTAGAAGCTTATATTATCCTATCTAGCCCCTGTTTGTTTCACTAATTTCAAATATATATATATATATATATATATATATATATATGATTTGAAATATAATACTTGATCTAATATAACATAGAGTATCGAGTTTTACAATCACCATTCACACATAGTGAAAAAGAAAAAAAAACATAAACAATAACAAAAAAATGAAATCTTATCTTATAGGACATTTATTATTCTAATGGGGCATTTTTGACCTACCATTACTTCCATGTCACAATAAAAAAATGATATACTTGTTAAATCATCATAATGCTACTACAACTATTTCCAATCATGATTAAGGGGGTTCATCAATAATTGGCACTAGATTGCATTAATTGATAAGAGAGAAAGTAAATTTTATCAAAGCAAGAAAATACATGGGATTTAAACTATCAATTTCACACTAAAAGAAATCTTTTTTCTTTATGAGACTCATATATAATAGGTTTTATGGTAGGAGATTATCTCCAATCTCCAAGTTAACACACATTATCACAATTTGTCATTCTATGAATTAATGTAAAATGAGACTTTTACTAGTTAAAAAAAAAAGGATTTGATGACCGATCACACCATTTATTATTGCCTACAAGTTTAGTGCATTAGGTATACTAAGATTAAATGTGCTATGCAAGAGTATGGTATAACTAGAATCTGATTAACTCTCTCTCTCTCTAACTGAATTTGTTTGTGGGCATGAGTTCCATAAGGTGGGAATGAGTTATGTTGTTCATTATGTACCCAAAGCTTCTCCATAATTAGTCATCTAGCTCTCTCACACATTGAATGTGTTTGTGTGCATATGTTTTTTAACATTGGAGTCTATACCTAAATAGATGTGCAATCAACAATGTGTAAATATATCCAAAAATTTGCTACTAGAGAAATGCCATTCAATGTTCATATGTGCGGCTGGCGGAAGTGTGATCAACCTGCATGTTTATTTTGCCATTATAAATTATTTATGTCTGTTAGATATGAGTTCTAAAATTGCTCTTATACGAACACACAAAGTACCGCTATATACAGAATCATAATCATACCCATTGAGAGAATGGGTATGTGAGTATAAGAGTAAACAATTATCTGATTATGAAATTTGAGCTTCAGGGAAGTGATAAAATCAATATCTTTAACTTGGGGGAACCACACAATTAAGCTCACTAAATAATCACATGTGAATTTTAGAAATATTTGACTTGACATGTTTGTCATCAATCCCAAATCAAAAAACATTTCTTCAATGTTAAAATGTAGTTGTTGAGTCTTGGAAACTTGACATATGTATTTTGTGACACTTATCAGATCTATTGTTTCATTCTAGTTCGTGTGGTTTCTTAGGTTCTTTTATCTTTCAATGATATAAGTGGTTGAATTATTATAGAATTATCATTCAGGATACCATTTGATATCTAAATATTATACATGGCAACTAAACTTTTTTTTGGTCGGACATGGCAACTAAACTTGAAAATAATGTTGTAATATATCATTGAATAAGAAAATTATACAATTACTTGAACGAAATTTGTAAATTTATTTTGTTCGCTTGAATTTATTTGAAGTGCAAGCTTTTGTGTATGACACCTTGATAAAGTTAAGGTCTTCCAAATAAAAGCAAGAGATCCCCATGGTACTGACGTGTTGTATAAAGAATAAAAGAACATGCTTAGTGTAGAAAGCCCAACTAGTATCCAACAATAGTCCCCGGAGTCCTAACAGTAACAAAAACAAATATACTACCTTGATAGTTTTTCCCTGTTTATGGATAAATATCTCAATTAGTCATCTATATAGAAAGCTCATAATGTGCACACGAGATAAAAGAATATTGTATTTTCTAACAAGAGCGGTAGAGAAATACAAATAAGCCAATGTCTTGTATAAACGATGCCAAATAAAATATATGAATGAATTTATTTTAGGGAACCATCTTTATTCTAAGAATTTAGAGGATGATAGATGGATGACAAGATGTAATTATAGGAAGCGGAGCTGAGACTCTAAGTAATTTACCAAGAGAGTAGGAAAAGGATGATGACATGCAGACGGTCCGCCGTGTGAATAATTTAGCAATGAAGTTTTCTAATAAGACACAACTCTTTCTTGATTAGCATTGATCAATGAAGTTTTCTAATAAGACACAACTCTTTCTTGATTAGCATTGATCACGGAGTGAAGAGAGACCAACACTTCTTATTTTTAACAAGAGAAATGATATTCACTAAGGAGGATATGCAGTGAGAAAATCTATAGTAGCAGCAGGTATGTGGTTCTACTGATATAACAAGATTGTCGTTTTGAAAATCAGATTAAGAGACTGAGAAGTTGAAGAGGTTCAAACACTGGTTAATTTCCAATCAGAGAGTATGTGTAGTTTTTATATTTTACTTGGAACAAGTAAGGTATGTGTCCACCTGTTCCCATCACTATTTGTGGGTATACGAGAATACACATATTTATTTACAGTCCTTTTTCTAGATGTACAACAGCTGAACGGCAACTGAAAGTTGGAGGACTATGAAAGAAGTTGTTGTGAGCTAGATTTGTGTGATGGCTCCGAAAAGATGTTGTTACTCGGGAGATAAGTCATTTTGATAACCATATGTATTTCTAGAAGAACTAATATTTATTTTATAAGCTAACACTAAGTCAAGAAAATTTTAGAACCGCACATTAAACTAAATTGTCGTCCACCTCACCATCATCCATTGTCCCCTTCACCTCCCCCTGATATTTAATCCCAACGTCAAAACCAAAATAGGGACTACTCCAGCTGCTCACTCAATGCGCGCGGAAGAGGCAACCGTGCCACAACAAACAAAAGTAGGCAAAATAGTCAATCAAGGATTAACAAAAAAGCAGGCCCATAAAGTGAGGGGGGGCATAAAACGTAGCTTACCTTTTTTAGAAGGTGGCCTATCAACAAATAATCTAAGGTAAATCATTTGTTGCCCTTGCCGGGAGTGACGCAAGCCAAAGGATTGCTTCACAACCTCCTCATCGTCTGGTTGCAAGTTGCCAATACCCTTGTGCAAAGCATACGCTTTTGTTATTTTGACGCCTCGCTTTGGACAATCACATTGTCTTTTTGGCCTTGCTTTGGTACGTCTTGCTACTGCTGGTCACCACCGATGTTGGCTGTGATCAGCGACGAGGGAGAAAAGGCCCCCTCTTCGCTACGGAGTTTGCGATGGAAAGCCGAAAAGGGACATTTTCGCGGGACTGGAGATAGGGCAAGTGTTGCAACGTAAATGGTTTTGCAAATCATTTCCCCTCCAAATTTAGTACGGGAAAATATTAGTTTCAGATTATTTTGTGGGAAAATATCATGGTCGTCTGCAACCGTCCAGGCTGGGTAGTCGTTAAAATTGTGAAATAACCCCCCACCCCCCGTCTAAACTGTTAGGACTTCTAGTAGGGAATAATGATTCTCTTGGTAGCAAGTTCATGTTAGCTTTGCTTCTATCGATAAAGAACCATAAAAGAGAGTTTTTAGTTGTTGCAATGAATTTTTTATCCAGTTGTTCCAGTTGGGTATTGAACCCACAAAATGGGCGGCACAAATCAATACCAAACCATAGGTGTGATCATTTGGTAGGACAGTACAACATGTTTTCCTTTGTATTGATGCAATCTTCTTATAAGTTAATACATGATACAAAAATATAGGTAGGGCACATGCTTTACCAACCTTGAATGTGGATCCGCCACTGCCTATATAGTCTAACAGAAGACACCAAGATGGTTAGACACTCAGTTTGTTAGTGAGAGGTTCCAGGATCGAGCCCAGGCCACGGGATGAATAGAATGGCCAATTTTAAAAAAAAAAGGACACTACCTTATATGTTCTGTAACATAGGTGAATGGATACTACGAAGGATAGCAATTACTAAAAACCTGAGTTGTATGATGCATTGCATTGGAAAACGAACTCATGATGGTGCATATCCCCTTCCCATGGCGCCACTCACTCTGTGACTTCCACATGAAGCAATACTTAAAAGGAAATGCCATCATCGATTAGCATCATCCATGAAGGATTGGAGTATGTGGCCACAAAGACATCCTCCATCAATATCACGAGGTTTACATAAAAATTGGGCCATTATTCACGAGTGAGTCCTATCACAAACCCCTCTTTACAGGCCCTCACAAATAGGGACGGTTGTGAGTCTGGCCCTCACAAATGGTCCGTGAAGAGAACTCACGTGACAAATACCAGTGACCCTCACGAATACAATTATCACGGACCAACTGACCCTCAAGAATGTTATATTGAGGGACTATTTAGCCTTCATAAATACATTTTTTAGGGACTATTTAGCCTTCATGAATACATTTTTGAGGGCATGTTTAGTTCTCATAAAAACATTTTTGAGGGACTTGATGGTCTTAGGAGAATATATTTTTGAAGGGCTAATGCCTTCATTAATATTATTTTTGAGGGGCTATGTGGTCGTCATCAATGCGATTGTGATGGCCAATCTCGATATCATTTTTGAGGGACTAAAGACCTTCATTAATACATTTTTGAGGGATTACTATAAATGATTTGGCTATTGATTTATTGAATGATTTGTTGAATGTTAATAATTTTAAATAAAAACTTTGTATATATAACCTTAAGCAATATTTTTATAATATTCACATGACAACATAAGAAGACTCAACACCAAAATGACACATAAAAATGTTAAATCACCTCAAACTAATTTCTGTTATTGAAGAAAAATATTATCCATACATTGCGTGCTCAACGTTGATATAAATAAAGAATACATATGGTTCTAAAATTTGAGATTGATGACAATCAACATATCATGCTAGAAACTCTTAAGATCTATAATGTCTCCATATTCCTTCAAATGGTGTGGTTCTCTTCATCAATGTCAGACCTCATATGGTTGGGTCCTTGAGTATTCTTCTCCTAAAAATGACAATTCATTATACTAATAGAATTTAAAGTTTATACATAAATCATAGTACAACAAACAACTTACCCTTATATTTCAGTTCTGGTTTACTCCAAGGTGCATTGTCGGTCGAAATCCATCATTAAAAGCAATTCTACCCTATCAATATAAAAACAAAAAGGAATCAAAGTGAGTGTGAAGTCGAGATAAATGTAAGTGAACCAACATAGCAGCAACATGCACCTGTAAACTAAAATTATGGTTGAACTTAGTAAATAGTACATAATTAAAAAAAACTTAGGGGTTATTTGCCTATATCTTTGTTGACTACACTTAGGGTGTGACTGGTTTGGTGTAAATGCAACTTTTCAGTAACTCATTTTCCTCCCATCTCCTAGAAACAACCTACAAATCTACAGACCACCCAATCTTTCATCATAACATCATCATCTCCTAGCAGCATGCTACTACATGCCACCACCAGCCCACACCGTCATCCACAACCAACATCCCACACCATCAGCCACCACCAACACCTACACATCAACACTCCCACCCACCAGCCAACACCAGCACCACCAGCCAACATCCACCACCACCAACCATCACACCACCATCCACAAAATAGCACCAACAGTAGAAAATTGTTGCTCCATACATCCTCCACACACCAACACACCATACATCAACCAACAACACCAACAACTACCACCAACCAACACCCAAAAGCTACCACCTCACTCCTCCACCAAACAACTATCCAACATGACAGCCACAGTACCACCACAAACCTCCACCATTCAACACCAAGCACAGCAACAAGTTGTTGCTTCCACCACCTGCACATAACAAAATCCTCCACCAAACTATCCATCATGACATCCACAGCACCACCATCAACCACATCACCACCACTACACCACAAAACCACCACAACACTAATAACAACACCTCACTCCTCCACAGCAGCAGCTGCGAGCAGTAGCTGTGAGCAGCAGCAGAGAGCAAATAGCAGCACATGCACATGGTTCAATTTCAATTTGAAGCTGCTCAATTGTTTTGTACACACATATCAACCTATTCAAGATATCCTATCTATTTTTTTTCCTTGACTATCATCTATACACATATCATAACAAGTATGGGCTGGTTCATATTGCAGCTGGGGATTTACTGAGGGCAGAAGTTGCTGCTGGAACAGAGAATGAGAAATGAGCCAATGAATATATGGAAAAAGGGTCACTAGTCCCTGATGAAATTGTTGTCATGGTATACCTTTTGTGAATATGCAGTAGTGCTTCTTTTCTAGTCACTGTCCTTGAATAAAACTATCAGGACATATCGTTAAAATAATTCAACTTTTAGATGGTGAAGGAGCACTTATTTCAGCCAGATGTGCAAGAAAATGGATGGTTGTTGGATGGATACCCTAGAAGTTTGGGAGACAGAGTTCTTCAATCCCTGTAAGCATACATATGCCATGTTGGTATATGTATACCTGTAAGCATGCATAGTTGATCTATATATACCTACAAGTGTATATCATGACATCCCATTGATGGCTCACATGTTAAGATATGGGTGGACTAGTCATGATCTATATATTACTTTTATGTTTGATCTATTTTCTAGTATATACTAACACTTGTGAGACATGAAATAAGGACTTGCTTGATACTTACACATGTCCACACCATCTAGTCATGATGGAAAAATAAGGTTTTTATAGGTCAATTCCCAACTCATTAGCAATAGTCTGGAGTAACTAATTGTTAATCAAGCACCCAAATCAAAAGCTAGAACTAGAATATAAAACTAATATTGAACATAAGAGAGGAAATATAATATTGAATACATCATTTAAACGATGAGTTCTTGGTGTGAAAGACACCGATGAAGATGTGCTTGGTGCGCTCTACATTTGAGGATGACTTTGCTGATTATTACTAGAAGTAGGGCACCAACTTTCAACTGTAGCCTTTAATAAAGTGTATGTGTTAATATTCTTATGTGTATGAATATTGAAAATAATCTATAGCTATTATGAGGTACTTGTAGCTGAAAGATTAGTGGATGTCCATTGCTAGCACTTTGCATGGGAGCCATGAATCCAAAAGAACTACTGTCAACCCCTTGTGTGGAAAGCCTGCCTACTCCATTATCCCTTGAATTGCCTTGTATGGAAAGCATGCCTACTCCAGTCTTCCTTGAATTTCTTTGTCTAGAAAGTCTGCCTAAGCCATCCCTGCTTGAATTATTTTTCCTGGGAAACATGCCTACATCTGCACCACCACTTGTATTGTCTTGTATGTGAAAAGAACCCACACCCGACCTATTTGTGTCACTGTGCATGTGTAAGACACTTGCAGTAGTCTGATTGGGGTATTCAACTACACAATCAACATTAATACAACCATCCTATAACAAATAGATCAACAATGTCAAAAAAATTATATATTACATTGACATAGACAACTGAATCTAAGTTACCTGTGATTGATTATACCAAGTCATTATTTGGGAGACGGAGTTCTTCAATCCATTGACTATTTCTTCAAGTTCCTTAAGTTTATCCTGAAATAGAAAACAAATTACAAACATCGATCTAATAGACTAGTTGTGACTAATAGTTCAAGTTTAGTTTTAATCCAACATACATCATTTGCATTGCTTTCCTCAAGAAGAATTTCATATCTTATACTGGCAGCTTTTCCCCTATGTCCTATCTCTTTGTGCCCAATTCCAACACCTCAGATCCTAGCCTTTTTGGAAGGATTTAAAACTTGCAAATAAGCTTCACGTGTTAGATTATCAACACTTCTAGGATCTATTTCTTCTTGGTTTTCTACTTGGTTTTCCACAATATCAGAGATTTCAAGTTTTAATTAGAAAGCATCATAAAAGGAAAGCTTAAATTGAGATATCTGAGCATATGTTGCTCTGTAGACATTATAGGAAAGAAAATATCCATTTTCTATCTACTTATGGGCTTTTGTCGTAAAATTTTTCCAAAAATTTGTTAGGAGGCACAACGGGTTGATCTTCACTAACATACACATGATAGATAACATAATCATTGTCCATGTTATATGTTGAAATCTTACTAAGAATGACAAGTGTCCATTATTAATACCATTTCTGCCTGATAACAACTCCATGGCTTTGATCCTGTGGTATGATCCATCACTTTTTTTTGCTCTGTTTGCCTTGTTGATCTCGGAAATTTTCTAAGCCATAAGAAACATATAATTAAAAAAAGTATATAGGTATACATGCAAGTTATATGAAACCATTGTACCTTAGACTTCTCAGTTCCCCATTCTTTAACAAGATTTTTAAACTGGTCCATATCTATGGAAGATTTTTTCTCAACTTTCTTCATCATCAATTTTGGTTCAATCTTGTACTTTTCATAGTAATCTTTCTTTACACGTGCCCTCCACACTGATATCCCTTTGCTAATGTGTTCATCAATATGATTACATGCATTAGGGTGACTGCCTAAATCAAAGTATTTCTAAAAACATCGAAAATATTACTTTAGATATACCAATCATACAATTTGTTGGTCTTTTTATGAAAAATATTACCTCAATAAATGATTTTATATCTACAAAAGCTTGTTGTGGTTGTTCGTTCCATTTCAAGTCTAGATGCCATATGTGTGGTTTCCTTGCTAGCATATGACAATAACAATTCAATTTGGCACCATTCTCCCAAATCGCATTTCCTTCATTATCCCATTGGACCTTGTGACGTGGCTCCCCTTGCTTAGGAAGTAGGATTTGCTCACTTGCAGGCCCACATCCATACTTCCTATTATCATGTTCATCCACAACATTTTCTTCAACTGTTACATCATTTTCAATATTGTTGGACAGTAGAGTAGGTTCATCCTCACAATTTTCTACAATTGTGGAGGGAGGGACAATAGAAGGTTGACCGGGTGTGATGTTACAACTAGATCCAGTGATTCTTCTTCCTATCATCCTTTAACTGACATGAAAAAAAAAATAGATGATTAGTGTAGAAATGTTAGTAACAAAAATAATAGCTGCATTTGAAAAACAAATAAATTATGGATAATATGAGACACCAACATATGAATATTTAACATTTGAAAAACAAATAAATTGTAGAGTACCTTGGTTTCATATCCCAAAAAAGAATAATGATGAGTTATAATGATGCCCTACTTGCTGGTATATGAAACAAGACTAAATAAATTGCAAAGAATATGCCATATAGTAAAAGTTTGCCAAAAAATGAAATAGAACATATTCCCCAAATAAATTATCCTAGACTTGCAAACAAAATAATTTGATGAAAACAGAAAGATTAATGAACTAAACATTAACCTCATCATGCTTTTTTGTTAGTTCTATCAACAAAAGATCCCTCAGTATCTCTCCTCATCTAAGACACATCATTAGTTACACCACCATCAATAGCTTCAAATTGTAAACCAGTCAAACAATTCTCAATAAGAGGTACTTCAGAATAATCTTTAGGAGGATGCTTTAGCACTGTGCACCAAGCATCAACATTAGGATCCTTCACATAAAAGCATTGCAATGCTTGAAAAGTCAGGATAAAGGGTTCCTCTTTTCTTTTTATCCTTGAAGTGTTGATTTGTGTGAACCCATATTCATCAATTCGCAACCCGTTAGAAGTGCTTTCATCATACCAAGAACATCTGAACAATGGAATTTTGATTTATGGACCATGAATTACCTCAATAACCTCCTCTAAGTATCCATAGTACGTGACTTGAGCATTTATAGGATTTCTGTCTCTACCACTTGAATAACTTGAAGTGTCAGCACACAAGTACACTCCACTATTTTGTGTAGTACATGTACTTTCAATGTGCTTTGAACGGAAATGATATCCATTGACTGAAAACCTTCATAAGACATTCCCTCAGCACAAGGGCCCTGGGATAACCATCTCAACTCCTTGCTAATACTGTTCGGCCTAATCTCTCGCATTTGCATTACCTTCATTAAAAAAGTAAAACATTAATGTAATCTACACTAACTTGAACATTAAGAGTGACAACAATATTCATGTTTGAGACTTACATGCTCTTTCAACCACTTAGAAAACTCTTTTTCATGTTTTGTTTCTAGAGTCCGTGGGGAAATGTTGGGTTCCACATCTCGAAGAATAAACATGTGTTCACTTCTTTGTAAGAAGTATCTAAATTAATGTACAAAAAATATAACATAGTTTAGCAAGAATTATATGACATAAATCTTACCTTCTGTAAACATCCAATTCCTCTTTATTGAAAAGGACATAACAATGGGCTTGTTCCAAAGTGTGGATGTCAAAATTCCTTGACACTCCAACTCTAATTGGAGAACCATAAACATTAGGAGGAGTGCGGTTGAATTTTGTCTCAAAATTAGGAAAGTACCTAGCACAAAATGTCAATCTTTCTTCAGCTAAATAGCCACTAGCAATAGAACCATCCGGTTTAGCTTTGTTTCTGACATACTTCTTCAATTTCTTCAAGTATCTCTCTATTGGGTACATCCACCTAGTTCGGACAGATCCAGCAAGCCTGGCTTCATAAGCTAAATGAATGGGAAAATGCATCATGATGGTCAAGAAAGGAGGGAAGATTCTCTCCAACTGGAAAAGAGTGCCAACAATTTCTTGTTCCAATTCTTTGAATTCATCCACATCGATAACATTAGAGCAAAGCTTGTTGAAAAATGAGCACAAATTAGCAATAGGCTTGTACACATCTAAGCTTATGCAATGTCTCAAGGCAACATGTGGAAGTTGATGCATAAGAACATGGCAATCATGACTTTTCAGCCCAATAAGTTTTCTATCAGATTTGCTAACACACCTAGATATGTAAGAAGAATAGCCATCAAGAACTTTTAGCTTTTCTAACATAGATAGGAACTTATCTTTTTGTGCATTAGTCATAGTGTAAAATGTTGGAGGCAAGTAATATCAATCACCTGCATCTACCGGCCATAAATCTCTTCGAATGTGCATTTTCTTCATATCTTAACGAGCTTGTAAGTTGTCTTTACTTTTCTTAGAATCGCCCAGTAATGTGTTTAAAATGTTCTCGCACACAGTCTTTTCTATGTGCATCACGTCCAAATTGTGCCTAACAGATAAATACTTCCAATAAGGTAGCTGAAAAAAGATGCTTATCTTATTCCAACCTAGAGGTAATGGTGGAATTTCATCTCCATGCCTCTTGCACTTATTTGTTTTACCAAATGTGATATTTTTATATCCATCAAATTTCCTCAAAATATCTTCTCCAGATAGTGTCTTAGGTGGAAGGTGAAAATCTTTTTCGCCATCAAAATTTTTCCTATCACGACAATATGGATGATTCATTGGAAGAAAACATCGATGGAAACCATAGCATTGCTTTTTCCCAAACTTCAACCATGTCGATACGGTCTCCACATTACAACAAGGACATCCAAAATCTTTCTTACCTTTAGTGCTCCAACTAGATAAGTCACCATATGCTGGAA
Organism: Alisma plantago-aquatica; assembly: GCA_963693085.1. NCBI lineage: Eukaryota > Viridiplantae > Streptophyta > Magnoliopsida > Alismatales > Alismataceae > Alisma > Alisma plantago-aquatica. The sequence continues at coordinate 136,599,998 of OY856413.1, read as the reverse complement.
AATCGTTAATGGTCCATAAAATCATTGCCCACATAGTGAAATTCCTTTTGCTATATGCATCATAAACTTTGACTCCAAGCTCCCAAAGTAGTTGCAGCTCCTTAATTAATGGTTCCAAGTATACATCAAGGTCATAGCCAACCATATGTGGACCTGGAATTAATAGGGACATCATAATAAATTGTTCTTTCATAAGAAGCCAGGGCGAAAGATTGAGAGGTGTCACCAACACAGGCCAGATGCTATGTGATGTACTCATATTGCCAAACGCATTAAAACCATCAGTTGCTAATGCCAGTCTAATATTGTGGGGTTCAGCAGTAAAGTCTGGGTACATGGCATCAGTAAACAACCATTCTGGTGTGTCTGAAGGATGATGAACACGACCATCCTTTCCTTTTCCTTCAAATGGCCAAATCATATCTTTATCAACAGATGAAGACATATACAACCTCTCTAATCAAGGTATCAAAGGGAAGTGATACATGAACTTCACAATTACTTTCTTTCCCTTTTGTTTGTATTGCTTTTCGTTCCATCGTGAAGCACCACAAGTATCACAATTTTCTTTTGAAGCTGCTTCTTTGCGATTAAGCATGCAATTATTTGTACATACATCTATAGTAGTATGATCAAGTCATAAATCCTTCACGATCACATTTGCTTCATAGTACGTCTCCGGGAATAGAAAATTTTCTTCTAGAAATCCTAAAATAATCTGTTGTAACAACTTCATGAAAGAATCATTGGACCATACAGATTCCTCCTTCAGATATAGCAAGGCAACCAAATAGGATAGCTTAGAATGACTTGTGCAGCCTCTATAGAGTGGCTGATCAGCCTCTTTTAGTAGCTTGTAAAATCTTTGTGCGTCTAAATTTGCAGGTTCCTCTGTAGCTTCAGTACAATGGTCATTTGCTGTGTCACCCATACCAAACAAATCCCCCAGCATCTGATGCATATTTTCAGTGCTAGGCATGTTTGGTGCCAAAACATGATTGCTCCTACCAATCACCTCCCCATGAAACGTCCAAACATCATAGCTATGCACAAATCCTTTTTGTAATACATGTGAGAATACCTCCTCCTCTGTTTTAAGGTATCTGTTTAAACATACCTTGCAGGGACATATTAAATTCCCCTGTCTAGATGGTCTTTGATGGAGAACAGAAAACTCAATGAACTTTCGTAACCCTCCCTTGAATACATCACTTCGCACTCTATTCCCAATATACATCCAATTCCGATCTATTAGAAAATACATCTATATGAGGGAAAATATAAAATAAGTTAAGCACACATTATAAGAAATAAACACACACACATATATATATATATATATATATATATATATATATATATATATATATATATATATATATATATATATATATGCAATTGAAATACTTGTCAATACATTTTTATTTTTTGCTTAATAAATTATCCTATTTTGGGCTTAATAGAGGCTAAATTATCCCAAAATTGTATGTATATAGATATATGTATGTGCATATCTATATATTTGTATGTTTGTTTGTTAACAACTATGGATATTTGACTATTTTTATCATTATATGTTACACATATGTACCCATTCCCTTGTGTATGTGTATATATATGCATCTGCGTATAATTATAACTATATTTATATGTATATATATGTATCTATATATACATGTGTATTTGTAATGGTATATCTATCTAAACATATATATTTCTATTTCAGAGATATGTAAATTTGTATAGTTATATATGAAATCTGTATAGTTATATATGTAAATCTGTATAGTATAAAATAGAAATCTATCTATATAGTAATAGCATATTTATATATATCTATTGTATATATCAATCTGTATAGTATAAAATAGAAATCTATCTGTATAGTATATACATGTATGCATATGTAAATCTGTATCATAGGAAGCAAATCTGTATATACATATATGCATATGTAAATCTGTATAGTATAAAATAGAAATTTGTCTATATAGTAATAGTATATTTATATATATATCTATTATATATATATATATCAATCTTTATAGTATAAAATAGAAATTTGTCTTTATAGTATATACATGTATGCTTCCAATGAATATGTAAATCTATATAGTATTGCTTCCAATACTTCGTGGGTATGGAAGCAAATTGTTTACAATAGGGATATCATTCTCAGAATATCGATTTCACTGTTGGTAATGTGAACAATATCCTTCTTTGGAGGGATCTGTGGATTAAAAGGAATACTTTCCTGGATGATATTATTGGTCATGACTCAATCCTTAAACTTGGTAAAGGCAAATTAGTTAATTTGAGTTGTTTGTTTGATGAAGGAAACTGGATTAATTCTAAATCCAGAAGAATCAACTCTATTATTGATTCGGTGAAAGAGCTTTGCTATCCTGATTTTTCTAGGGAGGATACAATCTCTTTGAATTGATTGATCCCTATGTGTTTCAAAGATTTTTGGCATTCTGTTCGCTATAAAAGCGATATTAAAACATGGTCTAAGTGGCTATGTTCGGCTAAAACATCTAAAAGAAGTTCTGTTTGTGGTTGAAGAATGTTTCTTCAGAAGCTTCCCACTCAAGACTACCTGAAGGGGTTAGGGATACAATTTCCTTCGAGATGTGAACTATGCATAACTAGGGAAGAGTCCCTCAATCATCTCTTGTTTGAATGTTGTTGTGTGAAGAAGGTCTGGTTGATGGCCCATAGAGATGGATACATCAATAGGTCCCCTGATAATTTTTCAGATTGCATGACATACAACTAGAAGCAGAATGAACAAAATATCAATTTAATATTCAACTTCATATCTGTCAAACCATGTTGTGGAGCACCTCCCTGGAGTTCCAAATTCCAATAAAAATTCTAAGTGCTTGCCACCCTATTCTGAGGATTAAATTCCCATCACCTTTTCTAGAATTGTGTGATCCTAATGAACCAAGATATATGATTTGCGATGTCCGAAAGAGAAATCCACACATTAACACCACTGAAGGAGGATTTTTGAAGTAGGAGGGAGGACCATCATGATGAAAAAAACAAAGTGTTGCATGACTTCTTGGTGGCCTAGTCAAGACACAAGAATAATCTCGATCGCAACATGACCAACAAATCATTGAAACTCACTTCAAAATTGCAAGTATTCTTGCTTAGTTTCAATCAATCAAAGACAAACATTTGAATCAATGCCTAATTATCATTTTAATGGTCATGTAATATGATAAGAAGTTATACTACAATGTATTTATTATCATGGCAAACTTGCAAGGGCTTGTCATTGCTGGAGAGAAGCCAAAGTTTAGGGACTATTCAGTTCTAAGATACACCACATAAAATTACTAGGGAAAGGAAGTCCTGGAGACAAGGAAGCCCACCACAAATTTAGTCCTAGTCAAGATTGTCATCACCATAGAGGATCACAAAATCATCTCTAAGGAATCAACAACAAATAATAGAGGAGGGTTATATTCTAGACTTAGCTTAACCGTTCGAGACTAGCAGACACTGCTACTATGGTCAAGGATTGATCTACCATTTGCACCATCATGGGATATAAATTGGGGATTTTGTCATTTTAGGAGGGGGGAGATATAAGGTTTTTGGATGGGCTAAAAATAATCATAATGTAGTCCAAAATCTAGTGCAACAACCTATTTGCCCAAATAACTCCATTTTAATGCAAAATTTAACCATCGATTTGTTTTTATACATTGATCATTATGATGGTCTTAGATATTTGATTTCATAAATAACAACCTAATAATTAATTAAAATGGTTTTTTATAATTCCTAATATATTAGAGGAGTATGAATCTTTCTCACAATAAGACATTATACATAATTTTTCATCATGCTTAATTGGGACCTATTTCACATTGAGTTCCAAGTACCTCTTAATCTTAATTTAAAAATGAAACTACAACAATATAACAAGCTCCTTAATTGGACCTTTTTTGGCGGTTTAAATATCATGAGGCCTAATGTTTTACTTGAATTTGCAATGAGTTGTCAGGCCCTCAAGACCAAGATGTTACTATTTAAGAATATAGAGTAAACTAGTTTGGTTACTATGCCTTATTATATATGAAATAATATCAAGTAATTATATTAATAATGTAAGTTATAGCTCAATGTAGAATAATTATTAAGTGAAAATCTTGTCTCTAGGACATGAAAAAAAGTCTCAACATTGACACTATTTTGAATATAATCTCCTCAATCTTGAACTTGGATAAACTCAGCCTGCCACACATGTCAGAATCCCCAAAGACCACTCTAAACACCCTTCAGAAACAAAAGTACTCTAGGTGTGAGAACTCAATCCTAGCTTAAGATTTAGTTTTTCATTTTGGCTTAGTTATGTGAGATACACTCTTTTTGTCAAGATATTCATGTGTAAAGAACTTAAAATTTCATATGCATACATACAGGTTGAAAAGTTAGGATTATATTCAATTAAACCCCAATTTTAATATGAATAAAGTTTTTGGCATAAAGCATACCAATACATTATAATAAGATAAAATTATTTAATTACATGTCCTTGTATTATAGTTTTCATGGGGATTAGTTTGATGTATTTTAAACTTTTTTAGTCTTACTACTAGCACAGGTGATGTAGGAAAACATGCTCAACCAGATAATGTCTAGGGTTTTAGACCTCTTGATTAGAGTGTTTAATGATTTTTCTTTATTAATGTTTGTCTTTTTTAATTGTTGTGTATTTTTTGCATTTAGTGTTGATTATGAAATTGTTTCAGTTTTAGGATTCAAATGTAATGTCAGGGACTTACTTTTTAGTTCATAATTAATTAATTTTATTAGTCTCATATTATTTTTGTCTTGAGAGGAACTAAAGTTATCTATATAAGCATGTGCCTAGAGTTATTATCGACGGAGTTGAATTATATATTGACTTTTAGTTCCAAAATGGTTTGCATTATATGGAAACTAGTAGGACCTAGGAAGGTTTGTGTGAGGAGAAATTTGATTTTTGGCATTAATTATATCAACATACAAGTTAGTGAAATGGGTAACCTACTAGCAATGTCAAAATATTGATAATGATGAGCTTTTAAGGATTTTGTTGACTCATTTTTCACTGACTGACTGACTAAAGTATTTTTTTGATTGGAATACAATAGGTTAGTCACTCACAAATTGACTAACTTCGTCAACCCACTTGTTTTTGGACCATGTGATTTAATTGAGTGACTAGGATGCATTTTGACTGACTAAGTAATTTTTTTAGCTAGCCCTATCAATGAAGACAACCTCATTACTGGGTAGTCACTATTGAAATTTTATTCGATCGACTAAAGATGTATGTAGTGGCCAAATAAGATCTTTAATATTCAAATAAATTATAAAAAATAGTAAATGTAGACAACAATTTATTCAGTATATAAAATTTGAATCTGACTGTACATCAACAAAAATAATTTTATAGTAAGTGTAAGAATTCAGTGATAATGGAGGTTACTCATGGATATGGTTATAGTAACTAATTGAATCAAGTGAATATTTTACTCTCAACCAACTGCAACAATTTTTTTTTCTGTTACATTTTTCAAAACTCATTCATTTACTTCTCTTTTCTCTTCCCAACCCTTTTGAAAAATAAATCCATAAATCGATGGAGAAGTCCTAATACGTACATCGAAGCCCAAGATTTCTACTATGTTTTCCTAGTAATATATCAAAGTGTTGGATGAAGTGGAGAAAGGCAAACTAGGATAAGCTTTAGTGAAGTTATATGAACTGGACTTACTTAACCTTCTTAGTTGTAGGTGAGTGGTTTTGTCCCTAATTTGTAGATTTTGGATGAACATCATAACCAATTAGGAGAAGATTTGGATGAGGCAGATGAATTCAAACATAAAGGTCACATACTTAGTTGTAGCTATGTGTTTATTTCTTGAGATAAGATATTTTGAATGAAACATATAATAAGTTAAATATATAAAATCCAAGAACCCAAAATTGGAATGTTTTAGGAAATTATGGAATAACTAGAAAATTTTAGGGATAAAAATAATTATTAAATGTTCTTATTTTCCATCAAATTTCATATGAATGATGAACTAACTAATAGGATTTTAAGAAAAGATTTCATGTGTGCGTATAGTTCTATGCTCTGGTAGTTTGGGGTAATTGTGTAGGATTTTAGTCTATATAACCAAATGTATGTTCCTTATACCTCCATATGGGGTTTGGAGTTGACAAATTAACTTGGTTTTCAAAAAGATGTATATCACTAATATTGGAGAACAAAGATGATGACTATGTTGATTTCAAACAAGGAAAATCGGGTTTTGAGATCAAAATGAAAGGAGGGTGATGGAAGACTAAAATATTAGCACTACAACAAAATATGCAACTAGCCCACAATATAAAAGAGATCATTTCTTTCCTACACCTAGAGAGCTCTTCATCATGATATAGTATGGAAATATCAAAGAAATTTATGGAGTCATGAAAGAAGGTTTGTGATCACTAATAAAGTGTAAGCCAATATTCTTTAATACATTAATTAATAATGACATGTTACAGACCTAGAAGTTTATATGATAGAAATTACCTTTTAACAAATATAATTAGTATTCCAGTGCTCAGAATAATATATCTAGTCCCAAATAATGATTACGATGATAAGAGGAAACATCTCCATATCCAAAAATAATGACATCAAACACCATAATAGACATAAAAAGGATATATCAATCAAAGGAGAATTAGTTTGTTCTTAATTAAAGAATAATATTTTTAAATGGCGTGAAAAGAAGTCTTAAATTATATAATGTGTATGGTTGCATATTAGAATTAGAGAAAATACTTCTTAATAAGAAAATTAGATAAATGTTTTTAGTCAATAGATACTGAGAGATATGGAGACTACAACAAAAATTGTGGTAATAATATCAAGCAAAACTATGATATTGAATCCAAATAATATATAATATGCAAAGTGGAAATCTGAATGTAATATTGATGATAGTTGGGTATAGTTAATAAGGATAGTGTCTAATGGAAAGATAAACTCAAATAAAACCAAATCCCATATATTAGTTAAAGAAATTATTTACACATATATATTTCATTAATGTGTTTACACAGTAAAATATCAAATAATTAAATGATTGATGTTATAAATTATAAACTAATAGGATAAACATAATTAAATATTTTAGTCAGTCTAATGGTAAAATATCATTAGGATTGGACATCCCTAGACTCCTCTACTATATTAGGAAATAAAGTAAGATAAAAATGAATGAATGTAATATAACATGTGATTTAACTGATAGCTGAAAATGAATCTAGTCCCAATGACACTCATATTTTGTGTTTCCCTGAATTTACTAAGAGAAATTTTCTTTGCACCCTTGTTTCCTAATTTGATGATGCTCGCATCCTCTCCTTCCTCACCCTCCTTCCTTTTTGCATCCATGCTTCATATAGACCTTCTTCTTCTCTCTCATGTCTCTCTGACTCTCCTCATCCACCTTTCTAAATTTATTATCCATCGCCTTCCCTATTGTTTCCTAGACATATTTATTTATTTCTGGTACCCTATAATAATATATTGAACCCAGTCTCCCTGTACTCCTATTTTTTCATCTTTGTGCTACCTTCTCACAACTTCAAGCCTTTGTTTGTAGTAGAATATATCCATGAAACAACCCTAAACCACCACGGGGGAACTAGAATCTGATAAACCCCTTGTGTGCCTTCTGATGTTGACACAAACACATATTGATGTCAGAAATCACCTCAACTTTACCAGATTCATCTTGACCATATTGCGTCTCTATGCTTCCTAACTCTCTCATGACCACTAATATATAAGGAATAGATTTGAGTTTGGAATCTGTTTGCACGTATACCATGGACATGTTCAAGACTCTATCTAGTCTCTCACCACCCCAATTTTATCATCCTCATTTCATCAAGAACTAGCTAGGTTCAGATCATGGAATGCTACATACATCGTTAGCCATCCAACATTATATCCTAGAATGGTAGATCAGAGGATGTACCTGTTAGAGACTCAATCAACTGATGTACCTGTTAGAGACCCGATCAGGGCTCAATGTCGGTCAGAGGACGGATGTCTTCTCACACTTCACTAGCTGCTACACTAACGGAGACTAGGAAGAGATGCCTCCACGGAGGATAGAGAATAGGTGGAGAGGTTGCCAGCTACAAGAGCCACTATCTTCTCACACTCTCCACGGGGATGGGGGAGAGTCAACAAGAATGTATCTCCCAGGATGGAGGAGATCAGTTGTCGACGGCCACAGCGGTGAAGGGGAGAGCTTCCAACGGCAAGGGCGACGAAGAGGAACTAATTTCGGCGGCCAGGCGGATAGAGGGGAATAGCCGCGACCTTCTCTAAACTGCAATGAAATAGAAAGAAACTGGTGGGGACAAATGGCACCGTTCATAGTTGTAGAAGATTATACTACTATATTATCACAAAATATTCCATTTACATTGCTCCTCACCAAAAGCGTGGAATGAAGAATAGAAAAATGATAAATATAATCTATTTAAAGGACCAGTTGGAGAGTAAGCTTCTCCATCCCAAGCTATCCTTGAAGTACATATTTCAGATAAATTTCTTCTTGAGTCTCTTTCCTCTAATTAACCTACATCTTTGTGGTTTGGGAACAACACACAGAGATGAAGAACTAAGAAAGTATGTTCAGCAAAATGATGGCATGTGCAACATAAAACTACTTGGACACTAAACATTAAGGTACAAGTATGAATTTGTTCCCATTCATGGAGAAAATAATAATAAAATAAGCAGTACAAATAAAAAGAAACGATAACAACATAATGATAATGTAAAAGAGTTATAAGGCATTTAATTTGATCAATATAATAGATAAAGATGAACTTATTTTCTTCATACACAGTTTTACAATTGCATACAAATATAAGCATTAGTTCACAATTGGAGTTGGATGTAAGTGAGACATCTTGTGTGGGAGTAGCACACCCATGTGTATATATGCATGGAAATAGCACACTATGCATAATATTTGTCTAAATAAGACATGCACAAATAGTAAAGGCAAGATATACAATCTATCTTTTTCAAATCATTTTCAAATAGATGACAACATCCAATACAATATCATTTGGGCTCAAGGATCCGTCAACAAGGAATATATATATCATAATAACACGATGAGTATATATACACAAGTCAGGATTCAAGGGCTTCTCAATAAGATTTCAACAAGAAATCAAATGCAAGTGCGTTCCTTGTTATACGAATTAGGTCTCATTCACAAAATTTCAAATATAAATAGGGATGATGCACATACCATTCATCCATCCTAAATCATTTAGGATCCAAACTAGGTTTTCCTTCACCTACAAAAATTCCATATAAGATTATAATAGGGTCCAGACCAAGTTTTCCTTCATCTACTACACTTTCATATAAGATTATACTTATTATTTGATTAATTTAATCAAACCCAAAAAGAATAATATTGCTATTGTTTTTTAATTAGGTTACTAAACTCATATAGAAGGAAACTTCAAAAATGATTCTAGAACACATTTTATTGCAATTTTTGAAATAAAATTAGTTGTTGAGTCTTTTAAGACAAATATTATAAATAAATTTATTATATAAAAATCCAGTGAAAAGATCATGTTGTCCTAACATTATGTTAATAGCCTAGTTGGGAGATAGAGTGAAATCAATGATAGACATAGAATATGCACACACGGTCAATGCTCTAGATAAATGTGGAATACACATGAATACCCTTGATGTGCATACTAAGCATTTATATTTCTTAGGGACAAGGTTGGAAAATCATAGCTTTGATGGTCTACATCCCCATGGAGCGGGATGTTCATGTTATATGGACCAGAGCAACTTGCTACTTGTCTCCCATGATATTGAAGTCACACCAGGGATGGGAAAATAAAATTTTATATGTGTGCCTAGACCTGAGGTGACTAATTTAATTCAAAGAATGAAAATCCTAAGGAAAGAAGGCTAAATCATGATCCAAAACACTAGTTTCATATCCACCTAGGAGGTATCATAGGAGAGTGAAATAGAGATTAGCCCCATATTTTTTAGTACTAGAGATGGGGAAAGATTCCTCAGATAATAATAAAGGATACCAAATCATTTCCTAGTCACCAGAGTCCATCAAGACCTATGACGGAGGAAGGTCGGTGACAAAAACAAGTAGGGATGTGGTCAATGACTCACGTGATTATAGGTGTTTCTGAGGCTTGAAGATACTTGTTTGTACCCATTGTTAGTCGAGAATCATCAAATTAACTTAAACTAGACACTAAGGATGAACACCCCTATCCCCTCTCATTGGAACAAAATAGGGGATTGATGTGGAGAAGGGAGTTTCCATTGAAATTGGTATCCATGGAGTGAAATAGGTTTATAAACACTCAAGAAGTAGATATATCTAGCTATGGTAATCAAAAGATAGGGGAATGACCTTCTAGTCTATCTGATGAAGAGAAGGTTTGTTGGGAATTTTAGGGTTTATGATTCAGTTACATAGAGACTTCTTAATATGGATCAATTAGCTTGGAATAATCCCCTACTGACTTAGAAAAGCGAAATGAACAAAGATGAGCCACGTACCAGATGAGTTGAGCTTATGATGATGGGTTATTGTTCCAACTTCTTTAAAAGAGGTAGAAGAAAAGGTCTCTACACATGATATCTCAATCCAACAACTTGGAATATGCTCACAAACATACAAACACATCATAAATGTTGAACCATAGCATGACATGGAATTATTCAGATATCATCCTCTTAGAATCAAACATATTCTTTTGGTTTATATTGTCTACTTACTTACTTCTATGTTCTATATGTTGTATATTGTTAGGATGAAAATCAAAACACAACCTAATTAGAATATGTAGATTTTGAATTTATAATATGAGGAATCAATGAAACAACATCCATTCGAATCCTGGATCTTGGAATTGAGAGAGATCAAGTCTAGCTTTGGGTCATAAAGGAGTCAATTCACACATTAGGCTTTAATGATAATGTTTGGATATGTACTACTATTAACTGTTTGAAAGTTATCTATATTTATAAATGTAATTTTCAATTAGTTCCCATAACTAAGGTGAGCTTATTTTAGGGTTTATCACACTAGGAGGGTGTTCTAAAGTATATATCATGTACAAATTTCCTTGTTTCCACTCAAACCAACCATTAAACTTATTTTGTGCACTATCAAAAAGTTATTAACTTGCATTCACTAGAATTCAGTGAAGCATATAAGGAACCTTTCTCCATGTATATAATCTGTTTGCATAATTAAGCTTATCGATTGGATATGTAACATAAGGGTTATAAAATACTTACTAAGTGGATACTGGAATTATACATTTGGTGACACCCACACTAAGGTTTTTTACTTTATATTATTCCTTTAGGAATTATATTTCAGAGTTCACAAATACTTGTATATAATGGAGTAACATTGTTTACTTGGGACTTGCCTATTGACCTCAATATTGGGGTTAAAGCTTTATGACCATTTTTATACTTAAGGGTACACTAATGGCTTACAAAGATCATTTATATTTTATAGGATTTGATATTTTCAGTAAACCAATTTTTAATTGGGTCATCAAATGAGAATCTTACGAATAGGCATATCTAAGCTTTGATACATTCACTCTATATCATATTTTTTTACTTCTTATTTTTTAGGAGCTTTTTGTGACAGTAATCATGAGTCAACCTTACATCAAATGTGCCTACTACACTTGTAACAAACAAGTTCTCTAGTGTGCTTGGGAGAGGAGCAATAAGCAAAGAAATTGTGACCCAATTGTAAGAAGTGGAATGCCCATGTGCATAATGAGGTGTTTAATATTCTTTCGGAGGTCAAAGTTCACTAAGACGTATGAAATGAATTTTGGAAAGAGATTTATAAGTTAGAATGCTCACTCACGAAGGAATTAGAACAATTCACATATTGATATAGTTTAGGTTCAAAGCAAACTAAGGTAGAGGATGTATAACCACCATCCCTAAGTCAGCCACATTGGGTATTCATCTTTCAATAATTTAGGTGATGTATAGATCTGAGATAGATTTTGTCATCCCTACTTATCTCGTGTCTTGGCGTAAGGTTTTATGTGTTGATGTTGTATATGCACATCATTTTTATATGTGGATTTCTTATTTAATTTTACTATTGCATCTAGAGTTCTTTTCTAGTATTTTTTTTAATGTGATGACTAAAAATGCTATTTTCTTGTAGTCTGATGGTGTTTCCCAAATGCTTTTCTATAACAAGTTCAATTTTATATCGAGCAAAAAATAAATGATTTCCTTTTATGGATATTGAACCTTTGTATAGATGTGATGAGTTATATTATGACTTAAGATGACTTCAACTTAATCACTAGTGGGAATCTCCGCCTAATCCCATGTCACTGGAAATTGAGGATGTGGGCCACACAACCTTGTTGTGAAAAAAATATGAAGAAAAAATGTTTCATCTTCTATTTTGATGTGAACTTACTTTACGTCTTATGGGAAAGGCCCAACATTTAATGAATATAACTCTTGTTAGTATGGATGAATTGTTGCAAATGTAGAATATATGATTCTTACTTTGTGTGCAATTTAAAAAGGAGTGGGAACTAAAACTATGATGAACACTTCTCTACTTTAGATGTTATATGAAGAGTTGTGTAAGATACTTCGTGTATGCTCTATTCAAATTTGCTTTCTTGTTGTTTTCATTTTTTTTTTCTTCTTCTTTGGTATAACATTGTTGTTTTTCGATAGTCTTCTTCACATTTGTTGGTCCAATTCACCCATTTTCATTCAACATGTCATGTACATAAACTTCAAGAAGCAAAAAATGGATGTGTGTTTGTTAACTAAAAATAAAAAATATTATGTTTTACTAAAGAACCATTTTCGGCATATGCTATGTAGATGAAGAAAGTGGTGAAAATAATATGTTATGTCTATATCTTAGTTTTAAAATTAGATTAATATCAGATTGGAGATTAATAAATTATGATCCTTTTTGGAGGAAAAAATACTATACATATGCGCATCACGGTGCCCCCATGTACACGACTAATTTCGGGGATTATCCTTGACTGAGTCAGGTCTAGTAGTGGTCTAGCCTGGGAGGGGTTCCTCGTTATAAAAAAAATATACTATACATATATACACAAGTTGTGTGCTAGATAGTAGCACCCCTTCAAGCTTTTTTATAATGAAAAACTTATCAATCAAATACTATTATAACTTTGTATTGTTGTATCTGATTAATTTGTCATGCTAGCTACAAGCTCGTTGAGATGATAAGTTCTTTAAATCTTATGCATTTCCATGTCGTGGCGATCAGATGGAGATCAGATGGAGACCGCCAAAGGAGGGAGATGACGTTGAACTGGAACTTTAGCGCAAACAAGCGAAGAGGAGGACTAGAGGCCACGGTGCGGGCCTTGTAAGTGAGCAGGAAGGTTTATGCATGTTCACCTTTGTCTCCAAGATGGATAACCTTAATGGGATTGAATTGAGATTTCAGGCTCTTCTTTACAGGTGCAACCTCTGCAAGGTTGTTGATCTTAACCAAATAGCATTGAAGCGGATATCATGAGTTATGGGAAAACGGCTTAGAGGGGAAGAAAGGAAGTCCAAGGCATGACGGACTTCCTGAGAGAGAGTTTAACGACTTTCCAGCTAATTTCCATGGAAGATCAATGAGGCAGTAAGTACCCTCGTAAAACATGCTAAGCAGCACGGCATGGTTTCGGAACTTCCTGAAAGGGCGTTACCAGCTATTACCATTCAGACGATCAGTATAAGAAAATTATTAACAGCACACCACTTATATCAAACTTGGCACCCCCACACCGAGAATCAGCGAACCGGCAACAATCTGCAGTGTGCGACACAGCTTCCGAGTTCCTAAATACGGACCGACGCCTACTATTCATGCAGCATATGATCGCCATACATCTGCATGCACTGTTGCAGACCAGATATTTCCGACCAATGACTAACACCAGATCAGATATTTCCGACCAATGACTAACAGACTAGATCATTCTTGACCAATCACAAATGTCACGTTTATTTTTTTATAAACTTCATCAATTCGGCAACTATTCACCTTCTAGTACTACTTAGCTACAAAAATACACAATGTCCGCCATTTTATTTTTCAAATTTCTGCTATCACTCTGTTCCCTCCATTTCTATGGCCTATATATATGTTTCTTCACCCCATTTGAATCTCCTGCTTTCGTCTTATCATCATGTACCCACAAAAGTCCAACTGCAGTTAATATATTCTATCTATACAGTACCAATAGATAGCATGTTACTAGCCAGTGGTGGACATTTACTACCTATATTCTTTCATTTTTTCTGCCATTCAGCTGTGCACACAATTTACACCAAAATAGGGTGCCCAAAGCTTTATGTTCAAGGTTAGTCGTTCTTAAATCTTATTTTTTAAATGTGCTCTTCGTACCAATTCCCAACTATAGCTATATATTCATATGATCATAGGATCTTCCTTAGTTTTCAAGTAATGGTTCATTTTCTTCTATTATCATGTACTTAGTTCGACAATTATCATTGACCAATCGTATTTCACCTTCTGTACCATTATATACTCATAACAATACTAGACAACATTCCCACTTGTTTCATTATCGCTACGAAACTTACCGAAATTTCTGTCCTCTTTTTACATATGCCTTTAGGCGACATCGATCTTAATGTGACGGTTAATGACAATCACGAAGATGTTATCCGCAACAAAAATGACCCACCTTTACCAAATATTCAAAATAGTGATTTTTCTAAAATTGTTATACCAAGGACTGATGTAGAAAATGTAAAATTTAAAGTTGGTATGGTATTTGACTCCATTGAAGAAGCCAGTTCATTCTATGAATCATATGATAATGCCTATGGATTTGGAGTTTCAAAAACACATTCTACTAAAAATTCTATCAGTAAATCTACATTGAGGTTAACATTTTCATGTCTTAAATCCGGTAGAACTCCTAAATCATCTAACAATACTATGTACCGTCATCGTCCTACTGTTAAGACTATTTGTGTTGCACATTTTAGATTTTTCCATGACATATATAGTGATAAAATTGTTGTCACTACTTTTCAAGAGTAGCATAATCATACCCTTTTAGAACAAAGTGTTCTAAAGCTTTTATCTTCAAAGAGAAAGATCCCTGAAGACATTGCAAGGAGGATTGATTGAAACAACAAGGATGGTGAAGTCACCTAAAATTCAAATTTTATATTCAAACAATGCCAATTTTTATTTACATCATACCAATATTTTTAGGGATTAGTGTAGCAAAATCAATGTCTAGTTTTGTTGTCGAGGTTGGAAGTTACGATAACTTATCTTTTATTGAGAGGGATGTTAGAAATCACGTTGCCATAGGTAGATGTCTAAATCTTGGTAAAGGCAATGCAAAAGTCATGCAAGAATATTTTATTAAAATGCAGACTAAAAATTCAAAAAATGTTTGTGTCATAGACTTAAATGGTGAAGGTGTTCTTTGAAATGTATTCTGGGCCGATTCAAGATCTATAGATGCTTACACTTTAGTGATGTACTCACATTCGATACTGCATATTTGACTAACCATTATGAAATGTTGCTTGTTTCATTTGTCGGTGTGAATCACCATTCTCAACACATTCTTCTTGTTTGTGGTCTTCTATGTGAAGAAACCATTGAAAACTATATATGGCATTTCCAGACCTGGCTAAAATGCATGGGTAAGTTACGTTTGAACGTATTAAATATATATATATATATATATATATATATATATATATATATATATATGCATCGTTACCTTATATATTTCCTACTGTTCTTCTTTACATAAAGTATTGTTATCAAATATGTATAAAAAAATATCAATTGCCTCCTCTCAAGGGTATAATAGCAGACCAGACACAACACACTATGAACGCAGTGAAAGTGGTTTTCCCAAATACCTGCCATCATCTTTGTTTGTAGCATATAATGAAAATGATACATGATAAACTTGCCAAGGATTCTTCTACTTCATTTATGGTGAAACGTGTTGTTTTTGATAGTATTACAATAGACGAGTTTGAGTCCAATTGGGGCAAGAATGTAAAGATTTTCACTATTAAAGAGGATGAATGGATGAATAGGATGTACCAATTGAGGGAAATGTGTGTTTCGGCATACATTGATAATTATTTTTGGGTTTACATGACAACCACACAGCGCAGTGAATCAATGAATGCATTTTTTGACGGTTATGTTAATTCTTGTACATTAGTGAAGAAATTTATTTACCAATATGAACTTCATTTATGCTCAAAGTATCATAAAGAGAGACTTGTTAACTATGAATCTATATACAAAACAACATCTACAAGAACGTCTTATTTGATTGAATTGCAGTTCCAAGATGCCTACATAATGTCAATGTTTGAAAAAAATTCAGGATCAACTTTGTGGTATGATTTCATGTGATACGAAAGTCATATTTAGTGATGGAGTAAATGACACTTTTAATGTAATAGAGCATTGTAGCATAATAATTTCTCAAAATCAATCCAAAATCTTTGAAAGACATTTCAATGCCATGCATGAATATTTTTCAAAGAACATGAATTGCTCATCTAGATACTTGGAATTCAGTGGTATTGTATGTCATCACATGCTATGTGTTATGATTAGAATATTGAAGTTTGAAAAAGTTTCCAAACAATACATATTGGACCGCTGGAGGAAAGACATAACTCGTGTTTATGATGATCCAAATTCAGAGTTATTGCAAAATTCAGACAGTGCAAACAGTAGGGCTGGAGACATAATTAAATTTTGTCAAGGTTTTGCTGATTTTGTGAAAACATCAAAGGACAACTATGAGTATATCAAATAGATACTAAGTGATGCATACAAAACTATAAAAGTACCAGATTCCATTGAAAATGCAAGTATAACCACATATTTTATATGCAAATTGTATACATTGTTTACATTATTATTTACTTACCAATTTTCATTATTATTTTTTACAGTCTAAACAGGTTGCAATACCATCAATGCAGGATCCCTTTGTATGTAAAAGAGTTGTATGACCATCATCAGCAAGGAAAAAATCATTTAAAGAGGGACTATCAATGACAAAGTTGAAGTCCAAGAAGAAGAAGGTGAATTTGTTGCCTCTGTCCCAAGATATGTTTTGTGTTGTTGTTGAATTCAACATTGAAACATCTGGAGATCAACCAATATTCCCCCATTTGGAGACCTTCCACGTCGAGAGTCCACAGTTAAACCAATCAACATGGAAGACAATGCTCATAACTACTCACAACAGTATAAGCGTCAGAACCACCCTCAAATAAAATGGTGGATTGATCTATGCTCAATGTCAAAAAGAAGTGATGTTTAGTTGTAATACTTTCATGTTGATCAATGCAAACCATATTACTTTCATGCTTATTAAATACAAGTCTATATAAAAAATGCTTCCAGCTAAAATCTTACCATTAAATCTAAAAATACATACCAACAATCATTCTCCACAAAACCTATCATACATACATACAATATCAACGAATAAAAAATCTTATAAACCTAAAATCACTTCTACATCTAATGGTAAATATACTCTTATTTACTAGTCACTTTATCCAAGGTGCTAATATCTAAGGTTGAAACATTTTATCCAAAGGGATAATCCTTGTATGCTACAAACAATATGTAAAACAAAAACTAATTAATGTATAACTCATCATATAAAATAGTAGTACCAAATCATATAGAACAACAATACCAAAATATATACTATAATGGTCATGTATGACATAAATATGCAAAGTGCGTACTGTACATATGGACTAGGCATAAAAACCTTTCTATACTAATTTAAATGTGAACAGAGCATCTGGACTATGCGAAATAACTATAAGTATGTAAAACCAAAAGCCAACAATTGTGTCAATAATTACAAAAGAATGTACCAACACATGTGCTTCATAGAACATAATATAGACTCAAACAGTACCAAACATAGATCAATAGATACGTCAAAGTCATTATAAGATTCAAAAAATATCTATAACAAAAACGAAAAATAGATTTGCAATACCAAATTGTATTGGACAGTAGTACCAAAATGTATAATAAAACATCCATAACTAAATTCAGGTTCTGCATCTGATCAAGTTAGATAGCACGTACGTCATAAGTTTTTATATAAATATTCAATGATAATTACTTAACTAAACAACCATACTCTTCTAATTGTTTATATTCATTAGAAGATCGAAAGTTTACCCGTCAAAATTTAACCGTTCATTCTATATCATTAATCAACAACACATAGGTACTCCTACTGTTGTAGCAGTCTACTTGCATAAGTCCCTCTTAGCAGGTGCACATTATCTCCCTTTTTTTCTTCAATTCCACAATTCTGTAACAATTCTTCTATCTATATGATCACATAGAATCCACAATCATTGCTTTTTATATTTTGCTATGGAGTTCTTCTATCATTTATTATTTTCTATTCTTTATCTAATATTCCATCTTTAATCTTCAACACATACTTTATTGCATGTACCCTAAAGTCGTCACACAAACATAATTAGCATAGTACTCAATGGTGATTCTATATAGAAGCCTTCAAAATTATTCATTATAAATTCATTCAAATCCGATTCTTCATACCATCAGATTTGATCATATATATTGTACACCATGTCAGTATCAACATTCCTTCTCTCTAGACTGTTGTAGTGAACAAAAAAATTTCTTCCCAAAGTTCCTATCAATAGGTGTTAGTGTGATGTTGTCAATATAGGCAGAATCATAGTTTTTTATTCTAAGATTTTCCACATATGTTTCAAGAAATAATTCTTCAATCATGATTAATTTGATTTCCTAATTGTGTCTGGCAATGACGAATGTAAAATGAAGCACTTTTTAGGATTGTGTTTACTATTTTTCCTCTTTAATTCTATTATCGCCTCCATAACCTATCACAAAATTTCGACATAACAACCAATTACGATACTATTTTAACTAATTTACATGAACAATGCTACCAATTCATCATTAATTAACTTCAAACATGTTTGCTCAACATTCTTCCCTCTTGACCATATGTTTAATATCACCACTCATCAAAGTTTCATGTGGTGAAGTGAATACAACATCCCTGTCTTTGCTTCCTTCCCTCGTTATCTACAATAAAGGAACAATATTATATCTAATCACAATATTTTATATGACACTACAACAAAATATTATTACCATTTCAATCATTTTAATTTCATCTTCAGACAGTGTGTGCACTGCACTATTACCAAGGTCTCTCATTCTCCTAATGACTTACATCATCATTGTCTCCCTTTTCTTTCCTCTTTAATCTCATTCTTCTAACCACGAGTATTCGGCCTTTTCCCTTTTTTTCAATTTTGAAGCTTTAATATCAACTTCCAATTTATCAACATGCACACACTGCAGCAATTTAGTGTTTAGTGTCCCCCTATTTCAATATCAAGTTGTTATATTTTTACAACAATTTTTATTATACAAATGATCTACACACCATATCTGTCGTTGTAAGGTCACTAATAAAAAAAAATTACTGGTGTTTTGTCAAAACCACACGGCATCTGCTTACTGATGATGTCATCAATTTGTTTATCTAGCTTTGTGCTGGAATACTCATGATCCCACAACAAGTTAACAACCATGACCTATAAATTTAGTTTATTTTAGAACCACATTCCAATAACAATGTACCATTTCGTTATGCACCCACTTATTTCGTTCATCTTCACAATCAATTGGTGTGTCTGCTCTAACATGCATTTATATAGGAACTACTCTTATCAAACATAGTTTCATTTTCCTTTTCATGAACCTACAACAATTTAACAAGCATAAGTTATAAACGGTACTAAATTTTGTATATTTCAGAACCACATTTCAACAATAATGTACCATGTCTTTTTACAGTACCTAATTTTGTTCATTTTCACCAATAATTGGTGTGTCTCCTCTATTAGGAGTTTTAAAGGGACTACTCTCATTAGCCACAGTTTCATTTTCATGTGTATGAACCTGCAAAAATTTAACAACCATAGCCTTTAAATAGTATTGAATTTCATACTTTTTAGAACAACATTTCAACAACAATGTACCATTTCTTTTTGTAGCTCATGATTTTGTTCATCTTTGCAATTAATTGGTATGTCTCCTCTAATAAGATATTTAAAGGGATTACTCTCATCAACCATAGTTTCATTTTCCTTTTCATGAACCTACAACAATTTAACAACCATAACCTTTAAATAGTACCAGATTTCGTATATTTTAGAACCACATTTCAACAACAATGTACCATTTCCTTTTCCATCGCCTGATATTGTTCATCTTCACAATTAGTTGGTGTGTCTCCTCTAACAAGTGTTTTATAGGAACTAGTCTCAACAGTCACATATTCATTTTCCTTTTCAGGAATTTTCACATTTGATCCTTCATGAATATGACCAACTTTAGTATTAACATTCTCCTTGACCTTAAAAAACAAAACATGTAAAATAGAAACTCTTAATTAGATGCCATAATGCTCTGCATATTAATCAAAGCAACATAAAATCAATTTCAATTAAATTTGATAAATCATCTCCTTATCGTTATTGTATCCACTGTATTTTCTTCCTTATTCTCACAGATGACTTTTCCAACTCCACTAATAGGAGTTATAAATGGATCACATTCTACTATCATGGTCACATTCATTTGACTAGTATTTGTTTGACTTACTTTTCTTATATTTGTTTGATCTATTTTGCGTGTACCAGACCCAACTGCCTCAGAGATAGTAACCACATTTACCTCCTGCTAATCAAATAATTATTAGTTTATATGAATTATCATGCACAACACCAATACTTATAATTAAGCATAACAATACCAATAATAGGAATATTTGTGTTAATGTTTTCTTAAAAAAAAACTTACTCTATCAATCTTATTATTTTCCTCATCAATTTTTAGTACTTGAACATGTGTTTCACCTCCAACAACAGAGTGTGGATCTCCTTTGCTATCTTTTGGATCATTTTTATTCTTCTCTTTGTTGTTCCCTTGGTCCTTTTTAATAAAGACATTATTTAAGAACATTCAATGCATTTACAAATAAACCCATCAACAAAAAATCACTATCGACGTACTAACATCTGCTAATAGTTTCAAGCTTAATTTTGAAGAACACACCCTTGTATTGATATTTGGCTTCATATTCTTCACATCAAGTCTTTTTTCAACACAAAATCCTACACAATATGAAAAAAATATCATTTCAATATTTATGGTAAAACAAAACATCTACAAAAAACTAGTATCAACACTAACATATGTATTATCACTAACAGGATCATCGTCTGATTCTTCAACCTTCCTTTTGTTTTTCCTCTAAAATTCATTTATAGCAAACATTATATTTGACCAACATGTACTATTTTAAGTGTTAAACGGTACCAAACGTAATAACAATAGTATACCTTCAACATATCCTTCATTTTTGATAGTGTATTTCGGTCTAATTCTTCTTCTTGTTCGTAGTCACTGTCTTTAGCATTATCAGAGCCCTCACTGCTGTGTCCTCCATGGTTAGATCACCTATGCCATGGGCAGTCAGTTCCTCCCTTAGGAATACACAATCGATTTGGCACTTGTCCAAAGCACTCTTTAATCCATCAAGTCTTAATTTCAAATCATCATTATCTACCTTTAACTTTCCCATATCCTTCTCATATTTCAATTTTAACTTTTTCAATTCTAATCCCAATTACATCTTATCAG
This sequence comes from Alisma plantago-aquatica, assembly GCA_963693085.1. Lineage (NCBI taxonomy): Eukaryota > Viridiplantae > Streptophyta > Magnoliopsida > Alismatales > Alismataceae > Alisma > Alisma plantago-aquatica. The sequence goes on along the minus strand of OY856413.1, from coordinate 136,578,075 downwards.
CGTGTAGATATGCTATCTTAACCCTAGTTGAATCTAGAACATCATTGTCCTCAACAACAATAATTTTGTTTCTCAACTCTCCAACCTGTCAAACATCATGGATATAAATAGCATTCAGTTCAGCAATTTTTTTGTCACTCTTTGCCAAGTAGTTGTTGAACTTGTGGTCATACTTCCATTTATTTATGTTAGGCATTCTGTTTGGATAATTTTCTAAAAACATCTTCTGAGAATCCCTAAACCAAACCATGAAAATAATAATATCAATGTTTAAGTATTACAAATTAACATGTTACAAATAAATAATACAAAAAATAACTAACTACAATACCAAAACATACCATCAACATAGTGCTACAACATTTTAAATAGCCCTTTCAATTTATACAAATCTCCATCATACCTAAATATAGGTAGTTGTGTATGGATTCATCCTAATTAAATACATCTATTTTTCGTAGCTCATCAACCAAATCAAAAACTCTTTTTGAATTTCAAAGTTACCATACAGAAACAAAAATTGCTTAGAAGCACTAAAATCCAAAATTTCACAAAGCTTCTTTACTCTTACTGTCTTCTTTATCTACCAGTTCCTTTAGAATTTCTATAGCATCATTCACCATTGGGTCTCCTTTAAAATATTCACACCTGATTTGACTATTCTTACCAACTGATTTTCCAGAATGTGAGAAGCAACTAACACCTAAAGAAACACAACATAAATTTTATAAATTTCAATAACTAAAAATTCACAATGAAAGTATTGAGGTATTCAAATGAGTTTAGATGTTGTAGGTAATCTCAACATTGTGCACACCTATTGGAGGTTAAATGCTACTAATATTGTCCCAATCTTGAAAGCCATTTTGTTTCCATCATAGGCATAAATAAGATCCTCTATCAGAGTGATGCCAACCAGTAGGGCACCTCATATCAATGAAGACACCAAATACAGTATCCTTGAACATTGACCTATGTTTGTCTTTAGCAATTCCTAGTACAAGCATACATTTACTTATCCCACCTCTACTCCTAAAATGTTCTGTTGTTATCTATTCCTCATTTGCCATGTTCAAAATGGTAATACCAACCAAAAAAATAGTTAAACAGTTTGTAGGTCAAAACAATAGTACCAAAAATATATAATGTATTTGCAATGTTGCACAATTGTGCTTACCAGAACGATATTTACATTTTTTAAAATAGTGATTATAGATAAAAAATACCAAATAAATTTACCAAGATTCCCAAATATTATTATTTTACAGTACTGTGCCTTTTATATAATATTTATATTTACAAAAAAAATACCAAAAACCACATAACAATTGCCTGTATTATCATTATCCTTTTTAAAAGAAGAGTTTGCATTGATCATTGCTTCCTAATTCTGTTTACAAGAACAACATTTAGATTTTTTTTAATGGTGATTATATTTATAAAAAGCATACTAAATAAATTTGCCAACATTCCCAATTATTATTATTTTATAGTATTGTGCCTATATTAATAACTTTCTTTTTATATAATTCTTATATTTATAAAAATACCAAAAACCATATAACAACTGTCAGGATTATCATGATCATTTTAAAAAAAAGAATGTCCATTGATCATTGTTGCTTAATTCTGGTTACCTTTACAACATTTAGATTTTTTTTTTAATTATGATTATATTTATAGAAAAGCATACCAAATAAATTTGCCAACATTCCTCACTATCATTATTTTATAGCATTGTGTCTATATTAATAATCATATTTTTAGATGATGATTAAATTTACAAAAAATACCAAAAGCCTTATAACAGTTGTTTGTATTATCATGATCTTTTTTAAACATAGAGTCTGCATTGATCATTGTTGCTCAATTGTGCTTACTAGAACAAAATTTAGATTTTTTTTAAACAATGATTATATTTATAAAAAACATACCAAATAAATTTTCCAACATTCCCCACTATCATTATTTTATAGCACTATGAAAATATTAATAACTTTCTTTTTAGACAACTCTCTTCATAATGACAAAATGCACTAACAAATCAAATACCAAAATGAGTTGTACTTATTTCTTGCTTCCATTTTGAATCATGTTATTGATTTGCAAAATGAGTTGAATATTTTTTGCTTGCATTTTGAATCATGGAACAATGCTTATAATTCTTTTTGAACTAGTGATGATTTGTAGCAAACCAAATGAACATAAATTCCAAACAACATCACCAAACAAATTCCAATACACACCAAACAAAATGATCTTCTAAATGGTGCTAATATTTTATACTCCAGTACAAATGTATAGAAAATTACAAATCTAACAAATCAATAAATTCCATTTTAAGAGCAGTTAATTTCCCGACTTCATAACACTTCATAAGAACCCCAAATGGTGCTAATAGGTTATACTTTTGTATCAATATATACAAATTACAATTTCAACGGGCTACACGACACCGGAACCAAATAATTTTTAAAAATGTATTTTCAATAAAAAAATTATTTTTTACAACTATCAATCATTCTATCACTGTTTTTAAACCAAATGGTTCAACAATGGCTTTTCTGAACCTTTGTATCCTCTATTTTTTTACCAAAAATTACACTTTTGGTACCAATATTTACTATGTTAGTACATGCAATTAGAAAGAAAAACTTTCTTAGTTGAGGTATTTTAATTTCATTAGGTAAATCAAACATGCAGGTCAAAAATTTGAAGATATTTTATTTTTTAACAAAAATGACATACCGTAGATACTTTAGCATTGTCCTTCTATGTCTCAGGCAATGGCGTAGCCACATGTGGGCACGAGAGGTCACATGCCCTACCCGTTTCCAAGTTAAAAATGAAATTTGTATGTAAAATTTTGAAATCGGAAACCACCCATCCCTGCACTGCAGCCTCCAAGAGTCCAAGTCAACACGGAGACTTCTCATTCTATCGTGTTCTCGGTGTGGGCAATCAATGATAATGGCATTAACATTCAGTCTCTGTGTCAATTCACATCCCCACGTACACCGGCGACGTCCACTCCCACTCCCAACCCCTCATTTCTCTCTAACTCCCTCTTTATTTCTCTCATAAATTGCCAATAGATAATGACATTACTAGAAAATCTAATATTTTAACCACAACAACGGAATACAGGGGAGTCCCCGGTTGATAAAAAAACAAAAATTGTAGCTTCGTCTCTTTCACTAGACCAGGAAACTTTTGAGGAAAGTAGGTGGCTGCTCTGGACTAGTGCAAGTTTTGCATTTCCTGGTTGCATACACATCGTCCTTTTACATTCTTTTGCATCTATTTCGACAGGTGCTTCCTCTCTAATCTCGTGGTCCTAAAGGATAAAAGATATTTCTATTTCAAAATGATTCTTCTTCTTATCAATATTTGTTTTAATGTTGATGTAAACTAGTATACAAATATTCTATCTCATTGAACACATGGACCACTCTTGCAGTCGACTCATATGAAATTATTATCTTACAAGAGAACTATATTTATGAAAACAGTAGCTTTAGATTATATACAAATTTTTAGGAGCAAATATTCCTCATCTTGCAATTATTATTCTGCTCTTGGATGGATGTGACGAAATATCTACTCTTGACTTGGAGTGTAAACCCAGCATAAATATCTGTTACTGAAAATAAACTAATTCTGTGAAGAAGTGACAAACATACAAGTACAATTTACAAGAAAATTTTAGGTATCATTTGTGTTGTTTTATCCACTACTTTATTATTATTAGAATTGAAGTATGACCACAAGAATTTGCATATTATATGAAATATATAGAATCTAGAATGTATGACATTCTCAAATAAACAATATATTATGTTACAATCACTTAATTACAATGGAGAGATTTCTCAAGAGAAAGCAACCACATGATTCAAACTCCTATGAAAGTCCTATTCAAAATTATGAAGTACAAGTATCGAGTCCTTCAATGCCCCATCAGGTAGAATCCAATCTATAAGATTTAATATTTGATCCAGGATTGAGGCCAAATATTTCAATTTATTGTGTTAATGTTCGAGATGTCATTCGTAGATCTTATTTATAGAACGGTCCTTGTCAACCTAAAGGTCATAAATTTCCCCTTACACAGTTTGGACAAAAATCTCGTCGATTTAATCCTTCATGGTTTGATGAGTACACCAATTGGCTAGAGTATAGCAAAGAAAAAAATGTAGCGTATTGCCTCTATTGTTATCTCTTTCCACAAACTGGTCATGATCCTTCTTTTTTTAGTAGAGGATACACAAATTGGAAGGAGAAAAAAGGTTTTGAAAAGCATGTCGGTAATTCTTCAAGCACGCACAATAGTGCTCGAATAATGTGTAACGGTCTAATGAATAAAGTTCCAAATATTGATGTGGCATTATCTAAACAAAATGAAGAAGTTAAAAGAGATTATCGTACACAGATAGAGGCTTCAATTGATTGTGTTCGATATCTCTTAAATTAAGGATTAGCTTTTCGTGGCCACAATGAAGGTTCAAATTCACTGAATAGGGGTAATTTTCTAGAGCTATTGCAGTTTCTTGCTTCCCACAATGACAACATTAACAAAGTGGCTATGCCCCAGAAGTGAATAGCCGGTGGGGCATAGCTCAGGCGGTGCGGCTCGCAAGGCCTCTGCGAGAGGTCACGGGTTCGACACCTGGCTATGCCCCAGAAGTGAATTTATCGCAGCGTCGGCCGGCCAACGATGCTACTATTTGGGTACCCATTCATGCGGCTGGGTGGGCCCCCGGGTTTACCCTTCCAGGGGGGTCACAAAGTGGCGCTTTCTAAGGGGGGGTTCCCGGTCATCAAAAAAAAACATTAACAAAGTGGTTTTAGAGAATGCACCAGGTAATTTAATATTAACTTCTCTGGATATACAAAACGATCTTTGCAAAGTAATTTCTATTGAAGTAAGAGATAAAATAGTAAGGGAAATTAGAAATGGTGAATTTACTATTTTGGTTGATGAAGCCTGAGATGCATCCATGAAAGAACAAATGGCCATAGTGTTAAGATATGTTAATGCACAAGGAGAGGTTATTGAACGCTTTGTTGAGATTACACATGTAACTGATACATCTGCTATTTCTCTCAAGTGGGCTATTGATTCATTTTTCTGTGCAACAAATCTTAGTATTTCACAACTGCGAGGACAAGGATATGACAGTGCAAGTAACATGAATGGAGAATTTAATGGACTAAAGAGTTTAATTCTAAGAGAAAACTCTTCTGCCTTCTATGTTCATTGTTTTTTTCATCGGCTTCAATTAGCTCTCGTTACCGTTGCAGAAAGACATGTACTTGTAGCATCTCTATTTGAGTCAATTTCAAATATCATGAATATAGTAGGTGGCTCATGTAAGCGACGCGATGCTCTTCGGGAAAAAGAAGTGGAGAGACTAAATGCTGAAATCAATTGTGGAGAAATCATTACGGGTACATGCTTAAATCAAGAACTTGGCATCAAAAGAGCAACTGAAACACGATGGAGTTATCACTACACATCTTTAATAAATTTTATCCACTTGTTTCCTTCTATTGTTGATGTCTGGATATTATTGTAGAGGATTGAAAAGATGCAAAGCAAAGAGGCCTTGCAAGTGTTTTTTCTAATCAAATTCAATGATTTGAGTTTGTCTTTCTATTAAATTTGATGAAGCTTGTTTTGGGTAAAACACATGAGTTATCACAAGCTTTGTAAGGAAAAGATCAGAATATTGTCAATGCTATGGCATTAGTAAAGTTACCCAAAGAACAACTACATTCCTTGAGAATGGAAGATGACCACTGAGAGATCTTTATTGAGACAGTAGTTGAGTTTTGCAAGAAGCATGGGATAGATATTCCTAACATGGATGAGATATTTGTACCACATGGGAGATCAAGAAGAAATTTTGAAAAGGTCACAAGTAAACACCATTATAGGTTTGAGATTTTCAACACCATAATGGACTGGATTTTAACAGAGTTAGATGACCGTTTTAATGAGACCAATACAGAGTTACTTTTATGCATCGCTTGTCTTGACCCAAGTGATGGATTTAGCAATTTCAATAAACAAAAATTGATTCAACCCAAGTGATGGATTGATAGTCTCGCTTAAAAGTTAGTAGAGTTGAAGAAAGACAAGGATTTTCTATTAGTGTTCAAGCTTATACAGTTGGCATTACTTCTACCTGTTGCAACAGCTTCAGTAGAAAGAGTTGTTTCAGCTATGAAGATCATAAAGAACCGGCTACACAATAAGATGGAAGATAATTGGTTGAATGATTGTCTTATTCCTTATATTGAGAAAGAAATATTTTCTTCAATTAGCAATGAGATAATTATAAAATGATTTCAAGGAATGTCTAGTCGTCGTAATCAACTCTAGTACCCCTAGTATCAATTTTTTATATTTCATTTATGCTTTGTAAACATTATGAATCCTTATCATTGTTTGTCTTGTATAATTTTTTACTTTATTAACTCAACATATTTTCTCTATTTATATTTTTGTGGTGCCCCCCCCATTTTAAGAGCAGTTAATTTCCCGACTTCATAACACTTCATAAGAACTCCAAATGGTGCTAATAGGTTATACTTTTGCATCAATATATACAAATTACAATTTCAACGGGCTACACAACACCAGAATCAAATATATTTTAAAAAATATATTTTCAACAAAAAAGTTATTTTTTACAACTATCAATCATTCTATCACTGTTTTTAAACCAAATGGTTCAGGAATGGCTTTTCTGAACCTTTGTATGCTCTACTTTTTACCAAAAATTACACTTTTTGTACCGATATTTACTATGTTAGTACATGCAATTAGAAAGAAGAACTTTGTTAGTTGAGGTATTTTAATTTCATTAGGTAAATCAAACATGCAGGTCGAAAATTTGAAGATATTTTATTTTTTAACAAAAATGACATACCGTAGATACTTTAGCATTGTCCTTCTTTGTCTCAGGCGAAGTCTTTGACTTGTTTCCGCTCCAGACCTCTGGCGAAGCTTCCACTTCCACCCCTCTTGCCTTCTACACCAACACATAGGTCGGCTTGCTCTCACGTTCACCTCCGACGAAGAATCTGAGTGCCACACAGTGCCGCTTCAAGCTCCTACTGGAGAAGATGGTCGGCTTTAACCTCCGGCGAGAAAACTTCCAGCTCAAAGGACGATCGCCAGAGAGGGAGATGCGCGAAAAGAGAGAGAAAGAAGAGAGAGAGGAAGTGCCGAGAAATGAAACCGCACAGAAAAGGCAGGAGTCTACTTTTTCCTTTGTGGATCACACATTTTTTCAGCTCTGAAGAACCGAACCGGTGTCTGTTCAAGTTGTAGTACGGTTCAACTACAAAATAGGCACAGTGCGCACAAAACATCGGGACCACACGAATTCCGAAAGGGGCTTGCGCGTGAGATCTCGTTTGTGGGTTCCCGAAGCTGAGGTGTAGATACTGGTGTAACTGTTGTGCTGTATATCACTAATCATCAGTACAAACATGAGAGTACATATGCATACATCAGGAGATATACAAGATAGGCAATTATAGGACTCACGCACGCTGACACTCTAATACGAGGATTGGGTGTATAATTTGTGTCCTTTCAGGTTTCTGACGGAGTGTGCGTGTCTGTTTCTGTGTGGGGTAGAACCGCCCGGGTAATGCGATTTTTCTCTTAGCAAGTCCAGTTTTACCTCAGATCAGAAGACGAGGTGATTACATTACACATTTTGCCTACATCAAAAAAGAAAGTTCTTTCAATCTTCGACTTTTGTCGTCACACTCTCAAGTGATGGACCAAGGCTGGATGTTCACCATCCCCCATCTGAGCTTTTTGTTCCTCGTCCTTTAGCGAGTGAAGCAAGCATAGAAAACCAGGCTGACTTGTTCAACCGCCAAGCAAGTAGCTTTCTTGATAAATGGGCGTGTCGGGGGGTATGGAGGACCTACAGTACTGGCTCTCCATTCTTTTATATTTGTACGAAGCAGCTGCATGCATTTAGTCAAGCTCATACAGTACGCCGAACACCATATGTCAGTCACCCTCATGCAGCGAGGACCAGAATATTGAATCCCCTTATCCGTTCCCAATTGTCAACCCTTCTGACTATGTTCAGTCGCCGGTCCTGGCGCCATTAATGTATGCTCATACATGCTTCCTGAAAAGCGATGCCTTGATTGGTAAGGAACTACGCTGGCTGGCTAGCTTCACATTTTATTGATGTTGGGTTGTTTCAGTTGGGTTACTTGGGCATGAACAACAGTCAATAGTTTTTCTTGATCTCCTTATAATTTAACAATAAAAAAGAAATTGAATATGTCATACCTATAAACGTTCACATATGCCCATGTTTATTATTGCTCCAAACGTACATAATGGTAATTATACCCGTACTAGTTAATTCAACCAGCAACAAAGGAACAATTTAGAATTGTTATTGTACTTTGTCTTCAATTCAATTTATGCAATCGTACTTTGTCTTCAACTCAATTTTAATGACCTTGTTTGAAATTGTTATTGTACTTGTCAGTTCGCTCAATCGGTAAGTGTAGTTTGTTTGTTACCTGCAGAGCACTTGTTCAATAACTAGCTAGGGCATCCGGAAAAAGAGGAGAGGTTTATAGCATCATCTAAAGACTCAACTTCATGTTTGTGGTAATAGGACTAGATCTCTACCTTAAGACCTTGATAATAGTAATTATAAAAAAAACAATTATTTATGCATAAAGATTTTCATAAAATCTCTCTTAAGTTGTCAATTAAAAAAATACATTTGGTGACATGACACATACTGCTCATATGACCGAATCGTCATACAAAACATATTTAATTCCTTCTTTGTCCATATCTAGTACTGCATTATGACTAATGACTCATGCCTATTAATCATCCAGGTGACTACGTTGATGTCTCCAAACTAACATCTAGCCTGAGATAACACAATTATCCTAAATCCCTTTAGAGAGAATAGTATATCCACTTGCATTATCGGCACAAGAAAACTATAAAATGTAGTAACCCCCTACTCATTCCATTCAATAGGAAATTAGAGTTACAATTATTCTCCACTAAATTTGTGTCCCTCCAGATATCTTGAATATAGGGATGGATGAACCTTGACCATAGATTCCCATAAATAATTATCAGTGGTTAGGAAAACTATCACGGAACTATTTATCACCCTAAGTCAACACTCCTAATGGATACATAGACAAAGGCTAGTGGACTTGGCATTAGTCCCTAGAATGGATAATAGCTTCACACAAGAAATACATATAAAAAATAATAATGAAAATAAATAGCTAACTGGATATTTAACATGGATAAAAGATATATGTATCTATTTTTATATTAAATTTAACCCATTGGTGTCTCTTTTTAGAGCACAGAGTGTTGAGTGCAATACATCATCATTTGGCAACTAAAAATCCAATAAACACAATATATTAATGTTAAAGCATTAAGTATGCTACGGAAAGGGCAAGTAAACATAGTTTAAGAGTAATATAAAAATTATTTGACTAGAACCATTGTAATAAGCAAGAAGAAATAAGACGAGAAAGCTCAACGACATTCTGAAAGACTCCTAACCTTGCTTAAAGTGTTGAACAAGCTTAATTATCATAATTTCATGCTTAAAAACCTAATCTAACCTGTGTTTGCTTTGTAATCATAAGACAAGATTAAGTTTCAAATTTGGTCCAATTTGTACATTGTTTGAGAAAATTTTGCAATTTTATGTACATTTTGGACTATTCTATATTTTACCCAATTGAGAGGTTTTCTTTATAATTTGTCACATCAGTTATGTTCCTTCGATGTTCTCTCATCATTATTGATCTTTTTGAGCTATGGGGTGCTCAATTGTACCTTGGTTTGCTGGTGATTTGCTTCAAGGGTGATTTAGGGTTTTACCCCCCCATGGATGAGCCACCTTCAAGGCCAACAAATGATCATCCTACTATTATATGAGAAACCATCGGTCATCACCCAGAGGTAACAACCAGTGATCATCCTAGGAAGGTCCTAGGTTGATGATTTTGCTAGTTTAGTCCACATAGACCGGTGGTTTAATTAAAATGAATGGTAGAACCATGGTTCATGACCTTCCGACCTAAACCATGAACAAACGATGAGTACCTCCAACCAATAGGTTATGGCTGGCCTGGGAGACCATCAACCGATGTCCCATTAGTCACCAACAACTAATGGACCTTCTTCTTGCTTGTCCATGGAAGCTTTAAGAGATGGAGTCATGGATAGATGCTTGTACACCTCATGTTTGCCTCCATCCTTATCCATGGGCTATATCAACCTCTTCCTTGCCCAAGTACAAAACATTTGCTTGCTTTATCTTTCCTCTAACCTATAGAACCAACCTTACTCTATTTGGCAATGAAAATGTGTGGTCTAAGGTAGAAGATGACCGTCCTTTTGAGAAGGTCTCCTAGAGCTCCATCTAGCTCTACTTAGGGTTTCCAAGGTCACCTCCTAGGGTTCCCGACCAAGGAAAGTTATTTTCTTCCTTCCTTCTTAGTTTTCCTTGTTGTGCTTCTTCCTCCTACCTTCCTAGGTCATAACTCTACTGTTCCATGGTAAAAGTTTCTTAAAATCTTAAAAGACCTACCTTTCTTGCTCCTTATGCTTAGGGTTTGCTTCTTTGGTGGAGAAAAATACTAGATGACCGAGTTTAGGGCTTATGCTTGGATTTCCTACCTTCTTGCTCAAGTTTTCTTGCTGCTAGGAATTGTGTTCTTCTATGTAGAGGTGAGTTTTATAACCCTCTTTGCTTTTATTTCTTACTACAAGGTTGCTTGCATAAGTTCTTACTCTAAAAGTAAAGATCTATGCTTGTAAAATATAACCTTGCATAGGATTTTGATTTTTATGGTGTTTCTTGCTTAGTTTCTAGTTTTAGATGGATCTGAAACTCTTTACACAACCTACTTAAGGAAGAAGATGACTTGGATCAGGTTGTCTTCACAATCTATGGTGGTAAGCACCTAACAATCGATGGCTTATACCTAGGTTTTAAGGCTGATTTTCATGTTATATATCAACTGATGGTAGTACCCTTGCAACAACTGATGGTGTTGCTATCTTGAAAACCGATGGCGGTGACCAAGGGTGTCAACCAATGGTGACATCTGATGGTCACCCCTTAGTTAAAGTTTTGGCTCAATTAGAAGCTTAATGATCAACCACTAAGTACCCTAATGAAGCTATCAACCAATGTTGACATTAATGCAACAATTGATGGTGAAAGATGATAGTAGTGCTAATCCTATCAACCAATGGTGACACAATGTGCCATGACTGATGGTGGATTAGGTCACCACAACCAATGGCGAGTGAAGGCTTTAAATGTAGCTTCAATTAATCCCTAAACCCATGATTTCTTGGTTCAATTGATCTAATGGTTAGTCCTATACTCCAATTGATGGTTTTGAAATATGAACCTGATCTAATGGTTAGGATCTAACACTTCTTCATCTAATAGTTTTGAATAATGGACTTGATCCAATAGTTTAGATTGAATGCTTCAATATACAATGGTTTGGATTGAAATCTATAGTATTACATGTGAGTTTTAATAATTTGAATTTGATGGCTTCCCTCAAGTGATCAATTTAAGAAGCTTGATGGTTGATATGATGGCTTGCTTAAAATGTACAACCAATGATGGGTTTTAACCAAAAAAACTATGGTTCCCCTTTTATGTTGTTAAATAAGGGATTTTTAAGGTTTGATGGTGACTCTTTTTAGGTCACAACTCAATGTCTTTACATATGGTTGTTTAAGGTGTTTACTTATGTAAATAACCAATGGTCTTATCTTTTCAACATCCAATGGTTTTGGATGATGTTTTTGTATGGTGATATGGGTTGAATGATGATAGAACCAATGGATGTTTGAATTCAATAAGTTAGTCTTACCTTTTCCCTCATATGAATAGAATGTATAATGACCATATTATGTTGATATTTAATCCTAATGGGATATGGTTTGTTACACTTAATCCTAATGAACTTAGATGAAGACGGATAACTATGATCAACATTCTTTAGTGGAATAATAGAACAATGGAGTTCCTCTTATTGTGGTTGAACCCTAGTATGCTATAACCTAGTGGTTACACCTTGAGACATGTGTGGATCCATACTTGAGGATAGTATGGAATGTGGTGGAATGCTTCACCTTATGCATCCACAATCCAATAGGGATGTGATAAGTAGGGTTTGGGTATGAATGTTGATTTGTAACCATCAAAGTAACTTATTTTGATTGAACCTAACCCTAATACAAGTAGAGGATGGTGGTTAATCATGTTACCTTTCCTTGAATTATTAATATAATGATGGAACATACTTCCTAATGATTTATTGAAACTCTAAGATGTTAACTGGTGTTCATCATAGCTTCATGATCTATGCTTTCTTATGCTAAACTTGTATATTATAAGTATAATGATAGCCAATCATATAGTTTCCTTATATGTGATATAATAAAGGAATTGTCTCAAATGGTAAGATAACCCTGAAACGTTATCCTATGAACATCTTTTAATTCTTTAATGCAGTATCATGTTGAGCATGTGTGTCACATGTGTGGTGATGTTTATTGAGCCTCGTTATAAGGCATAGAAAGATAATGATGAACTTATAGGAAATGATATGGGGTCTTAATGACCTTTGGGCATGGTTGATCCCTAAATTAGGTATAATCCTCTTATATTGACATGGTTTAATACCCTATAATATTGTGGTAAGGATTTATATCATGTAATAGTATGCTGACAAGTGTTGTCTCATGAATGACAAGTAAATAGTACAATGTGATGATGAGATGAGAAACAATATGTCTCATACATTTTATATCTTCTGGAGTTTTTATATATCAATGCTAGCGAGAATTGAATTAGGGTTTGTATGTCGATTTGTATGATAAAGCCTTAATTTTCTCAATTGGAAAAACTAATGAAGTGAAAACCCAATCATGTAGTTTCCCTATGTCATATATCCATTCCAGTATCAGAACTTGCTGGGTGGTGAAATGAGTAACTCCTACAGGAAATTTAGAGCGCATAATGTTGAGTATGCAGGGACAACTTGGTAGCCTAATATCAAGCAATTGAAGATGCCTGCAGTCATGCCTTAGATATTGTGATATTGTGATGTGTGAAAGGTAGTAGTATAATTGTAGGATGCCTATTATAGAATGGACATGCGTGAGTTGTCCTCTAGCATCGTGACCTATACCAAGGTGGGCTCGTTGTTTTCATTTGACTATATGTCACTATTGGAAGTTGATTGATATGTCTCTACTTTGTCTCTCTTACTGATCGGGAATTGTTGTTGAGATCATGGAGTCCGTCTCTTCCATACATCTTTTATGGCAAAACTTTTGACTTAATAGTGGACGGTTGGATTTGGGTGGTACGACTCAAATCCTCATGGAAGTAATAAAAGATGTAATATAGATTTTTAGCATATTTTCTTAGGGTTATACATGATGCTTCACATTGGATGATAACCCTTGTTTGTTCAATTTACATAAAGTTGATGCTTAGTGCAAATTAAGAGGTAGTAGATATGATTATGTTGTAGTAATATTCATGATGTAGTTGTGTACATACAATATTCAAACTAATGAGGATGATTGCTATTAAATGCAATCCTATGAAACCTAAGTAGATATCAGATAAAAGAAATGGATTTATCTAGTACTTGTATATACATTGATCAACATACTTGTTGCTAAGCTTACTTGCTTAACCTGTTTAGCATACTTGAAATGTTCGATCTGCTCAATTGTTTATTAAATAATCCAACTACTCAGTTTACATACTATATAATCTGTCAATATCTATTGGAGAGAGTTTTATCTCTCGCTGGCACTAGGTCTCACCTCATGGGTTACCACATCTTTTTAGATGATCAGTAGCAGCAACAGTAGACCGTGGAAGCAAGGAGTATCTGAGGTGATGGACCCTAGAGATGGTAGTTTAGTTGTCTAGTGTGTCATAGAGTCATCACTGTACTCTCAGGTCTGGGTGAGAAAGTTTGTATATGATGTTTTAATCAAAATGAGCTTTTGGCAGCATGTTGATGCTTGTATATGTGAAATATGTGGATAATGTTCCTTTGTAATGATTATGTTGTAGCTGAAACTACAAAGCATTTATAAAGGATGTTTGGCCTTATATGAAATAAAACAAGTTGTTGGGCTCTTATGTAAATGTTTCTAAGCACTTGGGAAATGATGAAAATGGTTTTAATTTACCCAAATTTCTTGGTTTGTATTTAATTAATGTGTAATTGTGTTTTGCGGTTTGAATAATCTCGTTTAGTGTAACAAGTTCTTACAAGTTGGTATCAAAGCTCTAGGTTCATTGAGTCTACATGGACACTAGGACATAAGAATAGGATCATGTCTAAGTAAGGAACAGGACATGAAAACATGATCCATACTACCTAATCTCACTACTTGTGTTGTGGTCAAGTATTCCAATATTGAAGAAAAGGTAAGTATGGAACTCTTAGATTGATTTCCTTCTGATTACTCTGATCAAGTAGTCATTTTGAAATAATCTAAAGAGCATAACAAATCAGAAATCAAGGTGTTAAGACTTGAATCTTACTCTAAAGAAGATGAGAATTTCATCATAAAACTTGAATGTTTGGTAATTCTAAGGGAAAGATGCAATACCATGATCTCTAAATCTGAATACAAATAATCAAAAGAGGAATTCTTAAAGATGTAATTTAATAAGATAATGATGTAAAAGTCAATTAAATATGTGCTAATAAAGTGATTCAAGGTTTGAAAACCATATAAGATGAAAAGAAATCTATAATGAATGTGATGTGAAAAGGTGTATAAGAACAATAATAGATTAATCAAGTTGAACCTAAGTTAATCTCAGACCAATCCATGTGTGTAATAAAGTGTTCATGTGAAATCATCATGACATGTGAAAGAAATTAATGCTAGATGATCCATGTTTAATGAAGAAAATTTGGAATATGATGATCTTTTCCTTGATAAGTGGTTGAAAAACATTATAATATGAGAGGACATACATAAGAATGATGAAGAGTTAATGTGAAAAGGGTAATGAGATTCCATAATCTAAATGGTTCCTTTGCTAATGGAAAGGAACCCAATTTGAAAAAGGTAATATGACACATAAAAAGTGTAACCTTTATGGGGAAGATAGAATTAGTTATCTTTTGCTAATGACCCCAAGACAATGTTGCTTTGATGTGGTAAGTGTGTTTCCCTTTGTGTTACTTCTTTTTGAGTAGCCTTCTAGTGGATCTTATGCCAATTGGTATGCGTGGATTCTCTATAATCCTGAGATGGATATCTTGATATAATGTGTGATTGCCACTATAGTTCCAAAAATCTTTATGTTTTGTAATAAGCATGCCTTTTGAGCCTTCCAAGAGTTAGGGGATTCCACCTATATGTTCTTATCTGGTTATGATGTTGAGGAAGTGGATGGAACTAGGGTATGAGTTCTTTATAAGCACATGTAGTGGATACCAAGGTAGTGAATCCTAGTATCTAGAGTGTACCAGTTATATACGAGTTAAAGATATATATTGGATGAGTTGTCCAATGTTTCTCTCCATAAGAGAGAGAGTTGGTGTTGATTCTCCAAGTGTTGTTTGGGGAAAAGAAGAGTGGTTCTATATCATTGTGTATGGTCTTCTGATAGTTGGACAAGACCATTATCAAAGATAAATGGTTTTTTAATCAGCATATATGTGTTACAGTATTTATTTACTATAAACTAGGATTAGTATACCAATGGACAAAATATTATAGTGGATGACATGAGTTATATGACCATGATGAGTTTAGGGTTAAGTCATTTAAACTAGCCAATGTATCAGTAGCATGGTCAACATCTTTGCTAAACATAAGAATGTTGAAGCAACTATACTCATGTGTGTCAATATTAGCAAGAGTGAGTTGGGGGTTAATTAGAGTATCCTCTTGAATCTATAATACATATGTTAGGTATGTTTGTGTAAATCCTGGTAAGATAAATACAATGTTGTTTCCCTACCCCTAACAAGGTCAACTAGGAAGTTATATTTGTTAACGGTTGTAGATAATTTATGATTCTTCAACTAGAGAGATGGCTAGTCCACCATTGAGATGATCGTAGAATCCTCTAAGAACATATGCCTCATAGTTCTTGACAATTAGGGGATGTCTATGTGATTGATTGAGTTGCTAATTACAACTATCATTAAAGGGGCATAGAAATGAAACCCTATAGAATTACATATGATAAGAGATACATCTTTTTCCATGTTTGGTAAGAGATAGCAAGTATAACCTCTAAGTGATGTGTGGTACAACATATAGTACATTTTAGGACAATAGTTATAGTCCCAAGTTGAAAGGTACTACCAAACATGTACATGTGGCACAACAGTTCCTATGTTGAACCAAGGTGACACATGCAAGAGTTGAGGGAGAAGAATGTGTCTTCTATGAGAATGATGTGACATAAACATGAGATGAAAGTAACCATGTGGAATATTTTAGAATGAGGTGCATGATAAGTATCCATCTTTGTCTACCTTGGATTTTGAGGGAAAAATCCTTGCTAGGGGTTTATTGTTGAGAGACTGCTAACCTTTCTTAAAGTGTTGAACAAGCTTAATTACCATAATTGAATGACTATAAATCTAATCTAACCTTGTGATATGCTTTGGAATCATAATACAAGCTTAAATTACAAATTTGGTCCAATTTGGACACTGTTTGAGCAAGTTATGCAATTTTATGTACATTTTGGACTTTTCTACAATTTAGCCAATTGAGAGGTTTTATTCGCCATTTGTCACATCAATTATGCTCCTTGGATGTTCTCTCATCATTATTGAGATGTTTGATCCATGGGGTGCTCAATTGTACCTTGGTTTGGTGGTGATTTGCTATAAGGGTGATTTAGGGTTTTACCCCCATGGATGAGCCACCTTCAATGCCAACAAACGATGGTCCTACTATTAGATGAGAAACCATCGGCCATCAATCAGTGGTAAAAATCATTCTTCATCCTAGGAAGGTCCTAGTTCGAAGGTTTTTCTGGTTTGGTTCACATACACTGGTGGTTAACTTAAAATGGAAGGTTGAACCATGGTTCATGACCTTTGACCTAAACCATGAACAAACGACGAGCACCTCCTACCAACAGGTGATGTATTGTAACACCCCTGACCTGGGTTATGACCTAACCCTGGATGTTTTTCCTAAATATGTAATTAATATACTTGTGAACACTCCCTGGCATGTAATTAAGTTCCTCAGGAACATTTACTTTCAATTTTGCTCCTTTTTGTATAAAGTTGTAGCATTGTGTTGTATGCAGGGACCTATGTGCAAATTACCTAGTTTAAGGGTTGAACTTGCAAAATTCACAAGATAATATGTTCCTTTGATGTTGAAACATCATGAGAATGGTTATGGTAAAGTTTGAGGGATTTCCCAAGCTTGAGCACCAAGGTGCAGCTGTGGAAGCAATTCCCATGCTTAGAAACCCTAATTTGGGGTAAAGTGCAATTTACCCAAATTAAGGGGTCCAACTTGTAATTTTCACCATCTAGAACATCTTTTATGACTCTTGTCATCATTTAGAGTAGAAATGATGAAAGGGATACATCATTTAATAATCAGATGGGAAAAATGATCTTTGTGATAGAAATCACCTAAAATGGGCCTAAAACCCTTTCATGAGTGTACCCTAGTTGAAGGTTGGATTCCTTTACCCTTAGATCTTGAGAGTTCATGAGATTTGCATAAGGATAGGTAGGTTTGGTCGTGCCCTTGAGCAAGGAGGGACCTAGATGTGATTTCCAATCTTGAGAGGTCCTTAGGGTGTAAAAGAGGCTAAAGTATATAAGCCCTTTTCCCTTGTAATTAAGTGAACGAATTTTCTTTCCTTCACTTCTCTTCCTTTCTTTCTCAAACGACCAAGGACAGCTCTGGAGCTCAGGGGGGACGACCAACCTGTTCTAGGTAAGAGAACCCCACCTTCTAAGCTCGAATTCATGGAGGAATTCACTTTCTAAGGTTGGTTTTATGGTTAGCTTACTTAGTCTTCTTGTTCTAGCCGACCAAAGCAACGTTTCCTTGGAGAATTCACCTCTGACCAAGTTGTGGAAGCAAGGACTCCATTAAAGCTTGGAGCTTGAAGGCTTGGAGCTCTAAGATCAACCTTTAGGCGGGTTTTATAACTCTAAACTTCATGCTTGATTATACATCCTTTTCTATGCATATAGATGCTAGTTCTTCTTTTTCCCTATCTTTCCTTGCATCCTTGCAAGAAAAATCGTGAAGAACTGCTACTGTTCTCAAGGTAGAAGATAAGGGCGTTAATTTCTATGCTTATCCACGGTTTTTCACTTTATCAAACGACCTCCACCTATTGCTCAAAACGGTTTCAAACCGTTTGGTGGGCAAATGGTTTCAGGGTCGTTTGAGGGAAAACGGTCTTCAAGACCGTTTGGTCCCGTTGACCAAGCAAAGACCGTTTGGGAATCTTGTTCATAATTATGTAGGTCAATCACCCACAAAATTTGAGAGGTTAACTCCAAAAGAATCGTGAGTTATGAGCAAATCAATTAGCAAAACCAATTGAATTATGTGCTGATTTTCAACCTGATTAACTTGACCTGGTTGAGCAAACGGTTTCAAGACCGTTTGAGATGGTTGACCAAGCGTTGACCGTTTGGTATTCCTGTTCAAAATTATGTTTATTAATAACCCTCCGAATTTGAGGGATTAACTCCAAAGGAATCATGAGTTGAAGGCTATTCAAGTAGGCAAACCCTAATTGAAAACAGTGCTGAAATTCCAATGAGTTAAGTTGAGATTTTGGGTTGATTAGCCCAAACGGTTTCAAGACCGTTTGGGAATCACCCAAACGGTCTCAAGACCGTTTGGGGGTCACCACAAGACCGTTTGGAGGTCTGGGGTCAAGTATAGTTGATCAATTGAAGGTCCAAAGGCACCAAACCATATTGCAATTAAGTATCGATGTGATGATCACCTCTATAGATCAAACCTTGATGAATTTTCACTAGAGTCCAAAGGATGGATGGGCAAACGGTCTCAAGACCATTTGGAACTCATCCAAACGGTCTCAAGACCGTTTGGGCACAACCCAAGACCGTTTGGAGGTCTAGGGTTGAGATAATCTAATGGTTTGAAGGTCCAATCGCAATAAGTTGATGAATTGATACAAATACTGATATTAGACCTAATTGGAGTTCAACCCTAGTCCAAACGACTTGGTTTTTGGTCAAACTTTGGGCAAACGGTCTCAAGACCGTTTGGAGGATATCCAAACGACCTCAAGACCGTTTGGTCCAAGTTTGAGCCCAATTGGAGGTCAATTGATAGGTTCAACCTTGAATTGATTCACATTGTTGAATATTGATGACCATCCGATTTGAAACCCTAATTGAGAAGGATTCAACCCTAATTGGCTTTCAATTGAGGGTCAACTTGGTGTCCAAGTGATTAAGGTTCATCCTAATTAACTCAATTTATAAGTGGTTATCATGGATTTGGTTAATTGAGGGGTTCAACATACATATCCATGACCAATTGTAACTTTTGAACCACTTTGGAGGTCCAAACGGTTTGAGCCCATTTGGACCAAACGGTCTCAAGACCGTTTGGATCCAAACGGTCTCAAGACCGTTTGAGGCCAAACGGTCTCAAGACCGTTTGGGCTCAAACGATCTCAGGGTCGTTTGGTCCAATCGATCTCAAGTTGATTTGATCAAACGGTTTCAAACCGATTGAGCTCCAAACGGTTTGGAAGGTCAACTCTTCCAAACGGTCAACACATCCAAACGGTCTCAAGACCGTTTGGAGCAAACGGTCTCAAGACCGTTTGAGACCAAACGGTTTCAAGACCGTTTGGTGGTTGAAACCGTTTGAAGGTTGAAACCGTTTGAAGGTGTACATGGTGGTTTGTACTTAATCAATTGATGGTGTAATTAGTTCAATGGTGATCTAATCTAAACCCTAATGGTAACCTAGGTCATTAAGGGACTAAGTGATTAGTGAGTTGACCCATGATGGTGATCATGAGGCAAATTACCAAAATACCCTTGAGGGGTCTAAAGAGGTAAAACCTTGTTCTAATCAAACCCTAATCACATGATGATGATGTTTTGGCTTATGTAAGTCAATGAGGACTTAACCCAACCTAATATAGAGTGGTGTCATCACCATCTACTAGTGAGAGGAGAGAGAAAGTATTCCAAGAGAGAGAAAGTATCCTAGAGAGAGAAAGTACCATTTTTAAGGTGGAAACTCAAGTGAGATACTTCAAATACACATGAGTGTGCATGATTAGGGAATGACCCACCTATGTGAGGTCATGGAAACCCTAAATATGATATCTAATGGATCTTAATCTTAATCAAGAGTCTTAATGATGATGATTCTCTTACATGATGATGTAATGAGTACCATTCACCATGGTGTGAATAGTAAACCCTAATTTTAGGGTGATGACTTGAAAGATGAATAGTAAACCCTAAATTGTTGAATTGTTTACTATTATCTGTTGAACTAACTATGCAGGTTATTATGAGATAATGGTCATACCCAGGTATGAAATACCATGTTATATTCATTGAAAGCATGTCTTAAGCTTTATGAATAGTGAATCATCTTGATGCACTGCTAAGTGACATCTTTTGTGATTTATGGGCTGTAAGAGCCATAAACACCATCAAGGTCATGCTTGACATATGACTTGTGATGAGATAATTGAGAACTGGTAATTGAAATGAGTTAGGCCTGCTACATTTTAGTATTCTCATATATAGCTGTGATGCTAATGTTTTTGTATGATGATATGAATACTGAATGTACCTAACTAATCAAGTGAAATGTAGAGCCCTGATCATAGATCCATCATTGTCAGAGTCTAAATGATGGTGAAATAGGTTTTCCTCAGGGAACTCCTGGATCACATACTTTTGAGTATGTGGGGTACATGGATGTGTAGAACCTTACATCCTAGTGTAGGTATTTGATGTAGATTCTTGTAGTCCGTCATACCTTCACTATAAAAGAAAAGGTGAGAGGATGATGTAGATTCTAGTAGTCCATCAGACCTCACCATAAAGTCCTAAAGGTGAGATGTATATCTACACTCCCTTAAAGACACAAATACCGTATCGGTGAAAGATAAACAAGAAATCTTCCGATAGTGAAGAGAGTACAGAATGCCACTGTAACTCTAAAAATAGCGAAGGACCAGAGTACCCTGGTGAGCTATTATAAAGACATCCCGCCAGATGTCAAACAATCAATCCTCTAACTGACTGAGGAAGATGAGGTCATAAGAATCCGGCTCTCTTAATGACCTATGTATGATACTGATGTGACTTCTTAGCGATCAGTTGGAGTATGAGTGGTATGCCTCATCTCCACAGGGCATAATAATGTTTGAAAAACATAAACAACAGCGTAGTATATCTGTTAGAGTTAATTACGAGTTATTTGATTGATGTTACCTTGAATAGCATAGATGTTCTCATATTTTAATATTGATTGAACTCTTGCTTATCATCAGAACTGCCAGTGAATATCTTGAAGGCTCTTATTGCTTTAGTTATTCCTTGCTTTGCTTATAAAGCCTAGTGGAGAGTTATAACTCTCGCTGGGGCAATTATGTATAATTGTCTCACCCCGTAGACTTCTACTTTTTAGGTAGTCATCGAAGACGAAGGAATAAGAACTCAGCTGAACAATCCCAGCAACAGCAGCATCAGGAGCAGTAAATATCTCAGGTGGAGATCTAGCCTGCTTCATGGTGTAGTTAGAGTCAAGTCCTATGTGTCCACTGTACTCTCAGGTCCTGGAGTGTTTTGGAGTATGAATTCTTGAGAGTTTTGGTATCATGTTGTATATAATTACTCAAGAAGTAATTGTCAGTGATGTAAACAGTTAAATCCTTTTTCTATGGAAAAGGTTTGTGGTTTCAGGCTCTTGTCTCGAAAAATTTTAATTTCCCGTGATTTTTGTCTTCCGCTGTTTACCGATTGCTTCCGCACATGATTAAATCGGGATTAATTCGTGGTTTGGAGATCGGAGCCCACAATTAAGTGGTATCAGAGCTCCAGGTTCATTCGAGTCTACAGAGGCATAGGACTTAGGAAGTCGAGTCTATCTTTAGTATTCCTTCCTTATCTAATAGAATCTTCTACTCCTCAGGAGAAGAAGATACTTAAGATGTCAGAGCCACATGATGAGAATGTGGAAGAAAGTAGTGCTAGTGCACCTCAAGGTGGTGCAGGAGTACCAGGATTGGAACAGCCTGTACCAGAACAACCTAGAGAGCCACCCCAGTTTGATCCAGATGACATGGGTAACCCAGCAGTCCAGACAATGTTTGGGCAGTTTATGACTGCCATGACACACATAACCGACAGGTTGCCTATGCCTGCACCTAGGGTACCTGCCCAGCCTGAGGGGCAAGGTATCGGGAAGACGTTCGAGCGACTACGTCGTGTCGGAGCTACCGAGTACCATGGGACTGCTGACCCCGCAGATGCTGATCTGTGGTTGACAGAGCTGGAGAAGGCTTTCAGGATCCTCAACATCCCTGAAGCTGAGAAGGTTAGACATGCTATCTATCTTCTCAAAGGAAGTGCTGGTCACTGGTGGAACATGGAAGAGCAGAATAGACCTGGGGTAGAGTTCTCATGGGAAGAGTTTCGTCGGGAATTTATCAATAGATATTTTCCCAAGACCTTCCTAGACGAGAAGATCTCTCAGTTTGAGAGACTGAGACAGGGTATTATGAACATTAGCGAGTAAGAAGCTAAGTTCATGGAGCTGTTGCGATTTTGTCCGCACATGGCTGCCACAGAAGAAGAAAGAATCAGAAGGTTTGAGAAGGGGTTGAATGCTGACATGTCTACCCCAGTGTCTGCCTTAAAGAACCGAGAGAGATTCTCTACCTTCGTTGAGTCAGTCCGAAGGATAGAGAGATCTGTAGTTGAGAAAAGACAAACCCATAAAAGATATCCACAGTTCCAGGGTTCTTCATCTAGGGATTCGAAGAAACCTAGATTCTCTGCACCTAACCCTCCACCACCCAGATCGAGTTTTCAAACTCAATGGACACCAAGCAGAGGTAGAGGACGAAGTCAACCGCTTCAAGGGACGCACAGTTCTGCATCTGTGTCAGTTACTGGACCACCCAGACCACAGCAACAGGAAAAGAGTTGCTACAACTGTGGTAAGGTGGGACACTTGATGAAGGATTGTCGTTCTAGGGCTGTCGGTGTGACACAACAAACCCCGAGACAGATTCGACAGGGATCTCAAAATAGACAACATCAAGGAGCAGCTCGAGGACGTGGACAAGCGTCTCAAGCTGGATCATCAGCACCACCTCAACAGCAGGCTACAGCAAGGTTCTATGCTATGAACCCACCAGAAGCAGTGGTCAATCCACAAGTGGTGACAGGTCAGATGGAACTTTTATATTCTGATATGTCTAAATCTTGTGTAGTATCTGTTCTGATTGACCCGGGTGCTACGCACTCTTTCATCACTCGAAGAGTGATTCGTAACTGCAATATGACAACTAGTCATAGGGCAGATAAGTTGTTGTTGGAGACTCCGTTGAGTGGGTCTGCTGTTCTGCAAGAAGTATGCTCTCCTTGCGTACTTTTCTTTTCTAAGCATCGCATTCAAGTGGATCTCATACCGCTTGATATGCAAGGATTTGATATAATCCTAGGGATGGATAACTTGGAAAAGTATCGAGTTGTCTTGGATTGTGAATCCAAGCTGGCAGTGTTTGCTGATGAAAGCAACACATGGATCTTTCAAGGTGAAAGAAAGATTCTGCCCACCTGTCTTGTATCAGCTATGGTTGCTGATAAGTTGATGAGGCAAGGATGCTACGCATTCTTAGCCCATGTGGTAGATGTTACCAAGGAGAGTTCCAACCCTACTGAAGTTCCGATAGTCAGGGAATTCGAGGATGTGTTTCCCGAAGAACTTCCTGGTATACCACCACCCCGGGAAATTGATTTTGAGATCAATTTGGTCCCAGATACGAAACCCATAGCCCAGACTCCGTATAGGATGGCGCCTGCTGAGATGGCAGAACTCAAGAAACAGCTTCAAGAGTTACTTGAGAAGGGTTTCATCCGACCGAGTACCTCACCTTGGGGTGCTCCGGTTTTGTTTGTTAAAAAGAAAGATGGATCGATGCGGTTGTGCATTGATTATAGACAACTCAATAAAGTAACGATAAAGAATAAATATCCTTTGCCGAGGATTGATGATCTTTTCGACCAGTTGCGTGGTGCAACAGTCTTTTCTAAGATAGACTTAAGGTCTGGATATCATCAACTCCGCATTAAGGACAGTGACATATCTAAGTCTGCCTTTAGGACAAGATATGGTCACTATGAGTTCACGGTCATGTCGTTTGGACTAACCAATGCACCGGCTGCATTCATGGAACTCATGAATAGAGTCTTTCGACCTTTCCTTGATCAGTGTGTTGTCGTCTTCATAGATGACATACTGATTTATAGTAAGGATGCTCAGCAGCATGAGCAACACCTTCGCCAGACTTTGACCTTGCTAAGAGAGCATAAGCTATACGCTAAGTTTAGCAAGTGTGAGTTTTGGTTATCTGAAGTATCCTTCCTTGGACATGTGGTATCTGCCTCGGGAATTCGTGTTGACCCTGCAAAGATAGAGTCTGTTCTGCAGTGGGAACAACCGAAGACACCGACGGAGATTAGAAGTTTCTTGGGGTTAGCTGGTTATTATCGAAGGTTTATTAAAAATTTCAGTTCTATAGCCTTACCTTTGACCAAGTTAACCCGGAAGGATGTTCCTTTTGCTTGGAGTGATAAGTGTCAACAGTCTTTTCAGCTGTTGAAGGAGAGGTTGACAAGTGCACCTGTGCTTGTGTTACCTGAGCAAGGAAAGGAATATATAATCTTTTGTGATGCCTCCAAGAATGGACTTGGATGTGTGTTGATGCAGGATAACCAAGTGATTTCTTTTGCTTCCCGACAGCTTAAGAAACACGAAGAGAATTATCCGACACACGATCTGGAGTTAGCTGTTGTGGTCCATGCTTTGAAAATCTGGAGACATTATCTCTACGGAGAAACTTTCCAGATTTTCACAGACCACAAGAACCTTAAGTACATCTTCACTCAGCATGAGCTTAATATGAGGCAACGTCGCTGGATGGAGTTAATCAAGGACTACGATTGTATGATTGATTACCATCCGGGCAAGGCCAATGTGGTTGCAGATGCCTTGAGTAGGAAATCAGCAACATCAACCATGGATAGGGCACAACTAAGTTCCTTAGTATGCTCTAGAAGAGATATGCTTATCTCTTTAAGGCATGACAATGTGCAGTTGAAGGTATCATTGTTAGCTGGTCTGTTAGCTGAGATGCAGATTAAACCTACCTTAAGAGAGCAGATAAAGGAGGCACAACAAGTAGATGTTTCTGTACAGCAGATTAGATTTGAGTTTGGAAATGAGAAGCGAGAAGGTTTTCATGAGTCAGATGACCAGGTGGCATGCTATCATGGAAGGATGATAGTGCCAGATGTGGACGACCTGAGGAAGTTAGTCCTAGAAGAAGCTCATTCTTCGATGTATGCTATGCATCCAGGGAGCACCAAGATGTATCGAAACTTGAAAGATATGTATTGGTGGCCTGGGATGAAGAAGGATGTAGCTGAGTTTGTTCTGAGGTGTCCTGTGTGTCAGCAGGTCAAGGCTGAACACCAGAAACCTGCAGGGACAATGCAACCCTTACCCATACCACAGTGGAAGTGGGACCATGTAACCATGGACTTTGTTGTTGGCCTACCCAGGACAAACAAAGGACATGATTCCATTTGGGTAGTTGTTGATAGGTTGACAAAGACAGCGCATTTCTTACCTGTCAAAACAACCTATACTGCTGAAAGGTTATCCCAGATATATGTCCAAGAGATAGTGCGTTTGCACGGAGTTCCTGTCACTATAGTTTCTGACAGAGGTCCCCAGTTTACAAGTCGCTTTTGGGAACAGTTACACAGAGCCCTAGGCACCAAGTTAAGGTTTAGTACAACCTTTCATCCTCAAACTGATGGACAGTCAGAAAGGACTATACAGACCTTAGAAGATCTGTTGAGAGCATGTGTTCTCCAGTTTACCGGGAGTTGGGATCTACATCTAAGCTTGATAGAGTTTGCCTATAACAATAGCTATCAACATAGCATTGATATGGCACCATATGAAGCCTTATATGGCAGACGTTGTAGATCACCCTTGTGTTGGTATGAAACTGGTGAGCACCAGTTATTAGGCCCTGATCTTGTGCAGCAAACTACAGAAAAGATTAAAGTTATACAACAACAGCTTAAGACTGCACAAGATAGACAGAAATCATATGCCGATAAACGTCGTAGACCCCTAGAATTCCAGGATGGAGACAGAGTGTATCTCAAGGTCTCACCTTGGAAAGGAGTCCTTCGTTTTGGGAAGAAAGGAAAGTTAGCTCCTAGATTTTTGGGACCTTATCCAATTGTTGAAAAAGTTGGAAAGGTGACCTATAGACTAGAGTTACCTCTAGAGTTGCAGAAGCTGCACCCTGTGTTTCACATTTCCATGCTGAGGAAATGTCATCCAGATACCGAGTCAGTTCTACAACCTATGGAGGTAGAATTGAATGAAGATATAACGTATGAGGAGGGACCAGTGTCAATCCTCGATAACAGAACTAAAAAGTTAAAGAAGAAGGATATAAGCCTTGTAAAAGTCCTCTGGAACCATCGTGGTGTTGAAGAAGCCACCTGGGAACTAGAAGGTGAAATGAGAAGAAAATATCCTGCTCTTTTCTTATAATATGCTTTATCGATTTCGGGGACGAAATCCTTTTGAAGGGGTAAAGAATTTGTAACACCCCTGACCTGGGTTATGACCTAACCCTGGAAGTTTTGCCTAAATATTTAATTAATATACTTGTGAACACTCCCTGGCATGTAATTAAGTTCCTCAGGAACATTTACTTTCAATTTTGCTCCTTTTTGTATAAAGTTGTAGCATTGTGTTGTATGCAGGGACCTATGTGCAAATTACCCAGTTTAAGGGTTGAACTTGCAAAATTCACAAGATAAGATGTTCCTTTGATGTTGAAACATCATGAGAATGGTTATGGTAAAGTTTGAGGGATTTCCCAAGCTTGAGCACCAAGGTGCAGCTGTGGAAGCAATTCCCATGCTTAGAAACCCTAATTTGGGGTAAAGTGCAATTTACCCAAATTAAGGGGTCCAACTTGTAATTTTCACCATCTAGAACATCTTTTATGACTCTTGTCATCATTTAGAGTAGAAATGATGAAAGGGATACATCATTTAATAATCAGATGGGAAAAATGATCTTTGTGATAGAAATCACCTAAAATGGGCCTAAAACCCTTTCATGAGTGTACCCTAGTTGAAGGTTGGATTCCTTTACCCTTAGATCTTGAGAGTTCATGAGATTTGCATAAGGATAGGTAGGTTTGGTCGTGCCCTTGAGCAAGGAGGGACCTAGATGTGATTTCCAATCTTGAGAGGTCCTTAGGGTGTAAAAGAGGCTAAAGTATATAAGCCCTTTTCCCTTGTAATTAAGTGAACGAATTTTCTTTCCTTCACTTCTCTTCCTTTCTTTCTCAAACGACCAAGGACAGCTCTGGAGCTCAGGGGGGACGACCAACCTGTTCTAGGTAAGAGAACCCCACCTTCTAAGCTCGAATTCATGGAGGAATTCACTTTCTAAGGTTGGTTTTATGGTTAGCTTACTTAGTCTTCTTGTTCTAGCCGACCAAAGCAACGTTTCCTTGGAGAATTCACCTCTGACCAAGTTGTGGAAGCAAGGACTCCATTAAATATTGGAGCTTGAAGGCTTGGAGCTCTAAGATCAACCTTTAGGCGGGTTTTATAACTCTAAACTTCATGCTTGATTATACATCCTTTTCTATGCATATAGATGCTAGTTCTTCTTTTTCCCTATCTTTCCTTGCATCCTTGCAAGCAAAATCGTGAAGAACTGCTACTGTTCTCAAGGTAGAAGATAAGGGCGTTAATTTCTATGCTTATCCATGGTTTTTCACTTTATCAAACGACCTCCACCTATTGCTCAAAACGGTTTCAAACCGTTTGGTGGGCAAACGGTTTCAGGGTCGTTTGAGGGCAAACGGTCTTCAAGACCGTTTGGTCCCGTTGACCAAGCAAAGACCGTTTGGGAATCTTGTTCATAATTATGTAGGTTAATCACCCACAAAATTTGAGAGGTTAACTCCAAAAGAATCGTGAGTTATGAGCAAATCAATTAGCAACACCAATTGAATTATGTGCTGATTTTCAACCTGATTAACTTGACCTGGTTGAGCAAACGGTTTCAAGACCGTTTGAGATGGTTGACCAAGCGTTGACCGTTTGGTATTCCTGTTCAAAATTATGTTTATTAATAACCCTCCGAATTTGAGGGATTAACTCCAAAGGAATCATGAGTTGAAGGCTATTCAAGTAGGCAAACCCTAATTGAAAACAGTGCTGAAATTCCAATGAGTTAAGTTGAGATTTTGGGTTGATTAGCCCAAACGGTTTCAAGACCGTTTGGGAATCACCCAAACGGTCTCAAGACCGTTTGGGGGTCACCCCAAGACCGTTTGGAGGTCTGGGGTCAAGTATAGTTGATCAATTGAAGGTCCAAAGGCACCAAACCATATTGCAATTAAGTATCGATGTGATGATCAACTCTATAGATCAAACCTTGATGAATTTTCACTAGAGTCCAAAGGATGGATGGGCAAACGGTCTCAAGACCGTTTGGAACTCATCCAAACGGTCTCAAGACCGTTTGGGCACAACCCAAGACCGTTTGGAGGTCTAGGGTTGAGATAATCTAATGGTTTGAAGGTCCAATCGCAATAAGTTGATGAATTGATACAAATACTGATATTAGACCTAATTGGAGTTCAACCCTAGTCCAAACGACTTGGTTTTTGGTCAAACTTTGGGCAAACGGTCTCAAGACCGTTTGGAGGATATCCAAACGACCTCAAGACCGTTTGATCCAAGTTTGAGCCCAATTGGAGGTCAATTGATAGGTTCAACCTTGAATTGATTCACATTGTTGAATATTGATGACCATCCGATTTGAAACCCTAATTGAGAAGGATTCAACCCTAATTGGCTTTCAATTGAGGGTCAACTTGGTGTCCAAGTGATTAAGGTTCATCCTAATTAACTCAATTTATAAGTGGTTATCATGGATTTGGTTAATTGAGGGGTTCAACATACATATCCATGACCAATTGTAACTTTTGAACCACTTTGGAGGTCCAAACGGTTTGAGCCCATTTGGACCAAACGGTCTCAAGACCGTTTGGATCCAAACGGTCTCAAGACCGTTTGGGATGAAACGATCTCAGGGTCGTTTGGTCCAATCGATCTCAAGTTGATTTGATCAAACGGTTTCAAACCGATTGAGCTCCAAACGGTTTGGAAGGTCAACTCTTCCAAACGGTCAACACATCCAAACGGTCTCAAGACCGTTTGGAGCAAACGGTCTCAAGACCGTTTGAGACCAAACGGTTTCAAGACCGTTTGGTGGTTGAAACCGTTTGAAGGTTGAAACCGTTTGAAGGTGTACATGGTGGTTTGTACTTAATCAATTGATGGTGTAATTAGTTCAATGGTGATCTAATCTAAACCCTAATGGTAACCTAGGTCATTAAGGGACTAAGTGATTAGTGAGTTGACCCATGATGGTGATCATGAGGCAAATTACCAAAATACCCTTGAGGGGTCTAAAGAGGTAAAACCTTGTTCTAATCAAACCCTAATCACATGATGATGATGTTTTGGCTTATGTAAGTCAATGAGGACTTAACCCAACCTAATCTAGAGTGGTGTCATCACCATCTACTAGTGAGAGGAGAGAGAAAGTATTCCAAGAGAGAGAAAGTATCCTAGAGAGAGAAAGTACCCTTTTTAAGGTGGAAACTCAAGTGAGATACTTCAAATACACATGAGTGTGCATGATTAGGGAATGACCCACCTATGTGAGGTCATGGAAACCCTAAATATGATATCTAATGGATCTTAATCTTAATCAAGAGTCTTAATGATGATGATTCTCTTACATGATGATGTAATGAGTACCATTCACCATGGTGTGAATAGTAAACCCTAATTTTAGGGTGATGACTTGAAAGATGAATAGTAAACCCTAAATTGTTGAATTGTTTACTATTATCTGTTGAACTAACTATGCAGGTTATTATGAGATAATGGTCATACCCAGGTATGAAATACCATGTTATATTCATTGAAAGCATGTCTTAAGCTTTATGAATAGTGAATCATCTTGATGCACTGCTAAGTGACATCTTTTGTGATTTATGGGCTGTAAGAGCCATAAACACCATCAAGGTCATGCTTGACAGATGACTTGTGATGAGATAATTGAGAACTGGTAATTGAAATGAGTTAGGCCTGCTACATTTTAGTATTCTCATATATAGCTGTGATGCTAATGTTTTTGTATGATGATATGAATACTGAATGTACCTAACTAATCAAGTGAAATGTAGAGCCCTGATCATAGATCCATCATTGTCAGAGTCTAAATGATGGTGAAATAGGTTTTCCTCAGGGAACTCCTGGATCACATACTTTTGAGTATGTGGGGTACATGGATGTGTAGAACCTTACATCCTAGTGTAGGTATTTGATGTAGATTCTTGTAGTCCGTCATACCTTCACTATAAAAGAAAAGGTGAGAGGATGATGTAGATTCTAGTAGTCCATCAGACCTCACCATAAAGTCCTAAAGGTGAGATGTATATCTACACTCCCTTAAAGACACAAATACCGTATCAGTGAAAGATAAACAAGAAATCTTCCGATAGTGAAGAGAGTACAGAATGCCACTGTAACTCTAAAAATAGCGAAGGACCAGAGTACCCTGGTGAGCTATTATAAAGACATCCCGCCAGATGTCAAACAATCAATCCTCTAACTGACTGAGGAAGATGAGGTCATAAGAATCCGGCTCTCTTAATGACCTATGTATGATACTGATGTGACTTCTTAGCGATCAGTTGGAGTATGAGTGGTATGCCTCATCTCCACAGGGCATAATAATGTTTGAAAAACATAAACAACAACGTAGTATATCTGTTAGAGTTAATTACGAGTTATTTGATTGATGTTACCTTGAATAGCATAGATGTTCTCATATTTTAATATTGATTGAACTCTTGCTTATCATCAGAACTGCCAGTGAATATCTTGAAGGCTCTTATTGCTTTAGTTATTCCTTGCTTTGCTTATAAAGCCTAGTGGAGAGTTATAACTCTCGCTGGGGCAATTATGTATAATTGTCTCACCCCGTAGACTTCTACTTTTTAGGTAGTCGTCGAAGACGAAGGAACAAGAACTCAGGTGAACAATCCCAGCAACAGCAGCATCAGGAGCAGTAAATATCTCAGGTGGAGATCTAGCCTGCTTCATGGTGTAGTTAGAGTCAAGTCCTATGTGTCCTCTGTACTCTCAGGTCCTGGAGTGTTTTGGAGTATGAATTCTTGAGAGTTTTGGTATCATGTTGTATATAATTACTCAAGAAGTAATTGTCAGTGATGTAAACAGTTAAATCCTTTTTCTATGGAAAAGGTTTGTGGTTTCAGGCTCTTGTCTCGAAAAGTTTTAATTTCCCGTGATTTTTGTCTTCCGCTGTTTACCGATTGCTTCCGCACATGATTAAATCGGGATTAATTCGTGGTTTGGAGATCGGAGCCCACATGTATGGCCTGGGAAACCATCAACCAATGGCCCAAAAGTCCCCAACAAATGATGGACCTGATTCTTTCTCATCCATGGAAGCTTTAAGCCATGGAAACATGGAGAGATGCTTGTACACCTCATGATTGCTTCCATCCTTATCCATGAGCTATATCTACCTCTTCCTTGCCCAAGTGCAAAACCTTTGCTTGCTTTATCTTTACTCTAACCTAGAGCACCAACCTTGCTCTATTTTTATGTATAAATAGGGGGTCTGAGGTAGAAGATGACCCTCCTTTTGAGAAGAAGGTCTCCTAGAGCTCTATCTAACCCTACTTAGGGTTTCCATGGTCACCTCCTAGGGTTTCTGACCAAGGAATGTTGTTTTCTTCCTTCCTTCTCAGTTTTCCTTGTTCTTCTTCTACCTCCTACCTTCCTCCAGGTTGTAACTTTGCCTTTCCATGGTAAAATTTTCTTAAACACTTAAAAGACCTACCTTTCTTGCCCCTTATGCTTAGGGTTTGCTTCTTTGGTGGAGAAAGGTACTAGATGGTTGAGTTCAGAGCTTATGCTTGGATTTCCTACCTTCTTGCTCAATTTTTATTGTTCCTAAGAAGTATTTTCCTCTCTGTAGAGGTGGGCTTTATAACTCTCTTCACTTTTATTTCTTACTACTAGCTTTCTTGCATAAGTTCTTGCTCTAAAAATGAAGATCGATGCTTGTAAAAGATAACCTTGCCTAGGGTTTCGATTTCTACGGTGTTTCTTTCTTAGTTTCCAGCATTGGATGGATTTAAAACTCTATACATGACCTGCTTAAGGAATAATATGACTTGGATTAGGTTGTCTTGACAGCCGATGGTGTTATGCACCTAACAACTGACGGCTTATTAGGAAATTTTTGATGTTATACATCAACTGATGGTAGTACCCTTGCAACAACTGATGGTGTTGCTATATTGGAAACTGATGGTGGTGACTAAGGGTATCAACCAGTGGTGGTAATTGATGGTCACCCCTTAGGTCAGGTTTTGTTTCAATTATAAGCTTAATGACCAACCACTAAGTACCTTAATGAAGTTATCAACCAATGGTGACATTAATGTAACACCCGATGGTGAAAGATGATAGTAGTGTTGATCCTATCAACCAATGGTGACACATGTGCCACAACCGATGGTGGACCGGGTCACCATAACTTATGGTGAGTCAAGGATTTAAATGTAGATTCCATTAAGCCCTAAAACATGATTTCTTGGTTGAATTGATCTACTGGTTAGTCCTATACTCCAATTGAAGGTTTTGAAATATGAACTTGATCCAATGATTAGGATCTAACACTTCTTAAGCAAATAGTTTTGATTAATGGAATTGATCTAATAGTCGAGATTGAATGTTTAAAATACAATGGTTTCGATTGAAACCTATACTATCTCATGTGAGTTTTTATCATCTGAATTTGATGGTTTCCCTCATGTGATCAATTTAAGAAGCTTGATGGTTGATATGATGGCTTGCTTAAAATATACAACTAATGATGGGTTTTAACCAACAACCTATGGATCCCATTTTATGTTGTTAAAAAGGTATGTTTAATGTTTAATGGTGAATCTTTCTAGGTCACAACTCGATGTCTTTACATATGGTTGTTTAAGGTGTTTACGTATGTAAATAACCAACGATCTTATCTTTTCAACATCCAATGGTTCTGGATGATGTTGTAGTATGGTGATATGGGTTGAATGATGATGGAATCAATGGAGGTTTTACTTCAATAAGTTAGTCTTACCTTTTCCCTCATATTGTAGTATGTTGATAGTTTGTTACACTTAACTCTTATGAAGTCAAGTGAAGATGGGTAACTATGATCAACCATACTTGATGGAATAATAGAATAATGGAGTCTCACTTATTGTGGTTGAACCTTAGTATGCTATAACCTAATGGTTAAACCTTCAGTCATGTGTTGATCCATACTTGAGGATAGTATGAAATGTGGTGGTGATGCTTCACCTTATGCATCCACTATCCAACATGGATGCCGTAAGTAGGGTTTGGGTATTAATGTTCATTTGTAACCATCAAAGTAACTTATGTTGATTGAACCTAAGCGTAATACAAGTAGAGAATGGTGATGAATCATGTTATCTTTTCTTATATGATTAATATAATGATGAAATATCCTTTCTAATGATTGATTGAAACTCTAATGTGTTAACTGGTTGTCATCATAGCTTCACCTTCAGTCATGCGTGGATCCATACTTGAGGATAGTATGGAATGTGGTGGCGATGCTAGACCTTATGCATCCACTATCCAATAGGGATGCCATAAGTAGGGTTTGGGTATTAATGTTGATTTTTAACCATCAAAGTAACTTATGTTGATTGAACCTAAGCGTAATACAAATAGAGAATGGTGGTGAATCATGTTATCTTTTCTTGAATGATTAATATAATGTTGGAATATCCTTCCTAATGATTGACTGAAACTCTAATGTGTTAACTGGTGGTCATCATAGTTTCATGATGTATACTTTCTTATGCAAAACTTTTATACTATTAGTATAATGATGGCCAATCATATAGCGTCCTTATATATGATATAATAAAGGAATGCTCTCAAATGTTAAGATAACCTAGCAATGTTATCTTGTGAACATCTATTAGTTATTTAATGCAATATATCATGTTGAGCTTGTGCATCACATGTTTGGTGATGTTGGTTGAGCCTTGTTATAAGTCATAGAAAGATAATGATGAACTTACAGGAAATGATATGATGGTTTTAATGACCTTTTGGCATGGTTGATCAATGAATGAGGTATAATCCTATTATATTGGCAATGGTTGATACCCTGTAATATGGTGCTAAGGATTTATATCCTAGTATAGTATGATGCCAAGTGTAGTCTCATAAATGGAAAGTAAATAGTACCATGTGATGATGAGATGAGGAATAATATGTCTCATACATTTTTTAACTTCTGGAGTTGTTATATATCAATGCTTGCTAGAATTGAATTAGGGTTTGTATGTCCATTTGTATGATAATGTATTAATTTACTCAATTGGAAAAACTAATGAAGTGAAACCCTAATCATGTAGTTTCCTCGTGCGATAGATTCATTACAGTGTTATAACTTGCTGGGTGGTGAAATGAGTAACTCCTATAGGAAACTGGGAGTGCATAATGTTGAGTATGCGGGGACATCTTGGTACCCTAATATCAAGAAATTGAGTATGGCTATGGTAATGCCTCAAATATTATGATATTGTGATGTGTGAGAGGCAAAAAAATAACTATAGGATGCCTCTTATAGAATAGTCATGCGTGAGATGTTCTCTAGCATCATGACATGTACCAAGGCGGACTAGTTGTTTTCAAATGACTATATGTCACTATTGGCAGTTGATTGA
The DNA here is from genome assembly GCA_963693085.1 of Alisma plantago-aquatica. Lineage (NCBI taxonomy): Eukaryota > Viridiplantae > Streptophyta > Magnoliopsida > Alismatales > Alismataceae > Alisma > Alisma plantago-aquatica. The sequence goes on along the minus strand of OY856413.1, from coordinate 136,542,787 downwards.
TATGTCTTTGCGTTGTCCCTCATACTGACCGAAAGTTGTTGGTTAGATCATGGAGTCTGACTCTTCCATAGATCTTGTATGGCACTAATTTTGACTAAGCAGTGGTCGGTTGGAGTTCGGTGGTATGACTCAAATCCTCAGGGTAGTAATAAAAGATGTAATACATTCGTGTATCATATCAGTTTAGGGTTATACATGATGTTTGACATTGGATGATAACCCTTATTTGTTCTCTTTACATAAATTTGATGCTTAATGCAAATTAAGAACTAGTAGATATTCTTATGTTGTAGAAATACTCATGATGTAGTTGTGTACATACAATAATTAGACAAATAAGGATGATTGTTATTAAATGCAATCCTATGAAACTTGAGTAGATATCTGATAAAAGAAATGGATTTGTATATTACTTGTGTATACACTGATCAACATACTTGTTGCTAAGCTTACTTGCTTAACCTATTTAGTATGTTTGAACTATTCAATCCTCTTAATTATTTATTAAATACTCCAACTACTCAGTATACAAACTATATAATTTTTTGTAATCAATATCTGTTGGAGAGAGTTATATCTCCTGCTGGGACTTGGCCTCACCTAGTGGATCACCACATATTTTTAGGTGATCAATAGTAGTGGCAGGAGACTATGGTAGCAAGGAGTATCTAAGGTGATAGACCCTAGAGATGGTAGTTTAGTTGTCTAGTGTGTCCTAGAGTCGGCCATGTGCTCTCAGGTCCAGGTGAGAAAGTTTGTATATGATGTTTTAATCGAATTGAGCTTTTGGCAGCATGTTGATGCTTGTATATGAGGAATATGTGAATAGTGTTTCTTTGTAAAGATTATGTTGTTGATGAAACCACAGAGCATTTGTAGAAGATGTTTTGGTATCATATAAAATACAACAATTTTTTGGGCTCTTATGTAAATGTTTCTAAGCACTTGGGAAATAATGAAAATGGTTTTAATTTACCTTGTTTTCTAGGTTTGTGTATAATTAATGAGGAATCATGTTTTGTGTTTTGAGTAATCTCATTTATTGTAACGGGAATATTCTTTTGTACAAAGAGTATTTTAGATTTATTTATCCATTATATCTACATTAGGCCTTTTGGCCACTTTCAAAAGAAGGGTTTGTGAGGGAAATTTGAGGCATCAAAGCCTATATGTCACCCTATTTTTACATGAGGGACCCCAAGACCAAAGTCAAGAGATAACCCTATTTGAATCATACTGTGTGCCTTTAATTACCCCAAGAATCCAGGTAGCTACACAAGGATATATAATGGATTCTCTATATTATGTTCAAGGTTTGTTAACATTGTATACCAAACATAAAAGCAATATTCATAAGAACAATAGCTCAATCAAGTAAGTAGCTAGATAATAATTCATACGAGCAAACAATCCAATATAATAGTAGGGTCAAAAGATTATGTGTACCTTCTGAGAAGAAAACAAGTTATGATTCTTGAGTAAGATTGCTAGAGAAAGCTCAAACCAAAGGGGACATATGATACAAAAAGACATAAAGTGCGATCTTAGATCAGTAGACTTTTTTAAGCTAAGCCTATTTCATATCATGTGAATGTTCTCCTAAACCTAGGTTTCATATAGTTCAAGTATAGTCCCATCTTTTCAAACATGCATGCATTAATTGAACATTGTTGTAATGAACTAGAACTTAGAATCCTACCATATCCTATGATTAGAAAGCAAGTTAGGTTTGTTATGTAGATGTGACAAACAAGGATAAAATTAACACACATTTATATAATAAATTAATTATGTGGAAACATTTAAATGAAATCATGAGATGTATTACATATATTTTCTTTACTAACATAATGGCTAAATAAAAATAAATATTATGCTTCGGAGCAACAAATGGTAACAAGTTCATAAATATTAATAATTGTCATGATTTGAATAAGTAAGGAATTAATGGACATAGTGTGTAGAATGTAGATTTGAGCACCATAATAATAGATAAGTCTTTTTATGAGAATGTGACATTAGTAGAATTTAATTAAGTGTTGATATAAAGTTTGGATAAATATAATGATAATGTGTCAAAAATTTTAATGGTGCCATAACTCATATAAATAATCACAAAATAAAAATATAATGTTAAAAACGTGTTCTTTGGGCTCCAATTGCCTTGGGAGCCAGGTTTCACATTATTTGCATAATAATAATCATCTTAATTATATTTGGAAAAGAAAATATGATTAAAAAACCATTAAATAAGTTACTAAAGTCTTCAAAAGTGGAAATAAAACTCATATTTGTAATCTACATATTAAAACAAGCCTATGTGTGAATTTTCATCTAATTTGGATAATCTTGAATGATCTAGTGAAGTTAGGAGAGAGAAAGTGAAATTAATGTCCAAAATATTAAATAATGTGTTAAATAATTCCAAGAGTTGAAACAAATATTAAAATAATTTTCCATATGTTAGAGTTTGCTAGAGGGTGAAGTTTCACATTAATTGATTGAATGTAGATGTCTTTAATACATTAGGAAAGAGAAAATATATTTTGCTTTAAAAGAATTAAATAAAATAGATAAAGTCTCTAAAAGGGAAAAACTAATGCTAAAATTGGATTCTATATGCCTTAATTAGCCTGGATACAAAATTTTATATTAATCAAATTTTGTTTGGACCCTCAAATTGATTGGGAAAGAAAGAACATAATTAACTAATCTCACTTCATATAGTTTTCCCTTTGGATAATGTTTCTCGATTTGATATTTGTCATGCCTAGTTTAATTTGTGGACTCTTCTCTAACTGTTAGATGTTTATCATATGATAATCAGGTTGTCATTTTCCTTGGTCCTAAAAAGGAAACTAAACGCCCATTTTTACGGCATGCCGATTTTCTCTTCTCTGATTCTTTCTCTCTTCGCTTTCATCTGTCTTTGATTTCTTCCCCTGTGATTTCCTCACATGATTCCATATAGGATGACACCAACTTTCCACTGAATTTGTTGCCTATATAACCCAAGTTGGTCGTTTCTCTTGGATACCTTGTTCGTCCCCTATTTCATATTTGTTTTCCATCTTCTTACCACCACAAGCCTCTGAACCTCCAGGGAAGCCAAACCAGGCCTTCACAAGATCACTGGGATTTGTTCCATGATGTTGGTTGGGTCTCCTCTGGCTCGAGACTGACTACCCTAGAACCTACCTTCTACGATCAATGAGTTCCAATTCAACACATCATCACCGACCCTCAGCACGACCAGACAACAACTCCAAATGACTCCTACTAGTCTCGTAAGACCCCTCACTGCCTCGATTTGGTTGAATTCAAAGTATCCTGGTTTTCCCTCTTTTATGCTTACTTGACCCCAACTGATGCACTGCTTTTGCAATGTTTGGTCATCATTGTTTTCCTCTTTGGGCTCTCTAGTTCAACTAGGCTTTGCGAGTAAGCTAGTGGTCTTCATTGTTGATTTGGTTGACGAGTTCATGAGTTTTGGTTCTGCTTCACCACTATTTGTTGCTATTTCAGCATGTGAAGATCAGACCAAAGTGGAAGATGATCCCAGGTGAGTTTCCTTTACTACCTGTCTCACTCTTTGATTCTTCAATTCTATATCAGGAGTAAAACCGTGGTTTCACCATCCTATTTTTTGGGCTAGACTTGCTTAGGCATGGGTACTACTTGGCGTACTGTGATTGGTCTAACTTGGTTGTGCTTTGATTAAAATGGATAAATATCATACATCTCCTTATGGAATTTTCTGATTGGTCAGAATTTATAAAATTTATAACTCATTCTATGAATATCCAAAAATTACAAATAAATTTTTAATGGATTCAAAAAAATATTCTCTATCAAATAGAATCAGTTTTATCATATAATTCCAATTCAATCAATAATTGATTTTAATAGATTCCCATATTTGGATTGTAATTTGCAAAATTCATAACGAATAATATGTAACTCTGAAAAATAAAATAAAATATGTCATGAAATCAGAAAAATGTAACCTAAAAGATGGAATGGACTTAATAACCTAATTCAAATATATTAAAAAGGTGATTTTTAGGGTTTGAGTAATTAATGTAAACCTAACCCTAAATCTACATATATTCTTAATAGGTGCTTTGGAGACCTAGGCTTGGACCTATATCTAACTTTGGATTGGCTTAGACTCTGAAGTGAGGCATGTTTGCATCCCCAATTATTCAATATTGAGTAATCATCCTAAATTATCGCAGTTTTGATATCCCACACAATATCTCTATTTTGAGAATTTTTTCCATGTGAAACATTCTACTTGATTATGTTATTATAATCATTCTATTTTGGTTGGTATTTCTTTTGACTCCATATTATGCTTTTATTCTTGAAGAAACCCTAATTTTTCCCACTTATGTGGTTGATATTTATGTTGTCCATTCTTGTGATGGAAACTTTATTTATTCAATAAAAGACTAAACTTTTACTTACCTCTACATTAAGCATGTTATGTGATTCAATAACCGTAGAGTAGTGTAAGTACATTAGTTTTTGGGTTGTGTGCCCATGTGTTATTTTTGGAATGGAGGTTGTGTGCGCCATACCTAAGTGGTGATGCCCATTTTTATATATTTTGGCAGTCTACGAGTACGTCATTCTCTATCAGGTGTCATGTTTGTGAGACTTGGCTGCCCTGGTTATTTATATTGTTCTAGTGTTATTCTTATCTCACATGCATGCATGTTGATGTTAATGATGATGGATTGTGTGCCCTAATTTCTTTATATGTGCTTGTGTGGCACAAACTTCTATGTTGATTTAATGGAAAGTATTCTTTTGTTATCATATGATTGTGATTCATTTCCCTTGATGCACACTTGGGTAGTGATTTACCTTTTTATGAGAATCCTTATTTATTTGACATCCTTTATTCCTTATATTGCTCAATCCTGATTTGGTATTCACATACCATCATTTTGATGATGTCATCTACTTTTCCCCTTCTTACTTGGGTATGCTTCCATCCCCATGTGTAGGACTTGGAGGACATGTCATGCTGACAAGGACTTATCTTAAGGAGCTGAAGCTTGGAGACAAACTTGATATGGTTTAGATTTCCCTCTACTTAGATCCTTATGTTGTTGTAACCATGTAAACCTTATATGGGATATGATGATGTACTTTTATAAAATTTATTATAGTCATGAAATTTTATTCTGCTTCTATACTTTGGTCTTTTGTTTACCATTATTTGATAAGTAAAAATACCTATTCCAACATACTTTCATAATATGTTTGGATAGATGAGTTTTATTCTCAAATAAAGTAGGGATTTGATCCCCTACTGGGTCCCACTCCTTACAACATGGTATCAGATCCCATGGTAGTCAAAATCTTACTATTTCAATTTTGTCTCCTTAAACATAACGTTTTCCATGCATAGTCACCCTTTAGGCGAGACATTTTCCCTAAAATTTGACTAAGTTGTTCATGAGATGATTAAAGGTTGAATTGGGATCATATGAGTTTCACATTAGAATCATGATGAGTAACCCCTAATGTGAAGAGGTTTTAGATGATCTTACCCTACAATATAGTTTAACGGTGATAGGAATCCTTGGATGTTATGAGGCCTGGCTTGAGGATGGAATTAGGTTATGAGTATGAGAGAGTTGTAGAATAAGAAGATCTTATTATGGAAAATTGTGACTTAGTTTTCGCATTGATTTGGTACCATCTTTATTTTACCTCGAATGTATCTTATTGTCAAAAATTATTTTCATTATACTACTATATGTACAAAAAAAACTCTAATTTTGTCTTTGTTTTCTTAAGGTAAGTCACAATGAAGATATATGTGCGGTTTAAGTGGGGAAACCTTAGAATCAATATCCGAAACCCTAGTTATAATGATGGGGTGAAGAATGGGAAGATATGTCTTGTAATAAAGGTTTAGTTGACCTAACCTTTTGTACTCTATGACCTTTTTTTGTTGAAGTGTATCTTAGGGTTGTTTGGTTAGAGACACAAGGACCAAAAGCACAACCCTAGGCTGACATGACATGATAGTTAGATGCTTGACCAATGAACAACATAAAAAGTATTCATAACAAAAAAACCATATGAAACCCTAATATCTTTGAGAGTTGTTTAGTTTGACTAATAAGGCTAAACCTTTTATGAGGTGGAGAGTATTTAGTTGATGATGTATGAACAATTAGATTTTGAGGATGAAATCCTTTTAAGGGGTGGAGTATCATAACGAACTAAAACTTAGAATCCAATCCTATGATTAGAAAGCTAGTTATGTTTGTTCTTTAGATGTGAACAAATAAGGATAAAAATTAATACACATTTACATAATAATTTAATAATGTGGCAACATGTAAATGAAATCATGAAATATATTATATATATTTTCTTTATTGACATAATGGCCAAATAAAAAAAAATATTATGCTTTGGAGTAACAAATGGTAAATTCATGTTCCTAAATATTAATTACATATCATGATTTAAATAAATAAGGAATCAATGGGCATAATGTGTAAAATGAGTAGAATGTAGATTTTCATGCATAACAATAATATACAAGTAATTTTATGACATTGTGACATTAATATGGCTTAATTAAGCAAGTGTTGATATAATCTTTTGATAGATATAATGATAATGTGTCAAAAATCCTAATGGTGCCATAAATCATAAAAAGAAATTAGAAAATAATAATATAATGTTAAAATGTGTTATTTGGGTCCCAATTGCATGGGAGTCAAGTTTCACATTATTTGCATAATAATAATTATCTTAATTCTATTTGTAAAAGAAAATATGATAAAAGACAAAAGTATTAAATAAGTTACTAAAAGTCTTCAAAAGTAGAAACAAATCTCAAATTAGTATTCTACATACTAAAAATAAGCCTATGTATGAATTTTCATGTAATTTGGATTATCTTAAATGATCTAGTGAAGTTAGGAGAGAGAAAGTGTAAATAAAGTTCAAAATATTAAATAATGTGTTGAATAATACCAAGAGGTAAAATAATAGTAAAATTGTATTCCATACGTTAGCGTTTGCTTGAGTGTGAAGTTTCACATTAATTGAGTGAATGTATATGTCTTTAATATATTGGGAAAGAGAAATTATATTTTTCTTTAAAAGAATTAAATAAAATAGGAATGTCTCTAAAAGGGAAAACTAATGCCAACATTAGATTCTAAATGCCTTAATTGGCCTAGATGCAAAACTTCATATTAACCAGATTTTGTTTGGACCCTCAATATGTCTTGGAATGAAAGGACATAATTAATTAATCTCACTTTATTCAGTTTTCCCTTTGGATAATGTTTCCCGATTTGATATTTGTCACACCTGGTTTAATTTGCAGACTCTTCTCTGACCGTTAGATGTTTATTGTATGGCCATCGGGTCATCACTTTGGTTGGTCCTAAAAAGGAAACTAGACACCCATTTTTACTACATGCCAATTTTCTCCTAACTGATTCTTTCTCTCTTTGCTTTCATCTGTCTCTGATTTCTTCCCCTACAATTTCCTCAAATGATTCCACATAGGCTGACTTCAACTTTCCATAGAAGTCGTTTCCTATATAATCCTACATGGTTGTCAATCCTGGCTACCCTATTTGTCCCATGTTTCATATTTGTTTTACGTCTCCTTACCACAAAAAGCCTTCGCACCTCTAGGGAAGACAAGATAGACCTTCATGAGATCACTGAGATTTGTTCCAAGATGTTGGTTGGGTGTCCTATGGCTCGAGGTTGACTGCTATAGAACCTACCTTCTGCGATCAACGAGTCCCGGTACGACACAATACCACCCACCCTCTATAAGACCAGACAATGATTTAGAACTACTCTAGGTAGTCTTATAAGATCCCTCATTTTCTCAATTTGGTTGAATTCATAAGTATCTTGGTTTCCCCCTTTTTCTTCTTACTTGCCCCAAGTTGATGCATCAGTTTTGTAATGTTTTGTCACTGCAGCGTTCCTCTTTGGGATCTCTAGTTCAACTAGGCTTTGTGAGTAAGCTAGTGGTCTTCATTGTTGAATTGGATGATGAGTTCATGAGTTTTGGGTCTACTTCACCACTGCTTGTGGCTATTTCAACATGTGAACATCATATTGAAGAGGAAGATGATCCCTGATGGATTTTCTTTGATACCCCTCTCACTCTTTGATTCTTATTAGGGGTAAAACTATGATTTCACCACCCTATTTTGTGTGACAGACTTGCTTAGGCCCGGGTACCACTTGACGTACTATGATTGGTCCAACTTGGCTGCATGTTGATTAAAATGGATAAATATCATACACGTGACCATATGGAATTTTTGGATTGGTCAGAAGTTATAAAATTCATAACTAATTCTCTGAATATCCAAAAATTAATCATAAATAGTCATTGGATTTAGAAAATGATTCTCTATAAAATAGAACTAGTTTTATTGCCTAATTTCAACATAATAAATATGTTCTTTTAATGGACTCTCTTAATTGGATTATAACTTGAAAAATTCATAACTAATAACATATAATTCAAAAAAAATGTTATGAACTCAGAAAACTCTATAACCTACAATATAGCATGGTTTTGATAGCCTAATTCATAGATAATAGAAATGAACTTTTTAGGTTTTGAGTAATTAATGTAAACCTAACCCTAAATCTACATATATGCTTAATAGGTTCTTTGGAGAACTAGGCTTGGACCTACATCTTACTTTGGACTTGTCTAGACTCTGAAGTGAGGTATGTTGGCATCCCCAATTATTTAGTATCGAGAAATCATCCTAAATTATCACTCTTTTGATAGCCCACATAATATCTCTCCTTTGAGAATTTAATCAATGTGAAACATTCTACTTGATTAAGTTATAATTATCATTCTATTTTGGTTTTCTTTTGACTCGAGCTTATGCTTTTATTCTTGAAGAAACGTTAATTTTTCCCACTGATGCGGTTGATATATATATTGTCCACTCATATGATGCCAAATTTATTTCTTCAATAAAAGACTAAACTCTTACTTGCCTCCACATTAAGCATGTTATGTGATTAAGTAGCCCTAGAGTAGTTTAAGTAAATTAGTTTTTGGGTTGTGTGACCGTGTGTTATATTTGGGATTGAGGTTGTATGCCCCATACATGGGTGGTGATGCCCATTTTTATATATATTTAGAGTCTGGTAGTGCATCATTCTCTATCAGGTTTCAAGTTTGTGAGACGCTGTCGCTATTGTTATTTATTTTGTTCTAGTGCTATGCTTATCTCACATGCATGCAGGTTGATGTTTTTGATGATGGGTTGTGTGCCCTAATTTCTTTATATGTTCTTGTGTGGCACAAACTTTTATGTTTTTTAATGGAAAGTATTCTTTTTTTATCATATGATTGTGATTCATTTCTCTTGATGCGCACTTGGGTAGTTCTTTACCTTTTTATGGGAAGTATTATTTATTTGACATCATTTATTCCTTACATTGATCAATCTCAATTTAGTATGCACATACCAACCTTTTGCTAATGTCTTCTACTTTTCTCCTTCTTGTTGGAGTATGCTTCCAACCTAGGTGTAGGACTTGGAGGACATTGCATGGTGACATGGACTTAGATTAAGGAGTTGAAGCTTGGAGACAAACTTGATATGGTTTAGATTTCCCTCTACTTAGATCCTTATATTGTTATAACCATGTAAACCCTATATGGGAGATGATGATGTACTTATGTAAAATTGATTATAGTCATGAAATTTTATTCCTCTTCTTTACTTTGGTCTTTTATTTACCATTATTTGAGAAGTAAAAATACCTATTCCAACATACTTTTATAATATATTTAAATAGATGAATTTATTCTCAAATAAAGTCGGGAGTGGATCACCTATTGGGACCCACTCCTTACAAGTGTACAAGTATCGACATGAAGCCTTAGATCTAGGTGAGTCATCCACATTTTTAGTACTAAAGATAAAGATAAGTCTAATTTAACAAAAGGGTAAGCATGAGAGTTAGATTGTCATCAATGTCAATTCATGCAAGATCATAATTAGTCACATTATATCCATATCATACAATAGTGTTGCATTTCCAAGTCATATGAGCATTAGGGTGCATGGAGTGGAACAAGTTAAGATTTTGGTCTATAGCATGATGAAGATACTAATATGAAGTCATTAAGATAACATAGTTAACATTAGAGCATGATCTAGAAAGGTTAGATCCCAACAATCAATATATGTACTTGATTACACTAGGTTTTACATGCAGTCAATAATGCACATGAGTATGTTACATGTCAATTCAAGTCACAAATCATTATAAGGTCTAATTTGAAGATGAAAAAAGATATATAAACATAAGGATCCTCTTTAGCACATAAATTAAAGATTCAATCCAGTAAGTACTGTAACATCACATATAGGGCATAAAAGTTTACAAAGTGGTTCTTTTAGATCCTATGAGTTATTCATGGAAAGGATGCAAAATATTTTAGTGGAACAAGGCACAAATTATCATAGAGTCTATTAATTTATAAGCTAGATGATCATAAGATAGCAAATTAGGCTAAAGTGTCCACCTGGATAAAGTTACGTCATTCATACACCTAAAGGTGTCATATTTAGGACAAAATAGTAAACATGAGCATATCAAGGTGATCCATTTCGTGATTCAAACCAATACATGGATAAGAGTTAGCAATATAAAGTTTAAGAGTGATATTTGAAGTCATCATACTTAATTGAAGCAAGATACATTATTATTTGTTCAAAAAGTGCATAAAATACATGCTTTTTAGGATATGAGAAGAAGAGCAAGAGGAATTAGACCACGAAACTAACTTTAAGTGATAGATCTCGTTTTATGATCATTTTGTTGTATAACAAGTCCTATTTTCGTCAAGCAAGTCACATGATACATATTTTGGAAAGTTTACCTTGACATGACCCCTTTTGGATCATTGTATCGAGATCAGAAGGGCTTTCAGAGAGGATGCTCAAGGTCTAAGGTTTATGGGCCTAGTGGTCCATCCTTGTGATGCACATCGTCACACCAAAATGAGATTACTCAAAACAAAGCATGGAACTAATACTAAACATCTAAGATTTCCATAAGACAAGGTAAATTAAAATTGATTCCATATTACCATAAAGTAGAAACATGTTACATCTGGGTCCACATGAAGCTACATGTACATATCATCCCATAAGGTGTTATATACAACTATTCACTTGGCCAACATGCCACAACTTGTTATATTTGATAACATGTTCATATATATACAAAACATATATATACACCCATGGCCTACTATCAAAATTTGTGTTAATATAGAATCTCTACAAAACACCCCCAAGGACTTGAGAGTATAGGAATGCCACATAGTACACTACTACAAAACACTAGTAGAATATCCAACCTTTAATAACTAATGCTGCTCTTGCTGCTCAACCTCAACTCCACAATCTCTACCTCATCGTGCATGACCACCTAAAAGATGTAGAAACCCACAGAGTGAGACCAATGTCCTAGCAAGAGATATAACTCTCCGCCAAAGTCAATTATATGCATAGATAGTTTAAAGCGCGAAAGTAACATCAACTAAATGATATAAGTAAAGAAAATAACACTATCTAAGCAAATTAGGCATCTACAATTGAGCAGTAGAACATTTGATATTATAAGAAGGAATATGAAGAACATGTATAATAGTTGATTTCTCTTACCACATTATAATTAACCCAAATAGTATAAGAGATAAGGAAAAGGGTCATCCAATGTGAGTCATGTTTAACCCTAAGCAAGCATACTACACGGTTTTATTACGTCTTTTCTTAATGCCCTAAGGAGATAAGGTGTACCACTCATGCTCCAAGTGACCACTGCTAAGTTGAAATCAATGCCATACAAGATCTAGGAGGATCTGGACTTCTATGATCTCCCACACTCTCGGTCAGTTTGAGTCTGCTACAGTGACATATAAGGTCCAACTGCTAAATAGCCTAGTCTGCCTTGTTATATAGGCACAAGACTAGTGAAAAGTGACCTACGACCACAGCCACACTCCTATCGAGATATGAACACAGCCATCCTCAAATTATATCACATATATATATTTAATCATATCACTGAGATGTAGCCTCGACCGTTCTCCTTCCAGGGTATGACCACAACAAATCATGTGAAATGCATATACTTAATATTATATGATTATGAGCTTCCAATAAGGGAGAACCCATTTCACTATCCAATAAGTATTGATACTGAAGATGGATCTATGGTACATGGCCACTATATGATTAGGGTTTTTACATAATTACTTAGTCCAGTTGAGTATCTTTTATCATCAATCAAGTTACAATGTACAAATCCTAAATAAATTGTACAAAGATAAGGGTATGTTACAAATCCAGAAGATATGAAATGTAAGAAGCATGAAACTTGTCACATCATCTCTTGATACCATTGCCATGAAAGGGCATATGCATTATCACATCACTAGGGGATAACAATCCCTCATCTCATCACTAGATATTATCACCTCACATGAGGCATAAAGCCTCTGCTAGGTCATAAGACCCAAGTCATATAGTTCCTGCACCTCATCATTCTCTCATCATGTCTCATAAAGGCTCATAATTTTCACCATGTGTCATGTAAAACACACCATAGAAATCACTAACTATTATACTCATTCCACCTACAAAGTTAGGATTACACAAGCAGGAGAGAGAAAACATCAACTCATGTCATTTATCCAAGCAAGCTCAATAAGAACAACATGAACTAGAAATGTGGGTTAAGGTTTCTCATATCGATTAGGGTTTCCATTTAAATACTTCCAACATTTATCCCTAGAAAGTCACTTACCACATTCTTAGACCACATTGGGATTAGGCATCATGGTTATGATCAATTAATCATTGATTACAAATAGCATTATGTATCGATCATCTCTTACATAAACATATATTGCGACCCACTATGTTAAGACATTGTAGGGACCAACATGGTGTTGGCTCACCTTTGTAACTGCAACAAAGGATAAGTGTAGTGAATGCAAGAAAACCACCTGTTGCGACCAACCAATCATTGAAACAAGGAGTAACAACCACTCTTCTAGGGTGGGTTGCACCCATAACACATCAACCACCAAGCGTGCATCGACCGACTCAACCACAAAACTTCAATTAAAACAAGGACATCATGAGAAATAACCACAAGACAGGTTAACCATGATGCAACCCACCACATCAATGTATGTAGCGACTGCAACATGTTCAAATAGATCCAAGGAACCAAGGATATCTTGTCAACTGAAACAAGAAATCAACCATCAAGAACTCAACAACACCATTATGAAACACCATGTTAGGAAAACCATCAAATCCTAGAAACTATCATCTTAAAAACATAATTAAATCATAATCCAGAATAGGTGACAAACATCAAGGAAAAACTAAGAATCATCCAGGGGAAAACTCCATACAAGATGGACAACAAAACCCTAAAACCAATGTCACTAAAGTACATATGGAAAACGATGATGATAAGAGGAAAACTGTGGAACATACCATGTAATCAAAGATCAAAACTTCAAACCTAATAAGATGGTCAAACCATTATATGGTGATAGAACCAAAGGTCATATTGTATGTAAGAATTAACAACTCCCCCATCACTTACAAATCAATTGCATGAAATTTGGGTTTAGGAAAATGAGTAATCTGTGTAAGACTATTTAAAAATCATAAACCCTAGATCATAAGAACATCATCTAGCATTCCAATATCACATTTTAAATATAGAACAACAACATACACATAAGATAATGGTGCAATAATAGAAGAGAGGAAAGTTATATAACCCACCTTATGAAGATAATTAAGCTCCAAAGCCTTGAGATCCAAGAAAGACAGAAGAAGCTCCAAATTGGATCAACTCCACAACCACAATTTCACCTCAAGAAGAAGAAAAGATACCAAGTTCAAAGGATAGATCAAGGTGAAGAAAACTCAAACCCTAGGCCAACCAAAGAAGAAGAAAGAAGAAGGGAGGAAGCTTCATCCCACTAGGTACTACCATGGTCTAACCATAGTGTCTAACCTTTGTGAGGAGAAGATCCTCAAGATAGCCACCATGGTCAAACCATAGTATCATGGACAAGAGAGGAAGAAGGAAGTAGGGTTCAAAGGAAATGAGATCAAGGGTGTAGAACCACTTACCAAGAAGGAAAAGCACCAAGGATCACCACAAGGAAGATGATAAAGCTCAAGATCACCACATACAAGGATGAACGGTCAACAAAGCTCCAAGATCAGCCTTATCTAGCTCAACCAATCTCCAAGGTCGGCTCAAGCAAGAAAGAGGAAGAAGAGAGACATAAAAGGAATGCTTGCACATGAAAGAGAGAGCTCATATACACATGGGGTAGGAGGGAGGTAAAGAAATGAGGTGTCAAGAAGTTAGAGCCCCACTAGGAAACTTGTCCCTCAAAAGATCAACCATGCAACCACTCAAGGCATGCATGCATCAAAGGGTGATAAAACCAAGGTGGTGTAGCTACCACTTAGCTCCACTACACACCCTCTTACTGTCGCAACAACCCTATGATCACCATGTAGCGACCACTACACATAGCCAAACAAGGTTAAGTCACTACACTCCACAACACTAGGAACCCTAGTGACCAAAAAGCAAAACCAGGGTACCATGTTTGCAACAAACATGAACCAAAGAAGATATTGCAATTGTAAAACTCCCATGGTACAAACACAGGTCGCTACAAGGGTCAACACTCATAAGGTTGACACCACCATCAAGAAAAACCCTAGAAAACCCTAGCATCACCATAAGATGCCACATCATCAACAAAGGTCCAACAGGATGCCCCATATCATCATCTTCTCTCTCATGATGATAAGGCACAAGAAGCACAACCTACATGTGACAAATTGCAAGATAGATCCTCATCATGAGTAAATTGCAACTTTGTCCAAAACAAGCATATATAGCTCAAACATCAAGCAAAAATGACCAAATGTAAACATAAATGTGTCAGATGTTATTAAGGCATATCAAGAGATTAGATTAATGTTGAATGTAGCATCCTTATTTTCAGGAGTAAAATTAAACCTTTTGTGTAGTTTTCTTCAAATAATATTTTGTTAAGGGCCTTAATATAATTTGTCCAAAATAGTTTTACTTCTAGGATCTCAATCCAAAGAGAAATAATTAAAGGGCCCAAAATAAGTTTTCCTTTATTTTTGTGTTGTAAATATTTTTGCAATAATGGCAATGTGTTTTCCCTTTTCTTTTATGAAATTAGTTTAAAAGGTTTGAAAGAGAAAGAACCAAGAATTCAAAATTTAAACCACTTGGACATTAATGTGCTTTTCCTTTTTATAGATTCCAAAATAAAGCATCTAAGATTCATTTTCTCTCGTTCTTGGAATTTCCAAAAAGGCATCATAATGTGCCCTTATTCTTTTAGTCCAAAAATATAAGAAAATATACTCTCTTGACATCATTAATCCACTTTTCCTTTTTATTTATTTTTACATAACCATAGGAGGGAAGTAATATTCCCCTTGTTTTCTCTCTCCTCCAATGAAAGTGCATAAAAAGGCAAAAACTAAGTGTGCCATGACTTGTAAATAGACAAATAGTGGTTATCTTGAATTTTTGGAGTAAAATCCACAAAGGAAAGTTCCCCCTCTTTTATTTAATTAGTTAGTACACTTAAATTAAGATAAGAAAGAAAAATATAAAACGTGGACCAAAAAGTTGAGAAAACCTAAAACTAATTGGCTAGGATTTATCTAGACCCTTTAATTAGCCAATGGTCCAAATTTGGACTCGTTTGGACTTTGTTTAACCATTCAATTAAATTAGGGAAGGTTTGAATATAATTTGATTGGATTTGCATTCAATGCACTTGTTTCCCTATAGTCCTAGGATTTATTTCCTTTTCATGCCTTTCCTTTCTTTTCTTTTTCACGCGCGCCTCTTGTGGCCATTTGATTTAGATCAGATGGTATCTGGATCATCCCCTACCTCTCACCTATTTAGGCAAGTGGGGCACTGACCCAACGATTAATTCCCTGATTAATTTCTCTCTCTATGCTCGCTCTCTCCTCATGATTCTTTGTCCCCCAGATTCGTCGCTCACTCATGCACCCAACGAGCCCTTGATCACACCCTCTCATTCCCTACAGATAAAATGCCCATTAGGGTGAGACTCCCCCTCTCTGCGAGTATTAGCGGCCACCACCATAGTCCTCCTCGTTGCCTTTTTAAGCTACCAAGAGAACCTCCAGGCTCCCACATTTCTCCCTCCACCTTCAATTTTATCTCCAAAGCCCCTAGGTTCCCTGACCTACTAGAGGTGCCTCCTCCAGTGACCTCAGTTTCACCTAACCATCCTCAGCGCCTCTGGTGCAATTAAGACATAGGTAACGATTCATGGTGTCCCATGTTTCTTTTATCTTTGTCTGTTTGCCCTATGTTTTCTCCAGTCATTGTACCCTATAGGGCCGAGCCCCCTCCCTCATTGGCGCTTAATGCCATTGGCCTTCAGGGCCTCCGTGGCCTCGGTTATTCAACACCTGACTTTGTGAGGCTCTATGGAATGTTTTCCTCTCCTGGTTCCTCGCCTCATCGACGGTATCCTCTTTTTCGATTTCAGACCCCCTCCCCCTATTTTCGGTGGTAGAAGTGAAGCAGTGCCTCCAAAGACTCTTCTATTTCGCATGACCAGACCCCGCCTTCATGTCGGCCTCATGAGTTCTTCTGTCAAGTTTTGAGGACTCAGGTTTCCCTCCTTCCCTCTTGCCTTGTTTTCCCAGTTGTCGATCTCGCTGGTTGTGCTTGGCCACGGACTGAGCATGGCCTCAAGGCCCTGCTCGTTGGGGCCCCTCCCTTAGCTCTCTAGCCTCGGCCTGGAGCATGGAGTTCAATGAAAACCTCTACTTCTTGTGAACGAACTCGGTCTCTAAGCCTTTGGTCGCAATTCTGGTCTCCAAAGGTTTGTGCCCAACACCATGGATGAGGGGAACATGCTTGGTCAGTAAATGACCGTAATGCCCCCTACCATGTTAATCTATATGTTACAGTCGCATGGGTACTTTCAGGTTTGCACACCTTTCTCGGTTCCTTGACCACTAATCCACTTGGGTGAGACCCGCGCCTATATGGTGGGCTCTCATTGGCCCATGTGGCATTTTTCTAAATTCTGATTGGTCCATTTTCATTAATTCATAGTAAATCACTCGATGCTCAGAAAAATGAGCAAAAATATGTTTTGGAAATGTTTTGTTAAGAGGAATTTAAATATGTAATTTGTAGAGTCTGATTTTAAATCTCCAAGCCTTGGTTTTATGAGAAATGGAAATTAGGGTTTAATTTGGTGAATAAATGTATAATAATGTGAAACATGTTGTAAATAGGGTGATTAGGGTTACCAGACCCCCAAGATCATGATTAGGGTTTTAATCAAACTAGGAAGAGAGAGAAGATACTCTCCAAGTGAAAAGGTAAGTGGTCCATGAAATTGAACATATAGTTAATTTGTTTTGAATTAATATGCATGTATGAATTTCAATGACTGTCATGTTCATGTTGTTTACTGTTTCTAATTGTTAAATTCAGTAAGATTAAGATGTATTGAGTTGTTTATTATGTATGGTATCACCTTCATAAATCTTAATGATAATGTTACCAATAAAAGTATAATTTAAAGATAAGAGCCTTTTTTGGTCGGTCAAAAATCTTGTTGCTATAATATTACCAAAACTTTGGGTACAAAACATTGTGCCCCTTAACCAGCAGGGATGAAACATCCTAAACAAGAAACAAAAAGATCTTAAAAAAGACCTCAAGAAAGGAAGACGAAAAGAAATCTACGTTTGCTACAAAAGACAAAGACCCCAAACAATTTCTATGGGCGTCAACCAGCACATCCAACACAACACTAACAATAAAAACACCTTCAAAATGTGCCATCCTGGAAGTCTGAAAGCAGAACATAGAATTAAAGCATTCGTTATCTTCAAGAAGAGACAAGGATCACTTCTACCACCAAACCTTCAAAAAACTTCAGGTCACTATATGGATGAGCAAGCATCCAACAAGGGACCCCTCACTGCTGTGCACCACGACACTTCATCCAGTACCTGGGATGGACCCAGGTCAAAAGGATACCAAGATGACCACCGAGATGTAGAAGAGAAAGCAATAGAATACATCCATAATCTAACCATCAATAAATGTCCTTGAGCTGGGCATTGCCTTTCCTCCACTGGCATTTGATTCAATCCCTAAAGATGTGAAATCTAGGTAGATGACCAGCCCCTCTTCATCAATCAACAATCACCAGATAACAGACCCTGCTCATCTCTGCTACACCAAGGAGACTAACCAAAAGCTCCAACTCTTGGTTCACCCAGGAGTGAACAACTGCAAAAAACTGTAGTGTCTATAACACTCTGTCACCCATCCAGTTTGATGAGAAAACCCAACCAACAAATCATGATGAACACACATGTGAACCGTTCCCCAAAAGCACTCCTTCTCGCATGGCATCATGTTCACCTTCAGAGTAGCAAGCAGGAGAGTAAGGGAAAGTTCCACACTACTTGTCAGTACAGACTAGAGCCTGGATGAACTCCTCAAAATAGAGCAAGCCAGAGACCTCATCACAGGGTAGGACAAGGGCTAGCTCCTGACCTATGTCATCCTTTGAAGGACAAATCTTCGAACACCTTGAAGGTGTTGTTGCATGTAAAAGCAAGATGACCCTAAGAGGGGAAGTGAATACAATCTGCCCCCTTTAAGCCCAATACCACACAAAATAGGCTACTACTTAGGCAGAGAGCCTCATTGAACCATGAGGCCATTGGGGACCACCGTCAAAAACCTGGTGTGCGATGATGCTCTGTTTGCATAGAGACAATACATCGAACACCATGATGCAGCTACAGAGGAACACATTGGATAGGGGAGGATAGAGCCTGCCACACATCACCGCACAGTCATCGGGGCAAGAGGTCAGCATCAGGGAGATTCCAACCTACCGAAGCTAGGGTTGCTGCTTGCACAGAGCCGCCGAGCTAGAGAAGAGCACCTGAAGATGGCTCCGCCTCTGGACGAGGAAGGCGCAAGCCATGCCGCCCAGTTGGAAATAACACACGCAAGCCACACTAGTGCTAGGAAAGAGAGGCACCACCATCCATCACTAAACCAGCAGATCTAGGATATCGTCGGGGGTCGAGGGGGCACCATCAGCCAAGACAGCCAGGCTATCCTCGTCTGATGGAGTAGAAGGAGCCTAAGACAAACAAGCAGCAGCCAGTTATTCACCTGCAGAACGGAGTAGCACCATTATTGTAGACCAAGGCAGGTCGGTGCCTCTCCCACTATCTCTCTTGAATAGTTTAAGTCAACCAGGTCGAAGAGCCGAAATCCCTTGAGCCAGATCCCGACATAGGTGCGCATCACGCCTCCTTCCACTCCAGGCGAGCTGAGGGCCCCCTGCGATCCAACGATAATGCCATAAAAGCCGCATGAACCCTGCTCCCTTTGCTCTAGTGAAGCCTCATCCACTAACCACACTTCTTGACGGAAGGGCCAAGGGGAGGGCACGACCAAAGGACGACGCCGCTCCCCCCAGTGGGGAAAACCCTAGAGAGTAGCGAGAGCTCGCGTAAAGATAAGAGCCTTAAGAGAAAGAGAATGATAAAATAAAACTTATATACGTTCCTCATAAGAGAAGAGGCACTTCAGTGCATAAGAGAAGAGGCACCTCGGTGCAACTGAAGAGGCACATTGGTGCATAAGAGAAGAGGAACATTTGTGCAAACCCGAGGATGCTTATATAGGTTATGATAAAACAAATTGATCTAAAAGAAAATGCATGTCTTTTAAATGTTCAAATGTATAATGTTATGTGTTTATTTCAATTTCAAGTTTTCTTTATAATATGTTCAATCAACTTACCATTGGTTTTATTGCATGGATGGGCGCATTATGCCCACTGGTAGGAGCAAGCTCATGAGCTAGAAGGCCATCTAAGGAGAAAAATCTAGATCAATAACTACCAAGGAGAAAAGCATCGATGGGGTGCCAACTATAGTTTTAGATCCTTTGATTTTGTTAGATTTTGATATGTGAACCTTATTAAGCATTTGAGAATGAGAAATTGTAACTGTTACCCTATGATGGTTTATTTAAACTATATTTTTGCAATGTATATCATGATTGTGACATACCCCTTGGAAAATGTGAATTTTTATGCTTCTGCACTATAATGTGAATAAATATACAAGTGGGGTGTTACAATAATGGTATCAGAGTCAAAATATGGTTGGCCACTGGGTTTTTCACATGATCTCATGTAGTTTATGTCTTTTTCACAGTGATGTCTCCGAAGAAGAAAGGTGAGAATGAAAAGGTAGCCATGGGTGGGGATGAAGGTGAATCTGTTAGCATGGGAGAACAATGAGAATCTCCACATCAAGAAACCCCCATGGTGCCTTTTGATGTCCTTGTTAGAGCTCTAGCCACTGCCATGGGGAGAGAAGAAGGCCAAGTGGGCAACCCTAGGGTCAACCCCGAGATTTCCCTAGTCGACATTTTGAAGATCAAGCCTGACTCGTTTTCTAGGGAAGAAGAGGTGGAAGTGGTGGGAAAAGTTGAGAGTTGGATGCAACACATGGAACATTTCTTCCGTGACTTAGACTGTCCCAACCACTCCAAGGTTCGCTTTGGGACACATATGTTGAAGGGAGCTTCTAGGACATGGTGGGAGAACGTACTAGGTTCTCATGAAGCTGATGCTCCTCCATTCACATGGGAGGAATTTTTTGAGGCCTTCAAAGACCACTACATATCCGAGGCCATGATTGAGAAGAAGGAGGAAGAATTTCAGAACCTACATCAACATGGTGACATGACGGTCACCCAATATGCGATGAAATTTCAGATCCTATAGAAGTACAATTACGACTATGATGAACGTCACAAAACAAAGAAGTTCATTCGAGGTCTTAAGCCAGATCTTAACTTTGCCTTGTCAAGATGTGGGCATTGTACACTCCAAAGTGCCCTAGATGCTGCCCTAGAGTTAGAGGATCATCCATGGAGAGCATGGAAGAAGGAGAGCCACCACAACAACCACAACTCCAACCACAACAATGACAAGAAAAGGAAGGCACCGACTGAAGCTGTTCCAAACCAGCATGCAAAGACCCAATGTGCAAAATGTTCCAAGTATCACCTAGGTGAATGCAGGTGTAGGACATGTGTTGGTTATGCATGTGGCGAGATAGGCCACATTAGACCTAACTGCCCCAAAGTTCAAAAGAAGGAGCCTAATGTCAACCAAGCACCTAAGGGGAAGAGGCATGCTAGAGTTTTTGCTATGGTAGATGAGAGTGAGGATTATAAGACTGAGTAGAGTTTAGTAGCTTAGTTATTCTCTTTTCAAAAAAAAATTATGCAATATATGGAACTATGGTTTTATGCAATATACGGAACTATGGTTTTTGTTTTAAAGATATGAAAATTTCTAAGGTGGGTAGCCGAACAAAATTTTGAGGAAGAAATTTAATTAAGGTGGGTAGTAATGTAACATCCTTATTTTTAGGAGTAAAATAAAACCTTTTGTGTACTTTTCTACAAATAATATTTTGTTAAGGGCCTTAATGTAATTTTTCCAAAATAGTTTTACTTATAGGATTTCAGTGCAAAGAGAAATAATAAAAGGGCCTAAAATAAGTTTTCCTTTATTTTTGTGTTGTAAATATTTGTGTAATAATGGCAATGTGTTTTCCCTTTTATTTCATGAAATAGGATTAAAAGGTTTGAAAGAGAAAGAGAAAGATAAAGAAGCAAGAAATCGAAATTTAAACCACTTGGACATTAATGTGCTTTTCCTTTTTATACATTCCAAAATAAAGCCTCTAAGGTTCATTTTCTCTCTCTTCTTCTTGGATTTGCCAAAAAGGCATCATAATGTGCCCTTATTCTTTTAGTTCAAAAATATAAGAAAATATCATCTCTTGCATCATTAACCCACTTTTCCTTTTTATTCTTTTTACATAAGCATAGGAGGGAAGTAATATTCTCCTTGTTTTCTCTCTCCTCCAAGGAAAGTGCATAAAAGGCAATAACTAAGTGTGCCATGACTTGGAAATAGACAAATAGTGATTATCTCAAATTTTTGGAGTAAAATTCACAAAGGAAAGCCCCCCCCCCCTTTTATTTAATTAGTTTGTACACTTAAAATAAGATAAGAAAGAAAAATAGAAAACATGGACCAAATATTGGGAAAACCTAAAACTAATTGGCTAAGATTATTCTAGACCCTTTAATTAGCCAATGATCCCAATTTGGACTCATTTGGACTTTGTTTGACTGCTGAATTAAATTAGGGAAGGTTTGAATATAATTCGGTTGGATTTGTATTCAATGCACTTGTTTCCCTATAGTCTTTGGGATTTATTTCCCTGTCACGCCTTTCCTTTCTTTTCATTTTCACATGCGCCTCTTGTGGCCATCCGATTTCGATTAGACAGTATCTGGATCATCCCCTACCTCCCACCTGTTTAGGTAAGTGGGGCGATGACCGAACGATTAATTCCCTGACCGATTTCTCTTGCTATGCTCGCTCTCTCCTCACGATTCTTTCTCCCCTGGATTCGTCGCTCACTCCCACACCCAAAAAGCCATTGCTCGCACCCTCTCATGCCCTACTGATAAAATGCCCATTAGGGTGCCGCTCCACCTCTATGTGAGAATTAGCAGTCGCCACCATAGTCCTCCTCATTGCCTTTTTAAGCTACCTAGAGAATTTCCAAGCTCCGACGTTTCTTTCCCCACCTTGAATTTCATATCCAAACCCCGAGGTTCCGCAACCTACTGGAGGTGCCTCCTTCGGTGGCCTCAGTTTCGCCTAACCATCCCTGATGCCTCTGGTGCAATTGAGACACATGTAACGATCCATGGTGTCCTAGGTTCCTTTTACCTTTGTCCGTTTTCCCTATGTTTTCCCCCGTCGCTATACCCTGTAGGGCCGAGCCCCCTCCCTCACCAATGCTTGACGCCATTGACCTTCAGGGCCTCCGCAACCTCGGTTATTCACCGCCCAACTTCGTGAGGTGCTATGGAATGCTTTCCTCGCCTGGTTCCTCACCTCATCGACGGTATCTACATTTTCAATTTGGGACCCCCTCCCCCCTATTTTCGGCAGTAGAAGTGAAGTAGTGCCTCCGACGGCTCTTCTCTTATGTGCAACCAGACCCCTCCTTTACATCGGCCTCATGAACTCTTCTATTGAGTTTTGAGGACTCGGGTTTCCCTCCTTCCCTCTCGTGTTGTTTTTCTAGTTTTCGATCTTACCGGTCGTTCTTGGCCACAGACTGAGCCTGGCCTCAAGCCCCTGCACATCGGGGCCCCTCCCTTAGCTCTTTGGCCTCGACCTGGAGCAAGGAGTTCGATGAAAACCTCTGCTTCTTGTGATCGAACTCGGTCTTGAAGGCTTTGGTCGCAGTTATGGTCTCTAGAGGTCTGCGCCCAATGCCATGGATGAGGGGAACATGCTTGGTTAGTAAATGACCGTAATGCCCCCTTCCATGTTAATCTATGCGGTACAGTCACATGGGTACTTTTAGGTTTGCACACCTTTCTCGGTTCTTTGACTACTTCCACTTTGGAGAAACCCGCTCCTATATGGCGGGCTCTCATTGGCCCATGTGGCATTTTTCTAAATTTTGATTGGTCCATTTTCATTAATTCATAGTGAATCGCTCAATGCTTAGAAACATGAGAAAAAATATGTTCTGGAAATGGTTTGTCAAGAGGAATCCAAATATGTAATTTTTAGAGTCTGATTTTAAATTGTGTAACCTTGGTTTTATGAGAAATGGAAATTAGGGTTTAATTTGGTGAATAAAATGTATAATAATGTAAAAAATGTTGTAAATAGGGTGATTAGGGTTACCAGACCCCCAAGATCGTGATTAGGGTTTTACTCAACCTAGGAAGAGAGAGAAGATACTCTCCAATTAAACATATACTTAATTTGTTTTGAATTAATATGCATGTATGAATTTCAATGACTACCATGTTCATGTTATTTACTATTCGTAGTTGTTAAATTCAGAAAGATTAATATGTATTGAGTTGTTTATTATGTATGGTATCACCTTCATAAATCTTAATGATAATGTTACCAATAAAAGTCTAATGTAAAGATAAGAGCCTTAAGAGAAAGAGAATGATAAAATAAAACTTATAAAAGTGCCTCATAAGAGAAGAGGCACTTCATTGCATAAGAGAAGAGGCACCTCGGTGCAGCCTAAGAGGCACTTCGGTGCATAAGAAAAGAGGCACATTTGTTCAAACCCAAGGATACTTATATAGGTTAATATAAAAGAAATTGATCTAAAAGAAAATGCATGTCTTTTAAATGTTCAAATGTATAATGTTATGTGTTATTTCAGTTTCAAGTTTTCTTTATAATATGTTGAATTCACTTACCATTGGTTGTATTGCATGGCTGGGGGCGCGATGCCCACAGGTAGGAGCAAGATGAGGAGCTAGAAGGCCATCTAAGGATAACAATCTAGATCAATAACTACCAAGGAGAAAAACATCAGTGGGGTGCCTACTATTGTTTTAGATCCTTTGATTTTATTAGATTTGTATATGTGAACCTTATTAAGGATTTGAGAATTATAAATTGTAACTGTTATCCTATGATGGTTTATTTAAACTATATTTTTGCAATGTATATCGTGATTGTGACATACCCCTTAAAATGTGATTTTTTATGCTTCTGCACTCTAATGTGAATAAATATACAATTGGGGTGTTACATTTAAGCATCTTATTAAGAAAAGAAAACAAAATCAAACACTAATCTAGGTCAGGGGCCTTGCAACCATAAACCCCTAACATGGATTTCATGCCTAAAATCCTACACAAAAAGAGATGGATACTTCCTACACATCGCACCCTCATTCTCCCACATGGGTTCCTCCACACCATGGTGATGCCACAAAACTTTAACTAAAAAGATATCCTTCGTCTTCAACTTCTTGATCCTCCTATTTAGGATCAACATAGGGTCATCCACATATGATGCCTCCTCATCCAATTCAACCTCCAATGGTTACGAAACCAACTCCATGTCAGAGCGGCACTTCCTCAACAACAAAACATGAAACACTGAATGTAACCTATACAACTCAAGTGGCAACTCCAACTTATAACCCACCTTCTCAATATGCGGCAACAGTGGGTAAGGCACCATGTACCTAGGATCCAACTTACCCTTCTTTCCTAACCTCAACACACCTTTCCATGGAGAGAATTTGAGATACACCTTGTCTCCCATTTGGAACTCCAATGACCTACAATGACTATCAGTGTATGACTTCTATCTTTCCTAGGTCGCCTTCAATTGTTTCTAGATCATCTTAATTTTTTTTTGTTGTCTAATGCAAAAGTTCAGGACCCAAATGTTGATATTCACCAGTCTCATACCGACACAATGGAGATCTACAATGTCTCCCATACAAAGCCTCATACAATGCCATATCGATGCTCCTTTGGTAGTTGTTATTATAGGAAACTTCTATCAAACTGAGTTGTATATCCCAACTGCCCAAAAACTACAAGACACAAGCTCTCAATAGATCCTCTAATGTTTGTATAGTCCTCCCAGATTGTCCATATATCTACAGGTGAAACGTCATGTTGAACCTCAACTTCATACCCATTGTTCTGTGCAGACAATCCTAAAAGCAACTGATAACCTGAGGGCCTCTATATGACACGATAGTAGTTGGGATACCATGCAAATGATTGATCTCATCAACATATATATCCCAACTGCCCAAAAACTACAAGACACAAGATCTCAATAGATCCTCCAATGTCTGTATAGTCCTCTCAGATTGTCTATATATCTACAGGTGAAACATCATGTTGAACCTCAACTTCATACCCATTGTTCTGTGTAGACAATCCTAAAAGTAACTGGTAAACTGAGGGCCTCTATATGACACGATAGTAGTTGGGATACCATGCAAATGATTGATCTCATCAACATATATCTGTGTCAACTTCTCTATCATATATGTTGTCTTCACAGGAAGGAAATGTGATGACTTAGTCAACCTATCAACAATCACCCAAATGGAATCATGGATTTTGGCTGTTCTAGGAAGTCCAACCACAAATTACATCATGATATGATCTCATTTCCATTGTAATATAGGCAATAGTTGCAAAGTTATTGTAGGTTTCGTGATGCTCCAATTTAACCTATTGACATACTATGCACTTAGTCGCAAACTCAACTACATCACGCTTCAAGCCAGGCCATAAATACAAGTTTTCAGATTGTGGTACATATTGGTGCTACATGGATGCATGGTGTACATTGAAGAGTGAGCCTCTTATAGGACCAACATCCTTAGATTATCATAATCGGGTACCACTACTCTACCATGGTAACATAGTGTCCCATCCTTTAACCGGTGGAAGACATCACACTTCTCACTGCAATAGTTTGCTCAGATCTGATGAGTCATAGTATCATCACATTGTGCATATCTGATTTGTTGCCTTAACGTAGGCTTCACCTATAACTATTCCAATAGTCCTGCTTAGAAGGGCACCTCTAACTTCACATTCATCTATCACAAGGAGACCAACATGTCTCTCTTATGGCACACCAAAGAACACAATTGTGCCTTATCCATAGATGATGATGAAGAATACTTTCTGCTCAAAGCATCTTCCACTACGTTCTCCTTCCTTGGATGGTAGTCTATGGTGCAATCATAGTCTTTGATGAGCTCCATCCAGAATCACTGTCTCATGTTCAACTCTTGCTCCAAAAAGATGTACTTAAGGTTCTTGTGGTTGGTGAAGATCTAACACTTCTAGATATAAAGGTAATGTCTCCATATCTTCAAGGCATGGACCACTGTTGAAATCTCCATTCATGCGACATGTAGCTCTCCTCGTGTTTCTTAAGTTGTTGGGAAGCAAAATAAATGGTTTTCTTATCTTGCATCAGCACAAAACCCAAACCGTTCTTCATCACATTACAAAAGACTATGTTACCTATCCGTTGGTCTGGAAGAACCAGCATTGATGCACTAGTCAGCTTCTCCTTCAAAAGCTGAAAAGAACACTGAGACTTGTCATCCCAGACAAACAACATGTCTTTCCTTGTCAATTAGTTAGGGGTAATTCCACTGCACTGGAGTTCTTGATAAACCTTCTATAGTAGGCTTCCAATCAAAGGATGTTGCAAACCTTTATCGATGTCTTTGGATGCTCCCATTCTAACACAAACTAAACCTTCTTGGATTCCACATGCACACCTTTAAGAGATATGGCGTAACCAAGGAAAGACACCTCCTTCAGCTAAAAATCACACTTGTTGAACTTAGCGTATAAATTATGTTGTCTCAATAAGGTCAACGCCTATTTTAGATGTTGTTCATGCTACCATCTATCATGGGAGTAGATCAGGATGTTGTCAATGAACACTACTATTAACTAGTCAACAAAGGGTTTGAACACTTTGTTAATTAGGTCCATGAATGTTGTTGGTACAATGGTTAGCCCAAATGACATAATCACAAACTCATAGTGACCATACTGAGTCCTAAAAGCTGACTTGGGTATGTCATCCTCCTTGATCCGCAATTGGTGATATCCTAACCTCAGATCTATCTTCGAGAAGCTATAGAACCGCTCAACTGATCAAATAGATCATCTATCTGCAACAAAAGATACTTGTTCTTGATTGTCACCTTGTTCAACTATTGATAATCGATGCAAAACCTCATGGATCCATCTTTCACCTTAACACACAACACTGGAGCACCCCAAGGGAATGTGCTCAGTCAAATAAAGCCCTTCTCAAGCAACTCCTACAACTTCTTCTTCATCTCTTACATCTCAGCCGGTGCCATCATGTACAGTGTCTATGTTATCTTATGTGTACTAGAAACCAGATTGATATCAAAATCAATCTCCCAGGGTGGGGGAAGACTTGGGAACTCATTGGGAAACATGTCCTCAAACTCACAAACAACTGGAACCTCCTGAATACTAGGACTCCTCACCTTAGTTCCACCACATGTGCCAAAAATGCTTCACAACCATGTCTTATCATCTTCTCCACTGTCATCACTAATACCACACATGTCAGGAGAATATTCCTATAGTCTTGGAATACCCAAAAAACATCACCATCAACAAACATCGCCACCTTGGTACTACAGTCTAAGACCACTCGATACTTCTCAAAAGTGTGCATTCCAAGTATCACATTGAATCCATGCATGTCAAGTGGTATGAGAAATAGTTAAATGATGTGTCCCAAGAAAGAAAGAATGTAGGATGGACACACCTCCCACAACTTACATGAACCAACCAAAGGGGTTTCTAAATGAATACTATCACGTCTACGACTAACAAGCAAAGAACAACTAGCAATAACTTCTCTAGTAACAAAAAATATGTCACACTTGGTTCAACTAAAATACATACAAAATAGGAAGAAGACAAATCAAAATGAAATAACTCCATCTGACCTGTCATGACGCTCAGGTTGAATACTCCTTTTGGATGACTCATATCATAGAATGAAGTCATTTCTTATTGCCGCCCCAATCCTCTGTTGGCTTGTCTAGATGAGACAGCCTATGATGTCTGACCATGTCCTCGGCCTCCACTACTTCTAAACTATTGTTGTTGTGATCCTTGTTGACCTTATCTAAACTTTTGCATCACTTCTCCATACTTCACAGGACATGCCCACCTCAGATGTCCTACTTGTGCACACTTGTGTCAAATCTTGGTCTCATAGTGTGGCCTAGATGGCCCTGTCACTGATACTGACACTGTACTGTGAGCTCCTCTCACCAGAAAGGTGCAACCTCTGCCCTTGCTTGGATATCACAGAGATTGAACCACCGACCTCTGCTATGACTGGGGTTTTGAAAAACTAGGCTTCTTGAAGCCTCCATAAAACTATCTCTGTTACTATGTAGGTATCTTCTTGGAATTTACCTCTAGCTTTTCCACAACTTATCACTCTATCCTCCTGAAAGACTCCATGAATGTGGCAAACCTCTCTCTGTTCTCTAAGGTTGACACTTGTATCATCATCTCAGAATTCAAACCCTTCTCAAACTGTCTGATTATATCCTTGTTTGTTGCATCCATATGAAGACAAAACCACATAAGCTCCATAAACTTGGCTTCATACTGATCGACATAGATCCCTGTCGAATATTCTCAAAATGTGTGATATTCTCATCCATGTAGGTCTCCGGGAAGTATTCGCTCACAAAATCTCACCAAAACTGCTCCCAACTAATCACAACACCAATCATCTTCTCCTCCTCGATGGCCCACCAATGGACAACACTCCCTTTCAACAAGTACATTATGTGCTTCACCTTATCCTCTTCTAGGATATTGAGGATCTTGAAGGCCTTCTCCAACGCAGTCAACCACATTTAAGTATCTGTTGGATCTGTTGTATAGACAAATTCCAATGCCCCACATGCCTCAACCTCTTAAAAGTTTTCCCATAACCTTGAGATTCAACATTGGGAATAGCTGCCCTAGCTTGAGGTACGAGCATCCTATCCTTTATATATGTCATCAAGGCCATAAATTTTCCAAGCATAAAATAAAAAGCAGGATTGGTCACAGTTGTTGGGTCAAACCGAGGCTCTTCAGGCACTCCATTAACCCTTACTTTCCTCTTGGCACCACCTCCTGATGCAGCAACACTACTCTCAACATGTTCTTCGTGTTCTCCAGACATATCTTTTCTTCTCTTCTCCTTCTTCTTCTTTTTCTACATAAGCAAAAGTTACCATTAAATACGTCTGAGGATACTATAATAGAAAAAAACCCTAGTCCTATATCCTTGTAGACCCAGTGAATCTACAGCTCTGATACCAACCTAAAATGTGACCCCCATCGTCACACCAAAATGAGATTACTCAAAACAAAGTGTGGAACTAATACCAAATATCCAAGATTACCATAAGACGGGGTAAATTCAAACAGATTCCAAATTATCACAAAAGAATAAACATATTACATTTGGGTCCACATGAAGCCACTTGTATTACGTATCATCCCATAAGGTGTTACATGCCACTGATCACTTGGCCAACTTACCACAACATGTTACATATGATAACATGTTCATATATATATATATATATATGTGTGTGTGTGTATATATATGTATATATATATGTATATATATATATATGTATATATATGTATATATATATATATATGGGCCCATCTTTATTGCCCACGCGGGTAGCTACCCGCCCACCCTTCCGATCACTTTTTTTTAATTTTTTTTAGAAATTGTAGAGGACTATTTTGTCTAGCTCTCCAAAAAAATTGAGCCAAAAATAATATCATTTGCCCCTCCAAAATCAAAAAACCCGTCCTTATATATATCTGATGTATATTTTGTACAGAATTACTTTTTTTGCCAGCAGAGTTACTTTTTTGACACCATAGTTACTTTTTTTACAGCAGAGTTACTTTCTTAGCTAGGAGAGTTACTTTTTTGGCTGCAGGGTAGCCAAAATCCATGCTACCCGCGCGGGCAATGAATGAACACCCTATATATATATATATATATATATATATATATATATATATATATGTACAACCATGGCCTACTTCCAAAACTCATGTCAATATAAAACATCTATAAAACACCACCAAGGACCTAATGGTACATGGACGGCACATAGGACTCTACTACAAATCACTAGCACCATATCCAAACCATTAATAGCTATTTCTCCACTTACTACTCATCCTCAACTGCACGATCTCTACCTCATCGTGTACGACCACCTAAAATATGTAGAAACCTATGAAGTGAGATCAGCATCCCAGTGAGAGATATAACTCTTTACCAATGTTTATTATAAGCACAAATCGTTTAAAGCAGGAAAGTAACATCATTAACTAGATGAGCATATTCAACTAAATGATATTAGTAAAGCAGTTAACATTGTTTAAGCAAACTAGGCATCTACAACTGTGATGTAGAACATCTTATACTTTAAGAATGAATATGAAGAACATGTATAACAGTTGATCTCTCTTATCACATTATAATTAAACTAAATAGTACAAGAGATAAGGGAATGGGTCATCCAATGTGAGTCGTGTTTAACTCTAAGCAAACATACTACATGGTTGTATTACATCTTTTATTATGCCCTGAGGAGATGAGGTATACCACTAATGCTCCAACTGACCACTGCTAAGTTGATATTAGTTCCATACAAGATCTAGGGGGAGCCATACTCCTATGACCCCACACACCCTTAGTCAGTCTGATTCTGCCGTAGTGACATATACAGTCCAACTACAAAATAGCCTAGTCTGTCTTGGTATATAGGCACAACACTAGTGAAAATTGAGCTACAACAACATCCACACTGCTATCGAGGTTTGACTGCACACATCCTCAAATTATATCATATATGTATACTGAATCACATCACTGAGATACGGCCTCAACGGTTCTCCTATCAGGGTATGACCACATCCAATCTTGTGAAATGCATATACTCAATAGTATACAACTCTGAGATTCCACTATTGGAGAACATATTTCACCATTCATCAAGTACTAATGTTGAAGATGGATCTATGTCATAGGGCAACTATATGATTAGGGTTACACTTGATTGGTTATGCCAATTGAGTATCTTTTAGATTCAATCAAGTTATAATGTACAAACCCTAAACAAGCTCTACAAAGACGAGGGTATGTTACAACTCCAGAACATATAAAATGTATCAAGAATGAAACTTGTCACATCATTTCTTGATACCATTGCCATACAAGGCCATCCTTATTATGGAATCACTAGGGGATAAAATCCCTCATCTCATCACTAAAGGTTATCACCGCACATTAGGCATAAAGCCTCTGCTAGGTCATTAGACCCAAGTCATATAGTGCTTGCACATCATCATTCTCTCATTATCCCTCATCAAGGCTCATAATCGTCATCATGTGTCATGTCAAACACATTATAGAAATCACTAGCTATGATTCTCATTCCACCTACAAAATTAGGATTACACAAGTAGGAGAGGGAAAACATCAACTCATGCCATTTATTTAAGCTAGCTTAATAAGAACAACATGCACTAGAAATCTGGGTTAGGGTTTCTCATATAATCAATTAGGTTTTCCATTTCAATACTTAAACAGTCAACCCTAGAAAGTCACTTCCCAGATTCTTGGAGCACATTGGAATTAGTCATCATGGTTATGATCAATTAATCATTCATTCCAAATAGGATTATGTATTGAACATCTCTTACATAAACATATATAGAGACCCACTATGTTAAGACATTGTAGGGACCAACATGGTTAGGGTTGGATCACCCTTGTGATCGCAACAAAGGATAAGTGTAGTGACCACAAGGAAACCACATGTAGCAACCAACCAAGCATCAACACAAGGGGTAACAACCACTCTTCTAGGGTGTGTTGCACTCGTAACACATCAAAAATCAAATGTGTATCGACCGACTCAACCAAATCACTTTGACCCCAACAAGGACATCATGAGAAATAACCTCATGAGGGGTTAACCATGTAGCAACCACAACATGGTCAAATAGCTCTAAGGAACCAACGAGAGCATGTCGACCAAAACAAGAAATCAAACATCAAGAACTCAATGACACTATTTTAAAACACCATGGTAGGAAGACCATCAAACCCTAAAAATAGTCATCTTCAAAAAAGAACTAAATCATAATCCAAAATAGGTGACAATCATCTCAAAATAATTAAGTGTCATTAAGGGGAAAACTCCATACAGGATGGACAACAGAACCCTAAAACCAATGTCACTAAAATACATATGGAAAACCATGATGATAAGAGGAAAACCATGCATTGGCTCATGTTATCAAAGATCAAAACTTCAAACCTCATAAGATGGTCGAACCATAATAATGTTATAGAACCAATGGTCATATTGCATGTAAGAACTAACAACTCCCCCATCACTTATAAATCAGGTGCATGAGATTAGGGTTTAGGAGAAAGAGTAATCCATGTAATAAAACTTCAAAATCATAAACCCTAGATCATAAGAACATCATCTAGAATCTCAACATCACATTTTAGATATAGAATAACAACATACAGGCAAGATAATGGTGCAATAATAGAAGAGGGGAAAGTTATATAACCAGTCTTATGAAGAAGATTAAGCTCCAAAACCTCAAGCTCTAAGAAAGAGAGAAGAAGCTCCAACTTGGATCAACTCCACGGTCACACTGCCACCTCAAGAAGAAGAAAACATACCAAGATCAAAGGATATCTCAAGTTGAAGAGAACTCCAACCCTAGGGTGACCAATGAAAAAGAAAGATGAAGGGAAGAAGCTTCATCTCACTAGGTTCTCCTTGTAGTCTAACCATAGTGTTTGACTTTTGTGAGGAGAATATCCTCAATATAGCCACCATGGTCAAACCATAGTATCAAGGCCAATAGAGGAAGAAGGAAGGTAGGTTTCAAAGGAAATGAGATCAAAGGTGTAGAACCACTTACGAAGAAGGAAAAGCACCAAGGATCACCACAAGGAAGATGATCAAGCTCAAGATCTCCACATGCAAGGATGATCAGTCACCAAAGCTCCAAGATCAGCCTTCTCTAGATCTACCAAGATCTAAGGTCAGCCCAAGAAAGAAAGAGGAAGAATAGAGAGATTAAAGGATTGCTTGCACATGAAAGAGAGAGCTTATATACACATGGGGTAAGAGGGACGTAAAGATATGAAGTGTCAAAAAGTTAGATCACCACTAGGACACTTGTCCCACAAAAGATCAAGCATGCAACCACTCAAGCCATGCATGCATCAAAGAGTGATAAAACTAAGGTGGTATAGCTACCACTTAGGTCCACTAAACAACCTCTTGCGGTTGCAACAACTCGAGTATCACCATGCAACGACTACTACACATAGCCAAACAAGGCAAGGTCACTACACTCCACAACACTAGGAACCTAGTGACCAAAAACCAAAACTAGGGTACCACATTTGCAACAAACATCAACCAAAGAAGGTGTTGCGGTTGTAACACTCCCACGGTACAAACACAGGTCTCTACAAGGTTCAACACTCACAAGGTCGACACCACCATCAAGCAAAACACTAGAATACCCTAGCATCACCACACGATGCTACATCATCAACCAAGGTCCAACAATGTGCCACATAACATCATCTTCTATCTAAGGATGCTAAGGTACACGAAACACAACCTACATGTGACAAATCGCAAGATAAAGCCTCATCATGGGTAAATTTCAACTTGGTCCAAAATAAGCATATATAGCTCAAACATCAACCAACCAAGACCAAACTGAGAACATAAACTTGTCACATGTTATTAAAGAACATCAAGATATTAGTTTAAGATTTAAGCATCTTAATAAGCAAAGAAGTATAGTCAAACACTAAGCAAGGTCAGGGGCATTACAGTTCTACTAGGCCCGATGTGCTCCTAAAAGGGTGTGGCCCCTGCCCACTAGCCCTGGTAGCCCGAACCACCAGATCAATGATCTGTGCTGGTCCACACCATCCAATTATTGGGTTGGGTTCTTCTCCTATGTGAGGGTCTCGTCATGGCCAGGAGGGCAAGCCACAACGGAGGATAGAGGTTGGGTGTGGGCCGACGTGAATGAAGATGACCATGATTGACCCTGAAACTAGTCATTTAGGCCCGACATGACCACACAAACATGGGGAAGAATCCATCAACTAGGAAGGGTGGGCAACACAACAAAGTATAGGAGGGGGATGGGAAAAGAAATCAGGGTGTTAGGGTTAGATATAAGTTGAGAAAAGAGTGGGAAATGAAATGGAAAGAATAACAGAGCCAAAGGAGGCATTAATTGGACAAGAGAGGTGAGGAAAAGTGGGGTAGGCAAGAAGAATCTCCATGGCTTCCACCCATGGTACGAAGGAAGGAGAAGAGAACTTAGACATTAGATCAGGGCTCAGACCCAAGTCTAGAAGATCCAAGCTATTTAGATCATGTTGGGAGGAGGGGAGGCCAAATGGGTTGTAATCCCTCACCCTAGCTTGGTTGGGCCTTGTAGGGTCGGCCAAAATAAAAGATTAGAAGCTATAAAATTAGGGTTTTTTAAGGTCTATACAAATAAAAGAGAATCACTTTCTCATATGAGCTCTGATTTTGAAGAAATTAGATGTGTTGGAAATTTGAGAGTGAGTTTTACAATATGAGCAATAGAATAGGGTATAGATGTTCACAAGAATATAATCAAAATTAAAGGAAAAAGTGATGATGTATGGCATGAATGCAAGCTTAAATTTTTGTGTACTTGAGTATCACTAAGGTTATACATGCATATTAGATGGACCAATTGTGCACAAAACACACACAAACGTGAATTAATGGTGAGAACAAGAGTGAGATCAAAATTAGAAGTCATATTTGAAGGTGTGAAGTTCTGGGTCATCATAGAAACAAAGGACATTCATAATGTTGAAAGTTAGTATTCATCACCATTACCAATAGTTGTCAAAAGACAACAATTATAAGGAAATCTACTCCATATTAAAAGTTAATTCACAAGCAAGATTGTAAATCACAATATTAACAAGTTCAATGGAGTAGATGAAGAAAAACATAACAAAAGGGGGAGAAAAACGTGATACAACACTCATAAAATAGGAGCCATCTACAAAGTAGATCCATAAGAAGCTTATTAAGCTCAGGAAGAAGGATATTTGAATCCTCAACCTTCTTTTTTCATCCATGTTGTTCTAGAATGAAATCTGCCCTCTGTGTCATCTTTGTATTGTTTCTCAAAGTTGGGACTAATAAAAATGAGAGATATCTCTTCTAAACCATTCTCATGGACCTTATATATTCCTAAAAAACTTTGAGAGGTGATGTTTTAGAGATGGGATTAGGTATGGGCCTCACCAATTTCCAAGGGTCGATCTTCATAACCACTAGGAATAGTGTGTCAAGAGATGGACATGATGTCTCGATAGATATCTTTAGTGGTTATTGATGACATTTCAATGTGTCTCATTAATGGGGCACATTATGTAGGGGTGTGACCAACTTGGTTGAATTATAATGATGTGAACTAAAGAATGATTGAGAGGACCACATCTTTCTTGTTGGAGTCAAAGATGATCGTGGACATTGAGTAGGCAAGGCCTGCAGCTTAGAAGGCACGTCATGTCCTATGTTGGGAAACTCAAGTGAGGAATTAGAGGTAGATAGGACGTGTGTGGATGAGTGCACACACATCTCATCTACAAAACGGATAAATTTTACCTCTTTGAGTCTCATTTGTTGATCACAAAGGTAGTGTTGCTTCTAGATGAACCAAGTCTGGTGATTTTTACAATAAAATATCTTCTATTAGTCTCAATGATAGCAAAAGACTTATTACACTAAATTGTAAACCAAAAATGTAGCCAAACTTGGGAGTTTGGATTAATTGATTAATTGAAATAGTGCATAGAAATTAGTATGATCTACATTTATCAATTAAGCACAAGCTTAAACCATTACACGTCCTCAAACAGTAAGATCATAATCATGATATATAGAAAAGTGCATGCATTCTTAGGGAAGAAATTCAACTAGAATTTTTTTGATGCATTATTGACACAAATGACAAATACTATTATTAAAAGAGTTGTTGTTTTCAAGTGAGAAAAACAACCATGTTCACCCCCAATCCTTAGGAATAGGGGTGTAAACGGTGCGGGTACAGTGCGGGTCTGGCCATACCCGTACCCATACCCATCTAATTTAGCGGGTCCGGTTCCGGTTCTAGACCCGCATAATACAAAACCTGGACCCGCACCATACCCGTACCCGCAATAATAGCGGGTATGCGGTGCGGGTATGTGGGTAAGCAGTTCTATAAAACATCATATTGTTTATGTAAGAGAAATGACTATGTTATATATATTTAACACAGCAAGATATTGTTATCATATAGTATATTAACATGTAATAGTTATATTAGACAATGTTATATTCTATACAATAAAATTAATTGAGTAATTGTTTACATAGTTGTAGTCATGATCATAACATTTAATTTATGTAGAAAGTAATGTAGATTAGTAGACATTTTGATTTTACGTTTACATATGATGTTCATTATTGTAACTAGAATATCTAATTCTTAGTTATATGACTAGTCTCAACCTTAGAGTAGGATATAATCTCAATAATTATATTAATTCGACTAGTAAAGTATGATATATAACATATTATTTTAGTAGTTACTTATGTATAGAGGGTACACAGATCTAGCGGGTCTGGGTCCAAGCATACCCATTATTGGACCCGCTTATATGCGGGTCCAAGGGTATGCTGGTATAAAAAATTAGACCCTTAACGAGTTTTTTAAGGGTCTGGATTTGTGGGTCCGTGGGTCTACCCGTACCCATTTACAGCCCTACTTAGGAATTTCTCACACCATGAGATTTACCCCCAAATTACAAACTCAATGACTCACCCCTGACTGGGTACTCCTCATGTAGGCACAACTTCATCCCTTGATATCATATGAAAGAATTCTAGCAAATCATGTTTGGGAAACATTGCCTTCCCTTTTCTTAGTTAAGATCAATGCACCCAACCATCAAGACTGGATTGTTAATTTAAACTATTTTGGCATATCAAGTGGATTGTTATTGCCTATTTTATGGGCTTTAAGTATTTAAAGTTTTTGTTCATGTTTTGAAAAAGCACCTAATCATCACGACTAGTGAGTATTCTAAACTAGGTCACCTTGCAAATCAGGAAATTGGTATCCCCTTCACCTATTAATGAGAACAATTTGTGGTTGATGCTAAAAATGAGTTTTGTTAAATAGAGTAGTCATAGGGGTCTTGAAGAGGGGAAACTCTAGATTGGTTCATTCAAGATGAAAAAAGAGGAGAGGTATCTTATATCACTAAAAATATCCATAATTATATTTATTCTAAATAAAAATGGTCATTTTCATTATTCTTGTCTTTGAGTTGGTAGCAACACACAACAATTTTAGGTTGAGAATTTCAATTTCAAAATTCAAAATTTTAGCATGAATATTCTCATCAATGTATCACAAAAAGATAAATGATACAATAGCATTGGAAATTGATTGAAATGATGAACTAGTCCAATGATGAATTTTATATGTCCTTGCAAGGTGATTTTTTTTCAAAATTACCAAAATTATGGCATTTTATAAGAATTAAACTTTACAAAAAATAATAGAAATAAACTTCCTTACACTACATGCTAATATAAAATAACAAATAAGAAGATGAAGTTCAAACATGGTATCCTCAAACGAAATGGAAGATTGATTTGATGCATTGTGTCACAACCATCATTGCATACATAGTCCAAACATAATGAAAGTATTTTCACACATAGGAGATCATGAAAAGATCATGACATGGTACCATTCATTAAGAAGAAGAAAATCCATAGAAATTAAATACATCCACTTTTAGTGTCTTAATACATGCATTATAGGAAAATGATGAATGTCTAACAATCTAATAACATGAAAGAAAACTTAGAATAAATATGAATGTAAGAAATAAACTAGAGGGACACATAGGAAATCATGAAAAAATCATGACATGATACCATTCGTTGTAGAATGCCACCCCACAAGGGTAGGATCCAACAGCTTCACGTATTGCACCTCCCACTCTTACCGATTCAACAACTTCTGCTAGTTTTTTCCACTACCTATCTGCATCCACACGTAACCATGTGTTTGAAAAACCAATTGTAAGTGTTGGGTTTCTAATAATAATATTAACATAACATAACATAACACTTAAACCTGATATGAGAATGCATAAACATTATTGATGTCTTTAGGATGCATTCTTGACTTGATTAAGAATTCTTATTAGGGAACCAACTCAAGGAAGATTATCTAGTTAGATATCACTGAATGCACAATGGGGTGCATGTTTTGGCCTGAACCCATAGACTAAAGGAAGCTCATGAAGAACCAACCTTACATAACATGTTCATGATATAGGGCCTTATTTTCATTTTTATTCTGATATGAGCTTATCTTACTTAGGGTTTTCACTCATACTTCATTACTTAAACATGAAGAGGTATAATTCTTAGGCTGAAATTATCTTACATATAAATATGTATGTAGTAAATCTTAACAAGACTTGCATATAATAAATACCTCTTAAATCATTAAAGTGTTCACATGATAGGATGTATATAATAAACTTTAAACATGATGATGAAAACAAAACTTAATGATGCAATATAATGAACCCCAAGGCATGGACCACTTACCTAATTTTAGTAGGAACAATTGCTCCCAGAATCTTGATCTCAATTCTTAAATTTTCCTATCATTATAACTCAGACCCTAACTAATATCTTATAAAGCCTAATTAGGTATATTAACCAAAGTTAGAATCAAGACTCATGACCAAGTTCATTGGCTAGATCTCAAAAAAATGTTCAAAACTCATATATAAATTGATCCCATAGGTATACAATTAAACAGAAATGAACTATCTTGCATTGGCTAATCAGGATTTCAATAGTTAAATTTATCTTATTCTAGGATTCAGATAAACTAAAACCAAAAAGACCAAAAAATACCTTTGATTAAATTATGGACCATTCGTGTGAAATAGGGTTACTAAGTAATATTGTCTGCATCAATCATTACTCATTAGATGATGAACAATCAAACTAAGACCTAAGTTTCACTAGAACCAAAATATAACACATGAAATTGTGCTATAGGGACAATGGTTCCCTTCTCCCCCTTCACCCTGACTCCCTCCCCTTACAGCCATACATGGTTCAAGGCACCTCCAAGCTATAGTCAAAAGCCTCAAGAACCAAGGCAAAGGGATCTACATTACCAAAATAGATAGGGTAGGGGTTTCTTCAATTGACAAGCATGGCCCCATTCTTCCCATATCTACTAGATCCAAACCCCTACTATCTCCATGATAGGTCAAAGCAAAAGCTCCATGGTTTATCACCCAACCCAAAAAAATAATAAAAACACACAGATGGAACAAGGTATAGCTATTAAAAGGGGTGTGACCCTTTCCTACCCTTCGATCTTGGGAGATAGAGGTGAATCAGGGCACTCACCCATCTTTGTCAATACTACCAAGAATAGGCAAAAAATGTAAAAAAAAACCACTCAAACGCCTTCATAGTGACACATTCGGGGCATTGAGAAATAAAACTCAAATCAAAACACAAGGAGATAGCCCAGAGGTCCTCCACCACCATGGTTCCATGAAACCAGCTTGTCGACCTAGCGTATGGGTAAGTCACACGATAAACCAAGGATGTGGAAAGGAAGGTTAGGGGTCATAGAAGTTCATATTTCCCTCAACTAAATAAGGGTAGCTAGATTTGGGTAGAACACGATATCAATGTCAGAGATAGGTATGTTGTTGGTGGCATCAACTCCAGACATTTCATCCCAAAATGGTGGTGCTTAAGGGTCCTATATTAATCAAAGAGGGTTTCCAACCCTTTAGTGAACTACCACAAGGACACTTGTGGTGACTGCAAAGCACACCAGTGAAATTGGAATGGGAAAGTTTAGGCTTTTCATATAAATGTAGAGTTAGGAGTGGAACTAGGTAGATATAGGTTCAGGAAGACATACGAAAACAATTCCCAAATTGATATTGTCACAAGATGGAGAAAAATTACATAAGTCAGGGGCATCAGGGACTTGTAAAGTCTAGAGGTTGAAGACAACCTCTGGAGCATTGATCAAGAATTCCCTCATTGAATTCCATCCAACGACTGAGAAAAAAGTCCCACCATATTTCTTTTCAAGAAAAAATGAAATTTAAAAACCCAATAAAATCCTTTTAACACATTATCTTCCCTAATTTTGTTACCTTAGCAAACTATGTGGGAAAGACCTCAAAATTTAACCATAGGTTCTAAATTATATGTATATAACTATCATGGGCTAAATTTTTTGAAAAATCTCAGCTAAAACCCAAAACAAATTGTTCAAGTATAAATTTCCACAATTCATAATAAATCTTAGAAATATCATTATTTTGCCAAAATTAGCCATTAAGATTTTCTTTTCTTGTACTTTAAATGAAATTTCATTTCATGACTTATTACACCCCCATAAGGAAATTTATCACATTATGCATTCCAATCTAATAAAGGAAGTAATTATGTAACAATTGAATATCCATAACTAGAAAATTGAGGATATGAAAATCCTCCCCTCCTTATTAAATTTTTGTCCTCAAAACTCCAACAATTGAAAATCTTTTGGTACTTATTTAGCATTGTATCCCTAAGCTCCCAAGTTTTTCCTCCAAATTATGGTTCCTCCATCGAACTTCAACTAGAAAATATCCTTTTTATTCAACTTCTTGATTTGAACATTCAAAATCCTCAAGGGCAACTCCTCATATGAAAGATCCCCCCTGATCAAAATAGGCTCATGAGAAAGGATATGAGATATATCATTTATGTACAACCTCAACAAGGAGGTATGAAACACATTATGTATTTGTTCATATGTCAATGGTAATGCTAACATGTAAGCAGTCTCTCCCACCCTATCAAGATCTCAAAAGGACCAATATAATGATGCTAAGCTTACCCTTGATCTTGTATGTAGAAATATATTTGATGGGTTTAAATTTTAAGAGAATATGATTACCCACCTTGAACTATATGTCACACCTATGAGAATCAACATACTTTTCTCTTCTATCCAGACTTCATCTGCTTCCAAATAAGATCAACGCGATTTATGTAGAATTACAACTTATCACTTCTAATCAAAATTCTTCTTCCAACCTTACTCTATATTAATGGTGACCTACATGGCCTACCACAGAGTGCCTCATATGGTGCAAAACATGTGCTTCCATGAAAACTATTAGTAAAAGAATACCCATCCATCGGCAAGAACCTCAACCAAGATCCTCCCCAACTAAGAAATGCA
Organism: Alisma plantago-aquatica; assembly: GCA_963693085.1. Taxonomy (NCBI): domain Eukaryota; kingdom Viridiplantae; phylum Streptophyta; class Magnoliopsida; order Alismatales; family Alismataceae; genus Alisma; species Alisma plantago-aquatica. Next base: position 136,500,673 of record OY856413.1, on the reverse strand, counting down.
TTCTCTAAGCATGTCCTCTAATGTATGGATAGTCATTTTAGTTTATCCATCCACCTGAGGGTGATAAGAAGTATTGAAGTGCACTTGAGTACCCAATTTATTCTAAACCTATTTCCACAACTTAAAAGTAAATCTTGGGTCCACTAGTATAGATAACACCTTTACCGTCGGTTAAGTAAGACTTTTTTTGTCAGTTTTGAAGTGACACCAAGTGGGTGACACTAAAAGTAGACACCTTCAACATCGGTTACATAACTGACGACACAAAGCCGTCCCCGATTACAACCCAAAAGTTCCAGCAGTCGGACCATAGGCGTCGATTTCTCACAACCAACCGACACAATTCTTTATACAATCATCACTTATCTGTCAATCACCGACGAGTTAAGCATTTGTTGTCAGTTTTTGGTTTTTTACCGGCGCCGATGTTTTGGTTTTTTTTTCTTATCATCTCCCAGGCTGCTCTCTGGCTGGTCAGCAGGATGCAGAACCTGCAGTTCAGTTCTGAACTGTAGGTTTACAACATCCTTTGATTTTTAGCCAACAATAGGCCACAAACCTACAATATTAACAAGATGTACAATTATATATATATATATATATATATATATATATATATATTATGGAACATGATTCATCGCACACATGTACAAACCTATAGTTCTATTTAATT